>JAHWFO010070108.1:1130463-1170095 GCA_023313115.1 Rhysida immarginata | reverse complement strand
CCCCCCCCCCTATGCCTGTAAGAAGTGGACGAAAGAAACTTATGGGTTCACTTGAATGTAGTGGGAAGGAGGCCCATCCATGTAGAATGGAGATTTGAAAGTCCATGAGAGAAACAGGAGAAGCGCTGAGCCAATCTGTCGTGAAACTATTGAATGATGACAGTAGACCCAACCGGGGAGGCTGGGGCTGCTTCAAATTGGTCGGGGAGGCTCTGGCTGCTTCAAATGTGGACAACCAGGATATTATGCAAGGGAGTGCCTGTCGGGGGGGGGGGGGGTAAGCGTAATACCGTTAGTGCTACCCTGGTGGACAGAACCATTGTGCGGCGATGACAATTTATACCGTGTCGGTGTGCATATCCAGGGACAGTTGTTCGATATGCTCATCGACACAGGCTCGCAGGTGTCATTGTTGACGGCGAGCTATGTCGTAACCTGCCGCACACGAATTTATATAAAGTAGACGTGACCGTGAAGGAGGCCAACGGGGGATGCTTGCACATTAATCAGGGAGTTACATTAATATAAAGATTCAGGGGAAGTCGATGTGCCAGCTTAATTTTCTTGTGCACACCTTTTTTGACAGCCCTTACGATGGGATTCTGGGAATAGACATTTAAAGAAGGATCCTAGGATCATTCCAGTGTGTGAGTATCTTCAGGGAATCGAATGACTGTAGTCAGTATATGGAGGGTAATGTGACTCTCGAAGCTGCAGTACTGGTACCCTCCTTCGATGATATACCTAAGTCAGTTGTGGTGGAGTGTGGCATCTCGAGAGGAGGCCAAATGTAAGGGGAACGGGGATGGTGACAAGAAACGAAAGGATGATCCTAAACAGGATACACCTATATATGCAAATGAAAGGTGGCACAAGGGCAGAAGGATCATACCGGTGTCTCAATGGCAGCTGGCCCAAGGTCACTGGGTGATGGTGCAGACTCGAAGAGACATTTCTGGAGGGTGGTCTGGCCCATTCAGGGTGTTGAAGTTTGCATCAAATGGTTACCTGAAAATTAGAGGCCTAAGTAAAGGCGATGTATTGTTTGTACAGTCAACCAATGGAAATAATCCACACGAGTTTAATACTTAATATTACATTTCATGCTAATGTGTTGTTTTAATAGCTTTTTTAATTATAATTAATTAAATTTAATAATCTTAATAATGTTAACTCTAAATGTAATATTAAATTATTAAAAATAAATTTATATTGAAACGGTAAAACTTAGAGTAAAATTCAAGTGTGGATTATTTCCCTTTGATGACTGTACCTAGGGAAAAGGTGAAGGTCTAAAAAATGGTAGTTCCCAATGGTGATGAAGAATTTTATGTGGGATTGAGGCCAAATTGCTCTCAAGTAGATCACAGGTATAATTTAACAGTCTTATGATACGCCATTTTTTGAAGGAAAAATTGATTTCTGTGATAACTCGGGAAATTTTTTTTTTGTAAATTAATAAATGATCCTTTTGGACCGAAATTTTTGTAATAAATCAGAGATGTTTCTTGGTTTATAGCATTTATTTCATTTTCATATTATATATTTCAATTTTTTTGAAAAGTTAATAGAAATCGTTAAATAATGTCACAGAAATGAAATACGCAGTTTCAAAATTTTTTCAGAATTTACGCATGAAAGTTCACGAAAAATGAAAATAGTCACATTTTAGCTGGTTTTATTCATGACAGAAGGGTGAAGAAATTTTTAAAATACGTTTGTAAGTTATTTTTCTATGAATTTTCATTTGAATTTCTGTCAAATTGTACTTTGAGCTCGCTAACGTAAACACGTCATTTGATAGCATCAAACAGCTATCGCGTGCGTTATCCACATGACTACTCCCCCTATTTCGAGGAACGGCGCGAAGTTCAAGTTTCCTTTGTTCTCTTAGCGAGGTTGATGACATAATGCAATGGCGCAGCCAAAAGTGACGTAGCGATGGGGGGAGGACAATTGCGAGCGCTCGGTTTTTTATCGAAATACTATAATATTTTCCAATTCCATTTAAAAATAATTAAGACATCGAAAGCAGGAGTATCTTCTGCTGTGTTTTGAATTGTTTTTTCCTGTTCTGGACTGCGGTATTGTGTAATGGAGGTGTCTGCGTGCGAAATGTGAAAATTTTCTCCTTTTATGCTCCAGTGCTCTAAGTCTAAATGTCATTTTAATATTACAGTCTGATAAATATTTCTGCCTATTGCTAGAAAATAAATTTAGGGGTTGAAATATACAAGCAGTTTGAGATATGTAGCTGCATAAGATATTTATTTATAAGATCAGATATACATCGCTATTTTGTCGAGTTGCAACGCTCTTCATTATGAGAGCAGCATGTTATAAATATTATTTTATTAAACTTCTAATGTTTGCATGTGCCTAATATTAAACAGATAATTTAAAGGAAGGTTTCTATATTATATATAAAAAAATGGCGATAAAGTGCCAAAAGTTTTAACGTTATTGAGTTTTAAATTTTAAGCTGTGTGCATCCAATGGCCAATTCTGATACAGAGGCCAGAAATGGAAGTTCCCGGTTCAAGAAAGTTAAGGTGTCGTTCACACATCAATTATCGTTACTTAAGTTTGGGAAAATCATATTTGGGGTTAATGATTTACCATTCATTTATTGTTTTATGGGGAGTCATATGTGATGTCAGTTGTTTGCTGTTATTGGGGGGGGGGGGGCCAAACATCACATGTCACATATTTAGTTTTAATTTACAATTTTTAATTGCCACAGTTATTTATTTTAACGATATTGATTGTGTGGTAAATTTTTGTATATTGTAGAAATAAGGATTTAGCTTTAATATTGTAATCTATCATGCTTTTCTGTGATGCTGCAACAATGGGAACAAAGAGCCCATTCTGCTGTTTTTTGGAGAAGAGCTTCTGAACTTCTCCGAGGTTTCCTTATATGGAAAGTGGTGCATTTGGCAGTTGTTGGTGATGTTGAGCACATGAAGTGAAAATCATTATTTTGTTGATGTAAAAAAAAAAGGGGGGGGGGATGCAAAACAATGCGGACTGTTCATGAGCTTATGAAGATGTTCTTTTTTTTTTATTTAAAGCACTGGGTAACGAGGTTTTTCATCACCAATCGATGTCTGAAGCTTTGTTTGTGAATACAGACAATGTTCTTTTGTCATGGCTCCTGCCTTTATTTTTGCATTGCTTTCAGAAGGCGTCCAGTTCGCACACGTTATGAGCTTGAATCTTGGGGCTTTGGCCTGCTGGCACTGTGCAGTTACCTTTGAATATTTTAAGTTGAGTGATGGGGTCACTTGTAGCGTTAAAGGGTTATTGTGCTCTTCCCCCCCCCCCCCCTGTATGGACATAAGTAAAAGGAGCACATGACACATTCCTGGCATCAAGGTTGGATATTGGGCTGAAAGTCTATCCGCTTGGGTGATGACGGGAGAATAGCCACAAGGTTTGTAGATGTCCTGTCATAATACAAAACTGTGGATTGTAAATGTTCCTGAGGAAATACAATCCTGAGTGTGGGTGGTGGAGCTGACATGCCAATTGTTGCATGCAGTTCACTTTTTGTTTGTTTGAATGTTAATAAGTGATTACTGTTGAAGAGCGTTTTATTGCATTATGAATACGATGATGTTGATTATAGTTTGTTAACTGTACTATAAGGAGCGTTCAAAAAGTGGGAGGCCCATGTCCCTTGCAACACAATCTCTGCACTCTTGCACAAATTCAAGTGGGAGGTTCACCATCACCCTCTATAAAGTCCAGATCTCTCTTCCTGCAATTACGCCATTTTGGTCCCCTAAAAAAGGCACTGAGGGGCAAACTATTCACCTCGGATGATGACGTCAAGCAGTACCTGCTGAAATGGTTCACAACGCAGCCCCGGGAATTTTAAGAGACAGCCATTCACCGCCTTCTGTCGCAGTGGGGACAAGTGCCTCAACAGCCAGGGCCAATACTTCTGACATACAGTTACTGGTTTCTGTTCCTAGGCCTCCGGCTCGTTTCTTTTTGAACTCTCCTTATATTTACTTGATTTATTAGTGGGGCTGCCAATGTGTTATCTTGTTTAATATATGTCTAATTTAGAATTAAATTTGAGTGTTATACATACAAACCAATGCCCACTGTCGGTTCTTACAACACCTTAAGCGAGTTCAAAACAACTCTGGGCCAACCCCATGAGTGTGTGTCTTTCGGATACAAGCTAAAATTAGCTTGAGCCCTTGCAGGATGGCACAACACATTTCCATACATGTTAAGAAAAATTTAAGAAGAGAAAAAAATAATTATCAAAGACCGGATTTCAACTCTTACCTGCAAAACAGAATTGTAGCTTTTCACCACTAGACCACTTGAACGTGATAAAAATCTATTCTACACAAACTTTATAAAACAATTTATAAAGTTTAGGCAATTATCACAAACTTTGAGTTTTTTTTTGTTTTTTTTCTCAGAAAATTTCTGAGAAGTGCGTCGAATGGCTTTGCATGCGTGTTTAATTTGGTGAAAGCTACTCGCAGAATAAATTTTATGAAAATTGGTGAGTCCGTGTATGCAGAGTCTCCTTGTAAGACTTGGACAAATAACTGAAATATATTAAAGATTCAATTGTAGTAGATTTTTTCCACTGTTTTTAGGAAAATAAAGCGAAAAACTATAGTTAATCTAGCATACTTTTTTAAATATATCAACTCAAAAAATAAAAAAATATTTAAAAAAATTTAAGGTGTGGTTCTAAACACTAAAAAAATATCTAAAATTTCAGAGGTATGACCAAAACTGAATGCACCCAACGAAAAAAATTTTTTGAAATAACATAAAAGATTGAGCTACTTCTTTTAGCTTCCCATAGTATCTTAAATAGTAATTTAGATAGTAATTTTATTATTTATATAGCCATGTTAATTATTTTTATATTTATTAATTATTTGAACATAAATTTATTAATGAAATATAATAATAATAATAATAATAATAATAATAATAATAATAATAATAATAACCCTCATGTGGTCCTACGTCCGCGTCGTGCAAGGGTGGCAACATCTTAGAGAGATGGCCCTGGTTAACAGGTCTGAACTACTCTACCCTTAGATTAATCTTGAGGGTCCAGATGACCCAGTAGGGCTGATGAGCTGATTACATCAACCAAGGGCCTGCTGATGATGGAGATAGGTAACAGGACCGCCCATTTATTGGTGATCACTATGATTAGTGCTAGTGCATTATCTGATACCGGCTCGGACGTCACCCGGGTTACCAAGGTCTGCGCTCGTGGGTTAGGCAGAGACTCGCGTTGGAAAAATATGCCACAATCTCCCAGGACTACTGGTGGCGAAAGCAGCACCAACCCCTGTTCGGCTACTGCAATGCCACAACCTCTCCCTAGTGTTTCAAGAGCTTCTTTGCCCTCAACCACTAAGGCAGGCAAGCCATGCCAATGCATGAAATGGACCAATGACATATACCATTTTATCATGCGAGCCTACTACGCAGTCACTAAATTGGAAACTGACATTACAGCTTACAGACAACGCTTATATAACATTTTCAAAGAGATATATCCTCACATCACAGTCACTGAACAACGCATTGCAGATCAGCGTCGCACAATTGTAATGAACAATTTAATACCCTTACCCACGCTACAGAAAATAAAGCAAGATGTTGCACAACAGCCACAAGAACACGAGCCATCTACACAAACCGACACTCAACGCAGATTCAAACACTAACATTGACATCACTAATGAACTTGTAGAACACACACTCAACAATGACCTTCACCATGATATTCATCCACAACACAATATGAATACCAAACTTATTGAAACATAAATGACACCCTACAAAGATACCTTACAGTTTACACAGGAACAGATCCCACACAAAGACCAGGTATACCTAAAATAAACATAAACAGCAAGACAAGGGAAATTTTATTTTACATGAACGCATATATCTTACCACAGTACATTGAAGAAAATCTATCTTTAGAATACATACACCTACTTATTTACACTGGGGCTCTTACAGTTAAATACACACTGGGTAGGAAACCAATCCATAAATACACACAAAAATTATACACCCAACAGAAACCTTGGAGATGGCAGAGATAGACGGAGATGGCAAAACGCTTACACAGTACACAAAAAACAACACTTCATCAAAGCAGATCAAACGCCTCAGACAGTTATTTAAGAAGATTAAAACACTCACCAGACATGAGCAGCACAATCAACACATTACAGAATATATGGACACATTAAAACAAAAGTTAGCTGCAAAAACACAACGCCTGAAGAGATACAAAACATGCACTCAGCGCAAACAGCAGAACAAGTTATTCGCAAACAATGAGAAGACATTCTATAAGCAGTTAAACAAAGACTATGCACAGACACAAAACACTGGTCTGCCAACACAAACAGCACTCCAACATTATTGGTCGTCTCTTTGGTCTGTCTCAGTTGAACATAATAGGGAAGCTAGCTGGATTAGGGAAGAGGAGCAATTAGCATCCACACTATCAAACATGCCTTATACTGACATAGCAGCAGATGAACTCTCACAAGTCATTAAACGTACTCAAAATTGGAAGGCTCCAGGTGTAGATGGGATTCAGAACTTCTGGTATAAGCGCTTCACCTGTTTGCATCTGGCCCTTGCAAAACAGATCTCCAACACTTTGCAAACACTACAGACATTGCCACATTTCCTCACACAAGGAATAACATACATGGTACCAAAGTCACATAACACTGCAGATCCCACACAATATAGACCTATCACTTGTCTGCCCACACTTTACAAAATAATAACTCCCTGTATCGCAAACAAAATTTATACACACATAGTCGCAAACAACATTCTCACTGAGCAACAAAAGGGATGCCGTAGAAATCACATGGGTTGTAAGGAGCAACTCCTGATAGACAGTGTGGTCCTACGGCAAACTCACAATAAATATCGACACCTCCATGCAGCCTACATTGATTACAAAAAGGCCTTTGATAGTGTCCCACACTCATGGCTGTTATATACACTACGATTATATAAAATAAACCCTACACTTATCACATTTTTAGAAAGTACAATGCTGCATTGGAGAACTACACTACACCTCACACTCAACAGTGAAACCACCACGACTGAAAAAATACAAATAAATCGGGGCATCTTCCAGGGTGAATCATTGAGCCCACTCTGGTTTTGTCTTGCACTAAATGCACTTTCAAACAGACTGAACAGCACAACTTACGGCTACACAATTAAACATAATAAAAGCTGCCACTACACGCTTTCACATTTACTCTCCATGGACGACATGAAAATCTACGCCTCCACACAAACACATTGGCACCAATTACTTGACATTACACAAACTTTTTCAAAAGGCATACGCATGCAATTTGGGTTGGACAAATCTAAAACAATTTACATTGAAAATGGAGTAATTAGGGAAGGGAGCTTCACATTACATGAACCAGATCACATTGCTGCTATGGAAAATGACGAATTATGCAAATATCTAGGATTTAAGCAAGCCAAGCTTCTGGAGCACAAACACATAAAGAATACACTCACTGAACAATATCTTCATACGCTAGAGATAATACTTAAAACGCATTTAAATTCCAGAAATTTATTCAAGGCCATCAATACTTATGCCACGCCAATACTCTCCTACTCCTTTGGAGTCATACAGTGGACACACACAGATCTTGAGGGACTTGAAAGGAAACAACGTAAACTGCTTACAAAGCATAGAAAGTACCATCCACACGCAGCTATTGAAAGACTCACCCTGCCTCGTTCAGAGGGAGGCAGAGGTCTTATTGACATAATAGATCTACACCAGAAACAGACTCAGTCACTCGGAGAATTATTTTACTCTAAACAACACACATCACCATTACACAAAGCAGTCTGCATGGTTGATACAAAATACACACCTCTGAATCTGATCAGCATGCAGAACACCCATGACATTCCTACAACTTGCACTAAACTTCAATCATGGCTCGGAAAGCAACTCCACGGTAGACATCCTTCTGACCTCAACCAGCCACACGTCGACAAAAAAGCGTCAAACTTTTGGTTGAGTGAAGGGAGTCTCTTTGGGGAAATTGAAGGAACCATGATTGCCATACAAGATCAGGTTATAAACACTAAAAGCTACAGAAAACATATCAAAGATTCGACTGACGGGTCTTGCAGAAAATGCCATATCGCAGAGGAAACCATCCAACACGTCATATCCAGTTGCAAAATACTCACGCAGACAGATTATTTACACAGACATAACCAAGTAGCCAACATCATACATCAACATCTAGCTAAGATGCACAAGCTAAGGGACATTCACACTCCGTACTATAAATATATCCCCGATGCTGTCTTAGAGAACACCACACAAACTATATTTTGACAGAGCTATAATCACTGACAAAACTATCCCTCATAACAAACCAGACATTACACTAGTAGATAAGCAAAATAAAGTGACTTACATAATTGATATCCCCATCCCCAACACACACAATTTACAAAAGACATACGCTGACAAAATCACTAAATATACGGATCTTGCACATGAAATAAAACGCCTTTGGAGAGTTAACAGAATAGACATTGTTTCTACCGTTCTTTCTGCCACTGGGGTTATTCCACACTCACTACACAAAAGCCTGTCAACACTAAATTTAAACCCACACTTATACAAAACCTTACAGAAAGCCACAATTCTAAACACCTGTCACATAGTAACGAAATTCCTACACCCAAACATCAATACTCCCACGAGTCTTTCCCTCCCTCGCATTTGAGTCCCTTGGGCTTGGCCCTCCTGGGATTGGCTTCCGGACTTGATCCGAGTTTGGCTTCCCCAAACAATGATGATAATAATATAACAACAGCAAGGGAACAATCCACCAGATAACAATCCGGATGATGAAGCTCTATGTTGCCCCCCCAACAGGCCGAAGCCCAAAACGGGGTCGATGATACATATAAAATAAACTAATAAGGAAAATATAAAAAAAAACAAAGTAAAATCAAGTTCAAAAAGCTAGGCAGAGTCAGACAAGAAAATAATGTTATAATGATAATAATAATAACAATAATAATAATTCAAGTCAATTCAATTCATTTATTGTTTTCACACAGCTAAATCAAGCCAACGCGGAACTACAATATCGAGCAAAAAGAATGAGAATTACAAGATTAAAAACATAAAATAAATTAAATAAAAAGAAATATTAAATAAATAACATTAATATTAAAGAGTAATTACAAAACAACAACAGAAAAAAAAACCACAAGAAAATTACAAAAATACAAAAGGACAAGCATGAATTCAGTAATGATAATCAAGAAATACAACCATAACCACAAACACAGGATAGTAACATGATGAGACAAATTAATTTAATAAATCACTGACATCAGAATTCTCATTGTATAGTTTTTGAATTCTGAACATTGTGTCCAGACGAAATTTATCTCTGAGTTTAATAGGGGGCCAAAGCTTCATCACGGGCTTCCTCGTAGTATGGGATGGTACTAGAATGAAAATGGACTCGAGAAGGTTCGGAGCATGCACCTTCCCACCTTCCCAACCTAAAACATTCTTTAGAAAGGCAAGATCAGCCTTCATTCTAATGTCTGAGAGTGCACACAGATCTGAAGGTATATCAAAATTCGGGAATTTCTGCTTCAGAAACCGGAGGAAGACATTTTGCAACCTGTCCAGTTTACAAGACTGCCGATTTGAACCCTCATTCCATAAAACAGAACAGTAGGACAAAATGGGTAAAACTAGACTCCGATATAGCTGAACAACTGTGGAAGGGCACCGAAAACCAGCTCCATTGCGCAGAATGGTACCAAGAGCTCTGTAAGCCGTCAGACGAACAGAGTCAATATGGGAATTATAGGAAAGTGTGCTATCAATGATTACACCAAGATCACGGACACAGGGTTTGGCAACTTGCACGTTTCCACGAACAGAATAGGAGAACTCGATAAAATTGGTCTTTTTTGTCACAGTAAGAACAGGGCATTTGGTTGCATTAATTGCAAGATCATTCTGCTCGCACCAACGACATAAGCTATAATTGTCCTGCTGAAGCAGGTGAACATCAAGACTATTTTTAATGTTAGTTTCTCATCATCTGCATACATCAATATATGGGAGTTTCTTATCACCTCGGGTAGATCAGCAGTGAAGATAACAAATAATAAAGGCCCTAGGACAGAACCCTGTGGAACACCACAGAGAGGTCTATAGGGCAATGATGAATGATTTCTTATAGATACAACACACTGTCGCTCCAACAGGAAGGAACGCATTATCCGAAGGAGTCCAACAATCCCACACGCACGCAATTTTTTAATTAGTAACTCATGATTGACAGAGTCGAACGCCTTTCGCATATCAAAGTAGACCACGTCAAGTTGCTGGCAGTGGTTAAGAGCATCATGAGCATGAGTGGTGAGAGATACAAGATTGCTCACAACGAAACGTCGGGGAATGAAACCATGTTGACACGCAGGAACATGAGGAAGGACATGTTGTAGAAGATATTTATGAATGATGTTGTCAAAGACTTTGGCAGTGGGTGGAAGGATAGAGATCGGCCTATAGCTAGCAATGTCGGTCCGTTTGGCAGAACCACCCTTAAAGACAGGAACCACTATCGCACTCTTCCATATTTTAGGATAGTGGCCAGCTTTTAGACACAAATTAAAGATGTGCCTAAGAGGAATAATTATGACATCTTGAAGGCCTTTAAGAATAAATGCAGGAACCTCTGTTGGAGAATTTCAAGGCTTGGCCCGTAATCTATTAATGCTGTAGGCAACATCTCTATCAGTGAACTCGTTTAAGATGAGGTTATCAATAGGGGGACAATAAGTAGACTGTCTTCCGATAGGTGTGTTGAAAAAAGTAGAGACAGTTTCACTGAAATGCTGGGCAAAACAGTTACTAATATCCAATCCGTCAATAATGGTAAGACCAGAAGAGGTAGTGATAGTAGTTAGTATGTCGATCCTTTCGTTTGGAGTTGACATAGTTCCAGAATTTACTCGGGTGGGAGTTGCAGCTGTTTTCTATAGCGTCAACGTAAGTACGAAAATTCTGCCGCTGAAGCTCTTTGCATTGTTTACGTAGTGAAGAGAATTTTTCATGAAGATCAGGGTGATTACAAGTCTTAAGCTTCTTATGTATGCGATTCTTGGCTTTGATGAGTTTGGTAAGCTCCTGTAAAAACCACACTGGATAACTGCTAGACTTTCTACTTGTAGCATGAGCAACCGGTATGGCTTCATTCAAGATTTGAAGAAGGGTGTTATGAAAGTACTCATCAGCAGTATCAGCGTCGATGCATTCTAGCAAAACTGTCCAGTCCGTACTGCGAGCACAATCATATAAAAGATTATAGTTACCATGTTTAAATTTCCACAACTGCTTCGGCAAAGTTATAGGAATTTTAGAATTACGAGAATGATTGATGCGAAGAACATAAGCATTGTGATACTCGCTGTCAGGCGGCACAAGACAATTTTCTTCTGTTAGAGTAGTAATAGATGCATGAATATTTGCGACAACAGCATCAAGCATAACGCCAGGATTCTGTTCAAAGGGCAGCAACAACTAAAGTCCACAAACAGCTAAAAGATCACGAATTAGAGTTTTAAGTGGCCGTAATGACCTCCTGAAGCTAAGTTGATATTGAAATCTCCTACAAGAAGAACTGAACCTTTAAACTTAAAAATCATATCAATGAGAGCACCATACACACCATCAGCACTAAGACCAGGATGAAAATAAAGACAGCCAATCATAAGTGAATCTCCATCCTGACTAATAACCTTGCACCAAACATTATCAATTTCAGTAATTGAACTAGAGATAGGGAGACTACACACATCGTTTTTAATCGCAAGAGCAACTCTCCCACCAGAGGAGGCAAATGTTCTGTCCATGCGGAAAATAGTTTATCGCAAATCAAACGCAGAAGAAGAGGCTATATCTGAGACGCACCAGGTTTCACTGAAAGCAATAATAGAATAATCTTCCAACAACTGATTGGTACAAAGTAGAAAGCTTCGTACGAAGGCCCCTGCAATTCTGATAGTAAATCTCCATATTACTAGAATTAGTTACCAACTAAGTCAACTGAACCCTCTAATGCTGAAGTAGGCGTAATTTGATCTGAGCACTGAGGATTAGTTAGGGACACCGAATCCATCTCAGCACCATCTGACAAAGGAAATGCATCCTTAGCCTTACTTTCATGTACAACTGATTTTGTCATCTTGTTCATATTGCCAGCCAAAGACGCCGATTTCCCATTTGTTACAGGCAACGGATTATACAAAACTTTGGGGTTTCCCAGCTCGCGTTTCATTACCACGGATCGCCACAGTTCACGTCTGACACAGCTTGCTGCACCAATCCGAGCATCCAATTCTTTCTCCTGCCACCCATCACTCGTGAATGCAATCTGAGATACTTGAATTTTTCCACCTGTCTCAATGAAGAGCGCACTGAGCAGGCTGTCTTGAAAGGACCAGAACCTCGGTTTTAGCCACACTGATCTTCATCCCAGCTTCTTCACATTTGGCTGCAAACCGGTCTAGTGCATGCTGAAGGTTCGTGCGAGAAGACCCAAGGAGGACAAGGTCGTCAGCAAAGAGCAACCTCTCCACCAGGTAGTCGCCACACCTACACGCTCATCGCCTCGGCTGCCCCTGTCTATCCGGTCCATAAAGATACTGAACAAGAGGGGCGACAGTACGCACCCTTGGCGGAGTCCAACACACACGGTGAATGGTCTTGACTTAATGCCATTTATCCGGACACTCATCTCAGAGCTTTCATACAGAGACACGATAGCAACCAGTAATTGCCCATCTACTACATACTCTTGCAACACTTGCCAGAGCTTCTCCCGAGGAACTCCATCATATGCTTTTTCGAGGTCCACAAAGCAAGCGTAGACCTCTTTTGCATACTCCCAGGATTTCTCAAAGATTTGCCTTAGAGCAAATATGTGATCCGTCATGCTTCGGCAGGTCGGAAACCACACTGCTCCCCCGACAGTTTGGAGTCAACTATTTCCCGACTTCTCTTCTCCAGACACTTAGCGTACACTTTCCCAGGAATGCAGAGCAAAGAGATGCCTCGATAGTTGCTGCAATCTCTCTGATCTCCCTTTTTGAAGATAAGGATCACAATTCCTGTCTGCCATTGCTTAGGGGCCTGTCCAGATATCCAAGCAACCTGACACACTCCAGTCAGCCACAGGATACCATCCTGATTTAAGGCCTTTAACATCTCTGACCGGATTTCATCATCACCTGCAGCTTTGCCAGTCTTTGGGGACTTAATTGCCCATCTGACTTCTGTTTCAGTGATGCTACCGTGACTATTCTCCGCTCCAAGGTCCACCTCATGTGCCTCAGTTTTTGCTGTCACCGGATTAAGAAGAGATTAAAAGTACTCCTTCCACCTATGCAATATGCTCTCCTCCGTTTTCAGAAGCCTCCCATCTCATCTCTTAATAGTTTGTGATGTAAGAGACTTCTTTCTACGGAGGCGGCGCACAGTCTGCCAGAACACCTTGTTTGCCGAACCATAGTCTGCTTCCAATTTCTCCCCGAACTTCTTTCAGGCCTTGGCTTTAGCTGTTGATACTGTCTTTGTTGCTGCTTTTCGCGCCTCAGTGTACCGCACTCGACTCGAAGTTGACTTATTTGCAAGCCATAGCAAATAGGCTTTCTTCTTTGCCTTGACAGCTTCTTGGACTTCACCATTCCACCATGCAGTCGTTTTCTCACCGCCCTGCGCCACACTCAGCCGCTAACGACCACAGCACAATGCAGCCGAAGTAATCACAGCAGTTTTAAACAACTGCCACTGCTCCTCAACAGTACCACGATCACTATGCAGTTCTTTGAAACTTGAAGATATGTTATCTGCAAAGGTCTTCCTCACAGCTCTGTCCTCCAATGCCTCCCATTTGATGCCAACCAAGTTTGTCGCATGGTTGGCATGGATTCAGAGAACCGCAAAGTGCAGACAACAAGGTGGTGATCAGTTGATAGTTCTGCCCCTCTTCTCACACGAGTGTCCAACACTGATCGGAATAAATCGGCTGAAACGATTACAAAATCAATCGGTGACTTCTGGTCCATTGCATCCCTGTACCAGGTATACTTATGGACATCCCTGTGCTGGAAGAAGGTGTTTGTGATGGAAAGTCCATTGTTGCAACAGAGATCCAACAAGCACCTCCCATTCGCATTTGAATCGGGGTCATCATTCCTCCCAATCACACACTTCCACGTTTGGTCATCAG
This sequence comes from Rhysida immarginata, assembly GCA_023313115.1. Lineage (NCBI taxonomy): Eukaryota > Metazoa > Arthropoda > Chilopoda > Scolopendromorpha > Scolopendridae > Rhysida > Rhysida immarginata. The sequence continues at coordinate 1,155,732 of JAHWFO010070108.1, read as the reverse complement.
CCCCTACATGTGCATTGAAGTCGCCCACCAGGAAGACAGAGTCTGCACTCCCTCTCCTGCTAAGAGCAGCATCAACTTCATCTAGAAAACGTGGGTACTCTGTGACTTCATTCGGAGCATATGCAACGCATAGAGACAGAGACCGTTTCCCTATCTGAAGCCTCAGGAGACACAGTCTTCCACCCAAGGGGTTCCAATCTGCAATATAATCTGCCAGCCGGGGACTTGTGAGTATCCCCACTCTTGCCTGGGCCGTCATGTTAGGGTCGACACCAGAGTAGAAAAGCTTCTACCCTCCGAAGTCCACAGTTCCAGAACCCGGACGTTTAGTAGAGGTAATACCTATGATATCCAGTCGATACCGTTTGGCTTCCTCCACTAACTCTGATTCCTTTCCTGTCATGGAGAATACGTTCCAAGTGCTGATTGACAGCACCCGATCCCGTTGTCGCTTTACCCGTTTCTCCTCCTGGGTAAAGGCATGCGCTGCCCCTGACCGTTTCCCCAAGCGCATACCGAGTGCACTGGTGGGGCTTCTCGGAGGCATTGCTCCGAGATAACAGCCGGGAGACAGTCGACTATTTTTCGAACGAGAGCTTCTGCCTAACTCCCGAACGCGGGTGACTTTAACCCGCGCCACACGCAATGCAGTATCAATTCTCTCATTCGTCGACATCATGAGATATGTTTGTTTGGATACTCTTCGTCTCACTTCTCAACCATGACCTTTCTAGTAAGGGTGATCCTAAAGTAGCAGTGCTACAACCAGCATAGCTCACAGAATCCCTGAAGAACACAAACCCCTGACCCACGGTAAGGGGGCATACACCGATCTTCAGGGACTTGAAAGGAAACAACATAAACTGCTTACAAAGCACAGGAAGCACCATCCACACGCAGCTATTGAAAGACTCACCCTGCCTCGTTCAGAGGGAGGCAGAGGTCTTATTGATATAATAGATCTACACTAGAAACAGACTCAGTCACTCAGAGAATTCTTTTACTCTTTTACACATCACCATTACACAAAGCAGTCTGCATGGCTGATACAAAATACACACCTTTGAATATGAAGAGCGTGCAGAATGCCCATATCATTCCTACAACATGCACTAAATTCAATCATTGCTCGGAAAGCAACTCCACTGTAGACATTCCTCTTAACTCAACCAGCCGCTCGTCGACAAAAATGCATCGCTTCAGGTAATGTCATATTGCAAGAAATACAGGGTGCATTATGAAAGTAATGCGCATTTTCTGGGAAAAATAGGTTTATTGATCCGCTTGGTACAAATTGTTAAAATTCTTCAAAATAGTCTCCTCCTGCATCAATACACTTGCGGGGATGATTCTGCCACGCCTGGAAGGCACCCGGGAATTCCTCGACTGGAATGTTTTTCAGGAACCTTGTAACATGAGCTTGAATGTTCTCCACCGACTCCCAGTGCTTTCCCTTCAGCTCTCTCTTCAGTCGAGGGAACAAAAAAGTCACACGGAGCCAAGCCAGGGCTGTAAGGAGGCTGGGGCACAACGGGGGTCTTTCTCCGGGTCAGGAAGTTGGTGACGACGAAGGCCATGTGGCTGGAGGCATTGTCATGGTGGAGCTTGAAGACGTCTTTGATGTCAGTTTCTGTTGCATTCTTCCCAAGCCGCACCCAAAACTTGTTCGCGTACCGCTGTTCCAGCGAACGCTCAATTGTGCTGTGACACAATCGAAAAACAGACTTCATGCTAAGACACGTCCTACCGCTCCTGCTGCTCGGAGCGAACTGAGACCGACTTGCACGTCAATACAGCAGGTATGGCGTTCTCTAAAACCCGATTGCATGCGATTAACATCGTGCAAAAAAATGAGAGATACGAGCGCTGTCAGATGAAGATTGAAGATACTCCATTTTAAAAGATAACAAATAAATAAAATAAATCGCTTGCTTTTATTACTTAAATTCTATTATTATAGTTAAATTTTAATTTTAAAGTAAATCGAACTATAATAGACTAAATCGTTTTTTAACTGCTTATAACTTTTGTCTATTTGACATCATCTTTTTTGACTTTTAATAATTTTATTTTATTTTATTTTTATACTGATTAAATTTTATAAATATTTTTTTTATTTATAAGGATTTTCTTTTACACTTATGATTATTGCCTGATTCTTTAAATGTTACAAATTTATTTAATGTTATGCCTATATTATTCAATGAACAGGACCCATGCGCAGTTTGCGCGGTTATTAGTTTTATCAAATTAAATTCATTCAAATTGTTTCGTTTGATGAACTCACATTTTCTCCTTTATTCATAGTTTGTGATTGAAAGATGATAAAAATTGTTGCTTCCGGCGTGTGCTTTAAGTGAGCGCCAACAATGCTTAAACATGCAATAACAATGCAAAACTGTTTCCGTGACGAACCCACATGTTCTCCTTTATATATAGTTGGATTATTATGAATAAACGACAGTCATCTTGTTTTTAGAATTCACTTTTGCATTAGCTTTTGGAGACGAAAAATTGAGGAAAAAAAAGGGAATTAATGTACTGTATATTGGATATACAATATAATATACTGTTATATGCCAGTATATTAAATATTATATGGTAGTTTCGTTTGAAATTCGCCAGATTGAAGTTCGTTTGAAATCCCCCCACCCCAACAAATTTAATATGATCCAACAAATTTTTCCCTCTTGTATAATACGATCCGACAAATTTAGGTGCTTTTTGAGGTTAAAATTTAACTGTAATAATAAAACTTAACGATTTTTTTATAATTTATTTCCTTTAAAATGAATTACCCTCCCTCTTTGTCACAGGTTAACCACGCATCTTTTTGCGCAGTTTTTAGAGAACGCCTGCTGCTTTGACGTGCAGTGCAAGTCTGAGACCGGGCGCGTTTGGAAGGGCAGACCCCCCCCCCCACCACATTATTCGACCAGTCCGAGCGCGCTGCGATGGATATCGCGTCACAATAAAATTATGCGCATTACTTTCATAATGCACCCTGTATATCAATGATGTACTATTTTGAACCTGCTGCCCGATGGTGGCATCCTAAACTCAGTTTTAACGACAACAATGCCTATAACGGACTTATCCATCAATAAAACAACAAGATAAATTTTATACATACTACAACATACGTTCTAATTAAAACACACGGGCCTAATGTCAGGGCTCATTACGCAGTGCTCCAAAAAAACTTGCAACATGCAAATACCCAATAAAGCAAAGCATAAATAGAATTTACTTTTTTCTTTAAGCAACAGCTATGCACAATGCAACCACATCCCCACAACTATCCCACAAAACCTGACGTCCTGTGACAATTTTTTTTTGGGGGTATATGACTGTATACAGCCCCCCACAACAAACACACACTGGCTACAGCCACAAAATCTATAAAAGTGATTTGGTTGTTGATCATATTATCTCATTAAGTAGACTTTTTTCACATTTTCCATTTAAACAACTCTCCTACCATCGACTGAAAATAATATAATTCTTGAGGCAGCATACTTATGATCCTGAAGAGATACAAATGTTAATATTTTTAAATCAAAAACAAAAAGTTAGAGCCAACCCTGCATTGGCAAACTACTTACTGGAAGTAATCATATGACTTGCATCCTGACTGCTTAAAACTGGATCGATCTCTATTGTTCTTAAATTATGTAATCAATCCAGCTTACTAGAAACAGTTGGTGTTTTCAATCATATAATTACAAGATGAGCTAAATTCATGATTAAATTATACGTTTAATTCATCTAAAAGATCAAACCTCTTTTTCATTTAAGAGATTGAAGATACTTGTTTCATTTAAAAATAAATTGGAATGGCAGAATGGTACAATTGCATAGGCCTACCACCAGGCCATGAAACAGATTCAATAAAACATCTTTTTTCTGTTGGGGAGCTTAAAATCTTAATTACTCCAAAATGGTTCTTCGGACAAACAGTTTCTTTTCAAAAAAGGTTCGTCTCTATGACCATTCATGTCATTTTTGTGTTTGGGTAGATGAAATAAATGCTTCAGCCATTTCTTCATTCTTATAAAAAAATTCATTCTCTAAAGAGGCTTAGCCCATTTCCGTATGTCAAAGCATAGTTTAAGGATCCTTAAAAAAAAATTCTGTCGGGGGAGGGGGGGGGGGGGCGTCGTTAATAACTCCAAACCGGCTCATCAGAGGCAAACAAGTCATTTACAAGAAAAAGAAATCGCCTTAATGAGAGGAGTCCATGCATTTCGAATTTACTGAGTTTGGTTTGCTGGTTTGAACGCTATAGCCATATTTAATTTTAAGAAAAAAATTAATATCTCTTAAGGCTTTCCTAGTTGACATAAAAAAGGCTAATATTGCCCTTTATGGGGTATCACAATCAAAATTATAACTTATTACATTAAAATAAACAAACATTCATAGTGAATGAACCTTAAATTCTGAACTTCTGACCAGCCAAAGGAGCAGGGCCTTTTTCTAGGCGACACTTGCGACAGGCTTGGCAGGCACAAATATAGGACACCACATTTTTATTCATTGAGGGCCAGAAGTAATGTTTCCTTAGGGCATGCATTGATTCGTTTACCCCTTTATTTAGGCTAGCTAGTTTACTGTTATGGGCTAATTCAATAATGTGAAATTTCATATCCTCACCTATACAGATTTTTCCTTCATCATGGCTTTGCCTCTATTTTTGTTATAATTTTTTTTTTCGGTTAAAAACCTAAGACTATCCGAAAGTTATTCGTTTTTTTATAATCATTCGGTATTGGTGTTTATTAGTCAGTGGACTATAAATGTGACTGAATATGGGGTCATTAATCTCTGAGCCACTTGGAGATCATGGGATATATTTTCATTGTTAGTTTAATGATCCCATTACATTGCCTCAGGGTGAATAGTTGAGGAAGAGAAAGATCACTGTCTACAAGAGATTTCAAAACCATAATAATTATTGATAATAATCAATATTCAAAATGATGCCAGGGCATATTAATAGGAGGTGTGGCGATCCTCCTACGACAAAAGCCGCCACAGACGGCGCTTCCACTGACTCGCAGCCGCGAGACCCGAACGAGACAACAACGATGTACTCCATGGCATATGGACTGAGAGACACTTCCACTTCTGTTTCCGCGCTGGCGAGGTCTCGAGATCTCTCTCTCGGACTTCTCCACGCCTGGTCCCACTTGATGCCACGTGACAACGCTATATAGACTCTCTGATCATTCACGTATTATTATTTGTAGCTAGGTATTAAGCTCTATCCAGTTAAATTAAAATTAAGTTTCCACATCAAAAAGCCTTCTGATTATTCTGACCAACGAAACAATGAGACGTGGTGGCCGCGTGTCGTGTTCCGCACTCAGCACGATGCGTGATCCACAGAAGTATCTCACGCGTTACATAAGTATAGTACCATCCATGATTTCCCTTGTCTGCAAGCAACAAAATAAAATAATTCAAACATTGTCATGGTATCAGATTCTCACAACTATTATTTATTGTCTCCAAAGAAAATAATGGAAACAAACAACAACAAGAATAAGAATTTATAAAAATAGAAATTAAGCTGTCCCATAAGTATAGGACCAGCATCACTTAATGCCGTTTTTAGAGCAGAAAAATTAACAAAGCAGTGATTAATCAGTCAATAGATGACACTGGTGATTACCTAATATGGTTGTCTCCACGAAAACTTTCAAGTGGCTGTAAACAAGCAACTTAAACACAATGCCTCGTAACACCACCTTGTCAGACTATGATAGGGGTCAAATTGATGGTTTGAAAGCTTCTGGAGTGAATGCACGAGGTATAGGAAAGGCTATAAGTCGGTCACATAAAGCTGTACTCAATTATTTGAAAGCTGGTGCTCAGTATGGCCAGAAAAAGAGACCTGGGAGACCTCAGAAGACGACTAATCGACAAAAAAGGCGATTATTAAAAAAAAGTGAAAGACTCCACAACATCTTTGCGTGCGATGGCCAATTCTGAAGATGTTCCAGTATCAAAATCAACTGTGCAACGGATTGTGAAGCAGGCATCATCTCTTGCGTACACTGTGTAAAACGAGAAGAAAACAGAAAAATTTTTACCTATCGTTTTGTTTATTTTTGAGAGCAAATGAAATTCAACTCATTCTATCGACGATATCTTTCTGAATTTTCAAGATATTTGCTTGGGCTTTTTACAAGAGTAGCTCTATACATTTGGCTAATAAATTATGCAAAAGACAATTTGGTAACACATGCGCAGTTAAACATTATTTAGTAAAAATGCTCATACTTCATCAGATATTTAATATTTTTCTATTCTGATTGCAGAGTATTGTGTATACTGTAGTTTGTCAAGTTTCCTGTAAATGGCATTGCATTGGGTTGAAAATCCTGCGTGTTATAAACAAAAAACTTACGAAAACATTTCGACCTTTTTAAAGAAACCTTGTATATGTGTGCTATTCTCATACATGTATCTCCATGTATATACGTGCTATTCTCATACAAATGAACACAGAAAAGTAAAACAAGCCTCTTATGCATATGCTACAGCTACAATGCATTTCAAGCATTACTTTTTATAGGGTGATTCCAAACATTATTTTTTTGGTTCACTTCTTTGCTGGTCCCCTATTTGCCTTCGGGAGAAAACCTTTGCTAAAATATATGATGTGTAATATCCGTTTTACACCCCTGAAATTTCAGGATAATTCGTCAAGTATTTTTCTAGATATTCGACAAAACGTCTAAAATCGAAAGTGTCCAATTATTTTCTTCCAATCAGTGTATATCTCATGACCAACAGTGGAAGGCAATAGGCCGATTGTGTTTGTATCACGGTCTATAGATATTCATGGTCATCGAGCTCCATTGTTAAAATGAAGCTAAAGTTTCTAGCTCCCTGTAGGGCGGGAACTCTATTGAAAAGTGGCGCTGCGTGTACAATCTGCCCAACTGCGCCTGCAGCGCCACCCTATCGGCAGACAGAAACTTTACTTTCGTATTCAGTTTCACTGAAAATCTCTATCGCAGTTTGCGGTCGGGAATAGTGCGATCTATGCGGCACCTGGCGCGATCTGTTTTCCTTAGCTTCTCGAAACAATGGAAAATGGCCGAAGCTCGATGACCATGAATATCTATAGACCGTGGTTTGTATCAGTGTCATTGTGCAATAATAGTCTGATCGTATTGTATCAGTGTGATTGTGCAACTTTAGGCCGATTGTGTGTATCAACAATGGTGATAGCAACACACAATTCTTAAAATGATATAAAAATTAGAGAAAATGTACCAGGTTCAACCTATCAGATAATTATTTACAGGGTGGTCCATTTAAATGTAGACGTGGAAATATCTCGTAAACAAAGCATTGTACGAAAATATGTCCAAAATCAAAAGTGAATTACTTCGTAGGGGAAATTCATTAGCCAAAAAATTAGTACTCCCCCCCCCCCCCCCCACTTGTGAAATTTTAAATAGGAACCCCTATTTTTAATCAGGTGTACAACAATATTCGAGAAATGTTTTCTTCTTGGTGTTTTTTCAATTGACCCAACTGTCTAGAGTTAGAGACCCTGAAAGTGTTGAACTTTTAAAGTTTTGAACCCAATTTTTTTCGATGAAGACAAAGAGATAGCGAGTGAGTCTTACTGACTTATCTATTCTACTTTGTAATGGTCTTTAAGAATCTGAAGTCAGAATTTCAGAAGTCCAATATTATTCAATGCACACGCACAGATTTTGCCTTCATAGGACCTTATCCCAGCAGTTTTTGCTCTATCGTGCACCGTTTTGGTAACAAACACAAACAATTGAGCATTGGCGGCAATTTACTCCAAAGAAGACATGTGTTCCCTATTCACATAACATTTAATTATTTTTCACAAACATTTAGTCGTGTTTCCCAAACATTTAGTCGTCTTTGACACTCGTTTAGCCGTTTTTCACAAACATTTAATCGTTTTTCGAAGACCTGATCATGCAATTAGGACAAATAAAAAATTTCTCTCATACACCTAATAAGAAAGGGACAAACTTCCAATGACGAATTTATTCCGTATTCAATTATGAATACAATTTTACAGTGAGATCAGTCAGACTAACTTGTCAGTCATGCTATCTGTCGTTTTCTGCTAATGGTAACCCCATATGTAAAATTATTACAAACGAAAAAGAATAAATGGAATTGTATCAGTTGACCACCGCTCACTTGAAAATTTGATCACGAACTATCGACGCAAAAATTGTTCAGGCACACGGGAAATGGTCCCCGTCATCTCTCTATCGAGTTATTTTGACGATTTAGGGACCAAAATGTTTTTGCCCATTTGCGTAATTATAGATGCTTGTAAAATAAAAAAATTGCGAAATTTTGTTTCTTTCAAAATAAACCGTGAAAAATTTTGAAAAGAAAATTTGAATACACGTTTGTTGACTGTGAACTTCCGGAGTGTTAGGCAACGGCGACCGGCACGAATCATCCCTGCAACAGGACGAGACAGCCCCACAAATCGTAGCGCAGTTCAATGAGGGCGAAACCCGAGTACATGGGAGCACATGGGCGGCTGAGTTTAACAACAGGTGGCAAAGTTTGTAGACCAACAATTGCAAACACTATTGGATGAAGATGCGTGTCAAACTCAAAAACAACTTGCAGAACGATTAAACGTTGTTCGGCAAAAAATTTCCGATTGTTTACAAGCAATGGGATACTTTAAAAGTATGTTTACTTTAAACGCCAAAATATATTTTGGGCCATAATATTTTTGTATTATTTGTATTTTTTAATAATAAACATTGCCTTGATCTTCCCTGGACTCACGGCAAGGTCAAAATTAATTTTCTTTTCGATGTTTCTAAGACTTATCACATAAATTCGTTTATCACATGAATTATTTTTACTTCAGCAGAAGAGGGTTAGAAATTGCAGAAAAATTCAATTGCCCCCCCCCCCTCCAAGACTTTGCTTGTGCACTAAAAAATTTTGAAGTTTTGAAATTCTGACTTCGGATTCTTAAAGACCATCAAAAAATAGAGTAGGAATGTATGAAAGACCCACTCTCTATCTCTTTGTCTTCATTGGTAAAATTGTGTTCAAAACTTTAATAGTTCTACATTCTGGGCCTCTATCTCCTAAACGGTTGGATCAATTGAAAAAAACACCCAACATCTCTTGAATATTGTGTACAATCTGATTAAAAATAGGGGTTCTTATTTAGGATTTCAAAATTACCCTGCCCCCCCTCACAAGCAGGGGGATGGGTTAATTTTTTGGCTAATGAACTTCCCCTGCGAAGTAATTCACTTTTGATTTAGACATTTTTACGTACAATACTTTATTTTCGAGGTGTTTCCATATCTGCACTTAAATGTACTACCCTGTATGATGTTGTAAGCACAAAAGAAAAATACTCTATTACCACAACAAAAAGGAAATAAAACGACAAAATAAGAAATAAAACAATACAACCTGACACTAGAAGCGCTTTTCGAAAGCTTAGCTTTCATCATTCAGCAGCCAAGGAGCACCTCAGAAGACTTCTGAGAGAACTGATTAGGAAGACAATCGATAATCGAACAGTGAAGTGTACATTTCTTCAGATGGGACGAAAGCAGCGCTTCCACAAAGCTCATCGAACCAGAATAAATTCCAAATGAAATACACTGAGCTAGTCAAAAAGCCTAACCAACCCAGGTGGTCTTCCATATTATGCATAAAACAAAATAAGATTGACGATTGTCAGAAAGAAAATACAAACGAAATAAAAAAAAAATACAACAAAAAAGAAGATTATCACATATTCCAGTAGTCCGGGAAAGAAACGTTGTTGATGTCTTCGAAGTTGATGTCAAGAATGTGCCTCGGTTTTCGATACTTCATATGCCACTTCATATCCATTGAGTTCTTCAGTATGCCAGTCACTAGGTCATTGTCGAGAATCTTCTATCTTCTGCACCATAATCAAAAGGAGGTCCTGTATAAACTTTCCGATGTGGACCATGTTAAGTCTGAATGGATGGATTGGATTTTCACAGTCCTGCCAAGCTGGGCAATGGTCCTCAGGATAACATTCTGGAACGAATGTAGCTCCTTCCATCTGCTTCTACAGATAGTCATCCACGCAGGCATGCCATAGACAAGAATGGTCCGAATAATCGACTTGTACAGAAGTAACTTGTTGTCGATGCTGAGGGTGCTGTTGCGACCCAGGAGAGCTATGAGACTGTACTTAGCCCTCTTCGCTTTGTTCACAGCGTAGGTCACGTGTCGATTCCACGAGTGCTTTAGTCGAGAGCGTAGGTCACATGACGATTCCACGATAACCCCAAGATATTTGTAGTCTACCCAGTCAGTTTGTAGTCTACAAGAGAATCTGGAGGACCCTTGCACTTTCCGACGTTAAGGTTCAGCTTCCATCAGTTAAACCAGTCTTCGAACATCTTCAAGGCGTGCTGCAGGCAAGTGATAACGTGAGCTGGCTTGTGTGCCCATGTTATTGTGGTGAAGTGATTTTCAACTTATAATCACTTCGTCAGCAGTCCTTCCTAAGAAGGGTGCCAACATAAAAATAAAAGGGAGAGGGATCGATTTTGATATGCGTAAAGAGGTTTATTTACAAAAATAATAGACAAGATAAATACAAAGTACAAATAGATACAATTATAAAGATAAAATGAAGCAGATACATAATAGGCAGTAAATAACAAGTAGCTGCCTCTAGCTAAATCATCTAAATGACAACTGTATGATCCGGTATTACTTAGCACCAGTCTAAACAAACAACTCCCAATTACTTTTCACGTCAAACCTAAACAAGGGACTAAGGAAACCCTGTGTGCATACAGGTTACATACACGAACCTAAGATCGTGTTCCCAAAAGCCTCAAAAGGGGTTGGATAGTGCAAGGGGATACCAAAGCCAACACACTGGATCCTACACCAGAGGGCTACCAAAAACCCGAACCAAAACGGGACAAGTCCACCTCTACAACTAAACCAAACACCCACCAGGCAACCAAATCAACGTGTACCCAGTATGCACACAACAAAACCAAACCTTCCCCAAGACAAGATAAAAGTTTAGTTACCCACTGTGCTAAGAATACGTTCACATGAAACTGCCTTACAAAATCATCCAATAAAAGACAAATAAAATGGCAGATGAAACTAGATCAAAATAGTGGCAAGCAGAGATTACACAAACTAGCGCATAACTAAGCCTAAGATTCTCCCCACTAAAACATAAAGATCACACCTAAATAGAGACACAATAACTACACAGTGCAAACTGGTCACTGACATGGCACTTCCGCCATGTAACACAAACAAAGAAAGAGGGCATGGTCGCTGCAGTGGGAACAAAAGCCAAACTACCGGATCCAACATCGGTGTGCCACATAGAACCCAAAATCCAGTCCGTACTAATGGGACTAGCCATTCATAATAACGGGTCTACCCATCCACTGCCAACGAGCCACAATACCAATGCCCTTGCACAACACCAGTACCAAGAATGCACTGAAATCTAAAATCCCAAACAATCCCAAAACTAAGAGGCTGCTTAGCCACCCCATGCGCTAGTAAGCAAAATCTACTGAATGCTCCACTATTGATCTATACAAAAATAATACAATCCAACTACAGCAATTCAATGATGCTAGAATCATTAATAACAGTGCTTAATCCAAGTTGGCTAATCCAACCACAACATAACAAGCTATTCTAAACTTAAAGTTACATCGCACTTACAATAATACAATCTCATAATTCATTCATAAATTAATCTCCCTAAGCTATTACAAAATCCAAAATCAACTATCAAATGAATAACTTATACTTCGATCTGCTTCTCATTCATAACATTCAAAATACAGATAAGTCACAATTCTGCCATACTAATAAACTTGATAGTTCTAAACAATTCCCTGATAAGAATACAATAAAGCAGACCTTCACAATCCGAAGTTAACAATTTTACAAACTATAAAATTAAATTCAATCCATAGCTGTCTAAATGATACTAAACGTTTTTTTTAGCACTTCAAAAGATTACAATCAAAAGCTCCCTCTAATCACAGCATAAATCCTATTAAATCCAATCCCGCTATAATTCCTATCCACATTCCAAATTTCCAGAACTATCACTATCACTAAATTTCTCTTAAGCTTTATACTAGATCCCAACATAAAGAAACGAATAATCTAAGGACATCAATAATACAATAAACTACCACGTGGTTTTCTCTTTCCGTAAATGAAAGAAGGTTAGGCCTAACCATCGATTATAAAGTTACAGGAACCCAATCCGGGCAGTACAACTATTCCCGGGTTGCAGTCATCTGCTTCGGCATCGTCGTCGTCTTCCTCCTGGTCTTCCATCTCAAATGGATCTAGCTGGATTCGTCTCTGGATCAGGAATCTCCTGAATGCTGCTGCCGACCCCCTTTTTATACTCCAGGCAAATCCCGCAGAGAATCATGGGATCGCCCTCTAGTGGTGAACCTGGAATTTCTCATTCAACTTCCGGAATCGAAAGTGACAACGCAGTTGGAGAAGGAATCGAAATTCGATCCTCCCAGCATGCATTGCCACAGCCAAAAGCAGCTTGATACACAAAATAGTTCAAAACCTAATAAATCTGATTAATTGAATTCAAATTCTTAAGTATTATAATTTTACACAACAAGTACAATGATTCTTTAAGAAATACAGATTCAAAAGACAACCTTTTGACTTAAAATCATAAGAAATAGGCCTCGACGGGCGATAGGCCTAACGGCCGAATGGCAAACTTCGCTATCACAAGAGGAGGTTTTGTACCCATGGGGGGAAAAAGGTATCACGATATCCTAAACATTCATAGGCTTAAGATTGATCAAAAGAAACATATTCAAAACAACAAAATACTTTTGACACCAGAAGGTGGCATGTAGTCCTTTTCTAAGGGAGGACTACTGTAACCCTTTACAAATAAAATAAAACAACAAAGTGACTATGTCACACTACTTTCCCTTTGAAACAAGATATTGGCTTTAAATCTTAAGAGTTAAGCCAATATCTGAAAATTCATAAAAAAAATTCAGTAATTTCATCAAAAAAAACTGATAAACAAGTGATTACATCACATTATAATGGCAGTATCGTCTGCATAGAAATAAAGATTACAATTTTTGGGTTTTGGGAAATCATGCACAAAATAATTAAATAGCATGGGCCCGAGGACAGAACCTTGAGGGACACCGGCCTTTACAACATTGGGCGTGTATAGATTTTCACCAATTTTAGCTTGGTAGGACCTGTCGGTGAGAAAGTATTTCACCATCAAAATCAAATCTGGAAGAAACACGTCTCTAATCATCTTGTAGACAAGGCCCCTATGCCACACCTGGTCAAAAGCTTAACTGACATCAAGAAATACCAATCCGCAATACCTGGAAAGGTTCAGGAGGGTGCTCAGGTCTTCTACGAGCCTCCATATCTGCATCTGACAAGAGTGGGTGGTACGAAAGCCTAACTGATCTTTTCGAAGTATATCATTGGTGAGGCAGTGGTCTTGGAATCTGACGAGGATCGTTTTCTCCAAAACTTTAGACATCGAGGGGAGCAGACTAATAGGTTGGTAGTTCGAGGGAATTGCTGGATTTTGTCCCTGCTTGGGGATACTCAACACAATAGAATGTTTCCAAGGGAAGTAAGAAAAATTCCAGCAGTCGCTAATGATACTGTTGAAATAGTCGATAAAGTTCTTTGGGGAGATTCATAAGGGCGTTATTGCTCACCTTGTCTTTTCCTGGAGCCTTCTTCTTTTTCAGTTTACTTACGATGGTGGCGATCTCTCCAGCCTCAATGTTGTTCTTCGTTTGTGACATATGAATATGTCCCTGCGAATATAAACGTGTTTATATCCGCGTGAATATAAAACTGTAGGATAATTTGTTTTAAAATCATATAAAAAGGGGGGAATAGGGATAGATCAGGCTGGGGATTTGAATGAAGGTGGTGAGAGAGGTAGAGCGAGCAAAATGACGATGGTTATTGATTGTGAACTTTTATATCGTTTATATTTTATTTTATGTATTATTCTTGTTTTAAGTGTCGGATGTACATTTTTTGGCAATTCGCTGTGAGCTTAAAAGTAGGGTTACGAAACACCAGGAAATAAGTGGAGTAATTTTTTCTTTTGTCTCTTTCTTTGATGGGAAGGGGGGGACCGCTCTAGGAAGGGAGGGAATATAGAACAATGGGGCAGTGGAAATTCAGGGAAAATAGCAAGTTCAAGGTCAGAGTTCCCTGGCAGAGAGAAAGGAGAATTCTAAGAATGAGAAGGGTATTTTTCTTTCTCGGAAAGGAGATAAAAATTTAGCAGTAGAGAGAGAGATGAAAAGTGAGTGTGTGGCTAGCAGTTGACACAGAGAGATGAAATGTAGCAGTCGACAGGAGCAGATGAAAATGTAGTAGGAGAACGAAGTAGTGTGTTTTTTGCAGCGGAGAGAAAGAGCTGGAATGTGAGCGTGGATGGTTGGCAGTCGACAGAGAGATATAGATGAAATGTGGAGGCCGAAGAGAGGAGCGAGCGGAGCATAACTAATATAACGCCGAAGAAAAGGCCAGGGGTCTGGACAGCACGGGGTGGCCAAGACGAATGTCTACCCAAGCCAGGCGGACGACAACGCTTTACCCGACGAGCTGGAGAAAAGTGAGAGACGACCGTCGGCCAGCACGCCGGAGCCATAGACGAGGGCGACTGCCGATGCCAGCGACGGGCGAACGGATCGCCAGGGGAGAGCCGGGACCAACACCGGTAAGCTGAGGCCGTACGTAGCGTGAGCACTATTACTCGGTAGGGCAGGACGGGGCGAGAAGGTGTACCTTGTGGGTTCTAGCAGGGCACTTCTCGAGTCCTGAGCCGGTAGTAGTGGCTAATACGCGGGACGGTTTTCAGCGGACCCGGTGTGGCGGCGACCCAGGACAGCGAGCGACAACCGGAGAACGAGGTACGAGGACGGCGCAGCGGAGACTCTGCGGAGACAGTACGACACGACGGCGGAGTTTCAACGGCGTCGGTGAGGCATTGACATTGGAGGCGGCGGCAGTAGATCGACACGGACGGAAACAAGCTGAGAAGTTAAGGTAGTGAACAGTAATTTAAATTGGGCCCACGCGAGTGAAATAACTTTATTCAGAATTGTTTGTTATTATTAATTTGATTTTTGCAATGAACAGTAATGGTCAGAGTTGATTAAGGAAGTAATTAATGAGACGATAGTGGAAGTTGGATCAAGAACTAAAGTTTTCCTTCTGATGCTGCGAAACTCTGAAATAACTTCTCTTTAGGGTTATTAAGATATTTTAGAAAATCGGGACCTTTCACCCGAGTTATTTTAAGCGACAGCGAATTGCCAATCAATACATAATCGCCCACGATTATAATAATGTTTGAGTTTGATTAATTTTTTCTTTTATTTATTTTGGCTTGAAACGTCACTATTACTTTTCGTATATCTGTGTAAGCTTTTTCCCTTAAAAAAAGGAGAATATAATTATATTGTTATTTATAGCTAGGATACTACAGATTGAAGTTTGTTTTGCAGACTAGGTTAATTATTAATTTCTTTAGGTACTATTTTATGATTTTGTTATTTATGTGTTAATGCAATCAGCCGAATAGCGGTTGTTATTCTTTTAACTTTATATTATATTGTTTGTTTTTGTTTATTTTACTTACATATTTTGCTTGGCCTAGTAATAAAGAGTTAGAGCCCCTAATCTGTGTTTAATTTTACTCATTGCGGTCATATAAGTTTTCAGCCTGAATAGGGTAGTAGTAATAAGGGGTAGGAAGTCACTATACGATCACGGGGAGGAATAAAAGTGGGTTTAGGATTTGTTTAAGGCAGGTAGGACACGATTAGACGGTAAGCATTGGTGATATTTCTTTCGCAAGAGAAAGTGATATACTACGATATACTATTAGGTAATAAGATAAGAAACAATGCCGTCACTCGTTAAATGCTGCGGGACTTAATCAAAGTTGACAAGACCATCTTCCACATGCTGAGACATGATTTGGCTCTCGGGATTATTGTCGATAGGAGTAACAAATTGTATTTCTAGTGAATCTGCAATGACTTGGGCCTTGTCCTGATCAGTTTGCACATAGTTATCTTGTGCTGTATGGAGTGGAGGGATCGTATCATTCTTCTTCTGTAAAGCTCTGACCATACTCCAAGTGGAATTGTCGCGAGCCGACAAGCTTTTGAGTTTGTCATTCTATCTAGCGTCGAGAAGCTCTTTTATCTCTTCTTGGAGTCTTTGCACTAGCCTGTTGTACTTGGTTTTCATTCATTTTCAAATGTACTGTTTTCTAATAAGTAATAAAGTTCTAATAACTTTCTAATGAGTTTTTCTGTTTTTGTCTACATTAGCTCGCCATACCTTTCACTTTACCCATTCGATAAAGTTGAGTCATGGTTCACGATAGCGTTGCTATAGTCTACGTCCCCTGTTTCTTTCAGCAATTAGCGTTTGGATTCCAGGAGTGAGTTGGATTCGATGAGGAGGTTTATTCTCTGATGGACAGTTACTAGCTTCTATGGCACTGTTAATACGTCTAGTGATTCTTCAACACATTGGTCGATGTCCTCCGTACAGTACGCAACGTCGGGACGGCAGCCATAGTCCTTAAGAATATCTTTGTAAAGCTTCCAGTCTTGATGTTGTATGAGTTCTTCTCTGAAATTTACGTCGACATTGTCAAAGTTCAACGCCATAGGCTTGAGGTAAGAAGAAAGGTCATTAATGGTGAAGATATTGTATGGTGTGAAGAAACCCTTCAAGAGCGAGATGTCCCAAACGTCACTAGTAGGAGAGTGGTCGTAGTAGTAGGTGTCCTCCACAGGTCCAGCAGCGATGATATCTTTTCTTTGTATATACCTATAGAGAATCATGCCGTTGTAGTTCTGCGTTCTGGAGTTCCAGCTTGGGTGTTTGGCATTTAGGTCACTAGCCAGGACGACTGGAGTGTCACCACTGAAGAGTTCATCAAGCTCGCTAACGTCAAGAGAATGTTTAGGTGAATTTTAGAGCACCACAAACTTCACTTCACCAAGGTAGACGTCATTGATAATGATGGAGGCCGATTCCATACCTGCATAAGATTTGGAGACTAATTCTTGGTGTTGAATTCCCTTCTTAATGATGATCGCAACGCCCCCAGAAGCAAATCTTGCAGCGTTTGAATCCATACGATCCTTACGGTACACACAGTAGCCAGATAGCTTGAAGTCATGGCTTGGTTTGAGGTGCATTTCACAGAGGAAAGCAACGTCGATTTCTTGTTTTATCAGAAAATTGTGAAACTCGATACGTTTTCGGGGAATCTCCCTAGCGTTCCATACCAGCCACCGAAGTTCACCTTTGTTGATTACAGTATAACGTTGTGCAGCCATAGTAAAATTAGTTGGTAATAAGGAGCCCACTCAGCTGTAAGTAACTTTTGCCTAAATAGAAAAGAGATGAAAGATACGTCCTAATTGCTTATACATATCTGGTAGGTCGTTAATGTTGAGCCCTTTTTCCTCCGGCGTAAACACAGCAGCAGCAAAGGATTTGTCTGCTGTCACTTTGGAACTAAGCATCCTTTGAACCTGTGGGTATTTTGGACATTTCGTGTAGCTTGGAAGTGTGCTGTCCACCACGTCTGATGCACTTTGGTAGATCTTGTCCTTTAATCCTGGTGCAATCTCTTGACTGCCCCTCTGCGCATTTGCTGCAACGCAGATCTTCCGTACAGCCCATGATACGTGTCCGAATCGCAGGCAGTTGTAGCATTGTAGTGGCTTCTTATTCCCTCGAAAGACTTCCACTAGCACTGCCAGCAGCCCAATACGTGTAATGTTCTTCAATGACTGGTTGTGTTCGGTGTTCGGGAGCACAACCAAAACCATCGGCATATCAATGGAACCTTTGGCTTTCCTCAGCCTGATTACCTTTCTGGGAAGTAGTTGGTTCTTTTTAGGTCTTCTTGGAAGTCATCGACGTCATACATAACGTCCACATTACGAATAACGTATTTCAAGACCTTCTCCGACTTCAGTTGATGATGCTGAATTTTAAAATATTGTCAGACTTAATTTCAGAAACTAACCTGTTGTGAGTTTCTTCGTCTTCACATTTAACTTTGACGGTTTCAGCTCTGCCCGTATGAACAGTGATCTTTTCCACTGGAAGATGCTTCTCGAGCTCAATCAAAATCGTCTTAAACGGCACGCAGGAGTCTGCACGATAATCGGCGGGACATACCTCTTCGTTATTTTATAGTCTTCATTTGCCGAGTGTCCATTCTTCGGATTCTTCTTTCTAGCCGCGCTGACGACCTCTTCGTTTACTCTGGAGACGGTCTTTGGGTTATCGATCCTCGTGCCCTTTCTGATTTTTTTATTACTAACAGCAATCCAGGGACTGTCATCCACTTCTTCATCGGTTCCATCAGAGTGTCTTCTCTTACAGCCATGGTTTGTCGAACAGTCACTTTTTCTATTATATCCCTAGACTCCACACTTTTAGCAGAGGAAATAGTTTTACAAACATTACTTACCTTGCTGTTATCAACCGGTTTATCTTCTGTGGAGTTTCCTGCCTTCGGAGTTCCGGAGCATTTCTCAAAGGCTTCCTTAAGTTCACTTATTTTGTGAATAACATCTCTACGAGAGTCTTGAATTTCTTTGTTGATATCTTTGAACTTCTCCACAAAACTTTTATGTAGGGATTCGACTTTTTCCTCTAGTGCACTATACTTAGCATTTATTTCATCCTGGAGAGCTTTTAGCATTTCGTTGAACACTAGGTCAAACGCAGCAAACCTAGCATCCAAGCAGGCATTCCGGTAGGCCTTTTCGCAGGACACAGTTTTACCATCCGCCACTTGCAAAGACTCTTTAGCCGACTACAACGTGGTTAATTTGGACAAAGCCATCATATTCCTAAAATGTAACCTCGAGGGGGAGGGGAGTAACCTCGCAGCTAGATGTGTGTTAAAGAGCCCATCTTAAGAAGGGCGCACCTAGCTTTAAGAAAAAGAACAAGTCAGGATTGCGAGAAAATTAATTCTACACGAGGGACCCACTCGTGAATGATTAGGATGATAATAGATGATATGAGAAATGTCCTTAGTTAGGTTTGCGAGAAAATTAATTCTGACGCCAGGGACCCAGAAGGATAGAGAGCGTCTTGATGTACTGGTTTACGGAATATTAATTACAACGCCAGGGACCAGCACATAAGACCTAACCGAAGGTGATTATCGCCCTGAAAAGGGTGCACCGTGAAATGAGAGCAATGAGATGATACCTGAAAAGAGAGTAGGGGTGATACCTTGGAAGAGCTAGTGCGTCCTGATCACCCTGCGTGTCCTGAGTCGATGTGATTTCCTCCAGTGATTGGGAAGACGATCGAACAGTGAAGTGTACATTTCTTCGGGTGGGACGAAAGCAATGCTTTCACGAAGATCACCCTACCAGAATAAATTCCACATGAAATACACTGAAATAGGCAAGAAGCCTGACTAACCCAAAGAGGTCATCCACATAAAGAAAAAAATAATAAGATTGACAATTGTCAGAAGATTGGGAGAGGGGGCGGGGGTGGGTGGTATCAGATCTTCCAATAATCCGAGAAGGAAACGTTGCCAATGTCTTCGAAGTTGACATCAAGAATATACCTCGGTTTTCTATACTTTGTATGCCACTTCATTTCCATCAGGTTGTTTAGTATTCCAGCCACAAGGTCATTGTCATGGCTCTTCATCGTCTGCACCATGTTCATCAGGAGATCTTGCACACACTTACCAAGGTGAGTCATGTTCAGATCCGAGTGTATGGATTGGTTTTTCACAATCTTTCTGCCAAGCTGGACGATGGTTCTCAGGGTAACATTCTGGAACGACTGGAGTTCACTCCATCAACTTTCACATTTGGTTGCCCACGCAGCATGCCATAGAGGAGGATGGTCCGAATCATCGTCCTGTACAATAGCAGCTTATTGTCGATGCTGCGGGCACTGTTTCGACCTAGGAGAGCTATGAGGCTGTACCTAGCCTTTCTTGCTTTGTTCAGAACGTAAGTCACGTGACAGTTCCATGACAGCCTTGAGTCGATTATAACGCCAAGGTAACTGTAATTGTCGACCCATTCGATTTCCTTATTGAATAAGACAAGAGAATCCGGAAGATGCTTAAGCTTTTTGTGGAAGTACACAGCTTTGCATTTTCCGACTTTAAGGTTCAGCTTCCAGCAATTAAACCAGTCTTCAAATTTCTTCTAGGCGTTCTGCAGACGAGTGATAACGTGAGATGGCTCGTGCGCCCAAGCCATGATGGCAGTATCATCAGCATAGAAATATAAATTACATTTTTCTGGTTTTGGGAAATCATGTACAAAATAATTAAATAAAACTGGCCCAATGACAGACCCTTGTGGGACACCGTCCTTTACCTTGGGAGTGGAGAAGTTTTCGCCAACTTTAGCTTGATAGAACCTGTCGCTAAGAAAGGATTTCACCATCAAAATCAAATCAGGAGGAAACTCGTCTCTAATCATCTTGTAGATTAGCCCTTTGTGCCACACCTGATCAAAAGCCTTACTGACGTCAAGAAAGACCACGCCATAGTACATTGAAAGGTTCAGTGGGGTGTTCAGATCTTCGACAAGCCTCCATATCTGTATCTGACACGAATGGGCGTCACGAAAGCCGAACTGTTCTTTCCGAAGTTGATAACTGGTGAGACAGTGGTCCTTGAGCCTGGTGAGGATAGCTTTCTCCAAAACTTTGGACATCGACGGGAGTAGACTGATAGGTCGGTAGCTCGCAGGAATTGCAGGATTTTGCCCCTGCTTGGGGATACTTAACACAATAGATTGCTTCCAAGGTATACAATAGATTGCTTCTAAGGTATACAATAGATTGCTTCCAAGGTATACAATAGATTGCTTCCAAGGTATACAATAGATTGCTTCCAAGGGATACTTAACACAATAGATTGCTGTAGGAAAACTTCCAGCAGCCGCTTATGATATTTGAGATGTCATTAATAATGTTGTTCGGCAAATTCCTTAGGGCGTTATTACTTACCTTGTCTCTTCCTGGAGCCTTCCTCAGTTTGAGATTTCTGATGATGGCAGCTATCTCGCCAGTCTCGATGTTAATCTTCGATGTAAATTGCTGGACTTCATCAAGGTTGATAAGACCATCTTCCACACGCTGGGACATGAGTTGACTCTCGGGAGTAACAAACTGCATCTCTATGGAATCTGCAATTAGTTGTGCTTTGTCCTGATTAGTTGGGACGTAATTACCTTGAGGGGTGCGAAGTGGAGGAAGCTTATCATTCTTCTTCTGCAGAGCTCTAGCCATGCTCCAAATGGAATTGTCGCGAGCTGACAAGCTTTTCAGCTTGTCATTCAACCTAGCGTCGCATAGCTCACTTATTTCTTCCTGGACTCGTCGTACTGTTTTATTTGGTTTTTAGCCACGGTACACGATAACGTTGCCAAAGCCTACGGGTCCTGTTTCTTTCTGCGATCAAGTGTTGGATTCCTGGGGTAAGCACAATTCGATGAGGAGATTTATTTTCCAATGGATAAGCACTAGCTTCAGTGGCACTATATTAGCTTATCTTTAATATGTTGATCGATGTCTCCCGTACAGTGTGTCTATCGAGTTGGCCATCATGGCCCTTGAAGATTTCTTTGAAGAGCTTCCAATCTTGCTGATGTTTGACTTCTTCTCTGAAATTGATGTTGACATTGTCAAAGTTTAATGTTACAGGCTTGTGATCAGACGATGTAATAGAAATGTTGGTTCAAAGGATGGCTTGAATCGCTAGGATATAATTCAATCCATTTGTAGGTTTACGATATACACCAAATGACAAGGTATTCTGATTTCTTATTATCTTAATATCAAGAAAAGGAAGACACTGATTATTTTCAATTTCAAAAGTGAATTGAACCGTCGGATAAAAACTATTAATGTGCTGAACGAAAGAATTAATATCACAGGCTGTGGTATCGAAAATTGTGAAAATATCAATTTTATTATAATTAAACAAAGGAAGATCTGTAATCCGTCTTCCTATAAGCAAATGGGGGGGGGGGGTTCTAGAAATTTTGGCGTCGACTACAAAGGTCATTTTGCGCCTTGTACAAGTTATAACAGTACCCAGCACAAACACAAACATCCATGCCCACGGCGGGATTCGAACCCGCGGCCAGGCGGACTCGAGAACTAGAAAGCCTACGCCCTAGCCCTCTCGGCCACCTGGCCGGCATAAGCAAATGGGATGGAGTTAGTGGCTCAATAGTATCCTCACTTGTTTCACAAGTTATAGGTCTGGAATTTACAGTAGTGGAAGCTATGCTAGGGTTTAAGAACGGGACACTAAGTCAAAGCACTACGATTTAAGAACGTACGAAAACTTTTAATCATTCAATACTTCATTGACATTCAATACAGTTTCCATTTACACTTGATTTAACAATGCTTTTCCCAAAAGTTTTTCGCAACATGTTTTTATACTACGAATCATTCTCTCCCAATAGCCACCCCACCGAGGTGCTCTATCCACAATAAATGACCAGATTATTTGCCGATGAACACACAAATTTTGTATGCATTGCTTATTGGCGGAAGAAAACAGATGCTTCAGTTCTTTATCAGCTCGTTTGAATGTGCGAGGATTATCTGAACAAATTGTTTTCGGGACACCTCGTCTCCCTGTAAATCGTCTCAAAGCTAATTCAGAACTCTTCTGTGGTCAAATTCAGAACAAGTTCTAAATGAATGACACATGTAGTAGCACAAGTAAAAGGAACTATGTAACTCTTTTCATGATTTTTCAAAAATAATGGTCCAGCAAAATCTATTCCACAGGTTTCAAACGCGGATGATTGTGTTACTCTATTAGCAGGTAGAGGTGCCAAAATCTCGGAAGTGGGTTTCAATCTTTGTTTTTTTACATGTTAAACAGCCTTTTATACAACCTCTGACAATTAAGTTCGGTGAATGACCTCATATTGCGAGTGGATTGCTAGCTTACTTGAAACAGCAGTTACTATCCTTCAAAGTAATCCCCGTCGATGGTAATGCACTTCTGGGAACGGCTGTACAAGTACTGGAAACTCGTGGCGTAGTCGTTTTTAGGGTTAGCCTTCAGTTGGGTCGTAACATTGTTGGATGTCTGGCCACTTCAGGGGGCGTCTTCCACGGTGTTCTGGCCTCCTCGGAACCGTTTAAACCACTCATAAACACACTTCAAAGTGATACCACTTTCTTTGTAAACTGTTGTCAGCATTTCATGAGTCTCTTTCCTTCGCTGATACATTTTGGGTTTCGACCACGCGCACTACACCTTCACTCTTCAATGTCCTGTTTAAACACTATAAACACATTCGCAGCGCTGATTCTCTCAAATTTGTTTAAACGTGTTTCGATGTGTCTGGGGCAGGATACCACAGTAGCGAACTCTTGCGACCGTTAGCAATATGAGGTCATTCACCGAACTTAATTGTCAGAGGTTGCATATTTTTTGACACATTGACGTAATCTAGAGATCCAATATCTACTTCTTATTTGTGTCATCGTCTCAGTTACTCCTGCGTGCAATATTAATCGATATTGTTGTTCAATGATTAGTTTGCTGACATAATCATCTGGTGGTAAGATCATGGGATGACGTTGAAACTCTTGCAATTCGGCTGCCTGCAAACGTCCTCCAACATGTAAGATTTCGTTTTCGTCTAAAAACGGGTTCAAACTGATTATAGAAGAGTTTGAAGGTATTGGCTTATTTTCTTTCAATTGTAGCAATTTCATTTCTGTATCTATTCTGTTGTATTACTTTCACCCATATAATTCTGCTCTGTGCAATTCGTGTACTGTAAGTGGTCCAATCACTTTCGCACCTGTGTAATTATTGATCGCTCGAAAGATCCAAGCAGTTACACGTACTAACTTGTACATGTTACTATATCTTATGACATCTCACAATGGCTCTTTGTTGAGAAGTCAATTAACTGTAACAAAATTTTCCTCTTCAACAACTTCACTTTTGTCGAAGTAAGGCTGCTTATCAGAAGTCTCTTGGAGCCATGAGGGGTCATTCCACCATAGTTCATCATCAATCAATGCTTCTAGAGATTTTCCTCTTGTTAGATAGTCTGCTGGATTATCTAATCCACCACAGTGGTTCCACTGCATGGGGTCGGTAAGATTTTGAATTTCAATCACCCTGTTTGCCACAAATGGTTTCCATTAAACTGAAGAACTCTCTATCCAACACAGTGTGATAGTGCTATTTTGTCCAGTAAATATCTTTTCAAAGTCTTTGAAAGGCGTGCTGCCATCAGGGCTCCCATGAGCTCTAATCATGGTAAAGTCAAGTTTTTGATTGGAGCTATTCGAACTTTCGACATAACAAATGCAGTTTGGAATACTCCTGAATCTTTCTGGTATTTTACATAAACCACAGCACCATATGCGGACATACTGGCATCGCAAAATGTGCATTTCGGAATTTTTCTTATCTAAATGTAGATGTAACCATATTAGTTCTTGTTTCCAGCGTTCCCTTTCGGTTAATATTTTTTTGGGAAGCTCTTCATCCCAGTCAAGTCCAGATTTCCATAACTCTTGTAACAGCAATTTAGCTTTAACTATAAATGGTGCTGCCATTCCTAATGGATCATAGACATTAGCAATTACGCTTAGTATTCCTCGTTTAGTATGGCTGGTTTGTTCATTTACTGGTTTTAGTCCAATAACATCTTGTTTAGTATCCCAGGTAAGACCTAGAACTTCTACGATCTCGCTACTGGAACGGTCTTCTTCTTCATTGATTTTCCTTTGAAGTGTATCTGAATTGGTTCTCCATTTCTTTAATAACATAGAAGCTTTCTCTTGTATACATTTTGTTTCTTCATATAATGCTGTTGCAGTTTCATCTGTTGCAGTGCTGGTTAAAAGATCATCAACATACAAAGAATTCAGATGTTTACATGTCCCCGGATATTGGTTTTCAAATTGTTTTAAATGGTAACGTATGGTTGCAGCTAAAAGAAAAGGACTGGGTCTTGCTCCGAAGAGTACTCTTGTCTAATAAAGATAACAGGAAACCACTGATCCACATAAAACTTTTAATCGTACGTATGCGCATTTCGGCAGCCACGCTGCCTTCTTCAGCGTACACAAGGATTTTGATCAGAACAGACAAACCTT
>JAHWFO010070108.1:1068783-1130063 GCA_023313115.1 Rhysida immarginata | reverse complement strand
AAGGTTTGTCTGTTCTGATCAAAATCCTTGTGTACGCTGAAGAAGGCAGCGTGGCTGCCGAAATGCGCATACGTCCGATTAAAAGTTTTATGTGGATCAGTGGTTTCCTGTTATCTTTATTGAAGTTCGTCCACAGTGTCCGGCTCCAGTTCTCTCTTAAGTACTCTTGTCATTCTGTATATTTGAATTTTGGATTCTGTTTTGTCAAATAGATTCTCTGGCCATAAAAAACAAGTTACAACTCTATCTATTGGATTCAGTGAGATCTGATGAAAGGCTTTTACTATATCTGCAACCAATGCAATACTTCTTTTGCGAAATTTCATTAATATTTCCATCAGATTGGGTAATAAGTTTGGTCCAGTGCACAACATGTCATTTAAAGATGCAGCTCTCGGTTCATGTGCCGAAGCATCAAACACAATTCGTAATTTTGTACTTTCAAGGTTTTCATGTACAACAGTTCGGTGTGGAAGATGAAATACAGGACCCTTTTCCGCTTCGATATCTTCAACCTTCTCTACAATTCCATCTTTTAGCTGGCATTGAATAACTCTTTCATATTCTTCGTATAACAGTGGATCACGAAGGAATTTGTTAGTTAACTATTTTAATCTAGCTTTAGCCATTTTGTAATTATTTTGAAGAGTACATGGGTCCTTCTTCCAAGGGAGTCGAACTTCGGTTCGCCCTCCATTCCAGTTAATGCTTTCTTCAAATTGTTTCATTGCCTGATCTTCTTCTTGGCTGGTACTTGGATACGTGTCAACGATTCCAATACGTTCTATATCCCAGAACATCTTCAAACCCGCTTCCAGTTCATGTGCTGATCTAATAAGATTCACCTGGGCAATTTGATTTCTTGATCCAGTGTTAAGCGGTCCTAACAGACACCATCCCTACTTTGTTTCAATGGCCACGAGCTTGTCATTGATTCTTTTAATTGTGCCTGTAGTCAATCGCCAATAACAATCACTCTGCATCAGTAGATTAGGGTGTTGAATTCCTGTTTTTGTAGTTTTCCAACAAGAAAGATGAAGGTCTTTCATTTCTAATGCTAATTGTAGCTCTTTAGTGGGTCTTTCGGGGACAACGTTCACAGGCTGAGGAATTTCTAATGCTATTATTTCAGTGATTTCATAGAGTTCGATTACACATTGCAAATTCACCTTAACCCTTTTCAACGTTTTGATTTGTGGTTCGTTTTTACCAAAGGTGTAAATTGATAAAGTTTCGGTTCCAATATATTCTAATTGTAGGTGATTACTTATTTCTTCTGACAAAAAAGTGCGCTGACTTCCTTTGTCAAATAAGCAAGGTACCGTTCATCTTTCCTCATTGACTAAAATTTCACCCTCCACTACTTGTAATAGCACATTGCCTGAATTGATCTCTTCGCTAGGTATAATCACGTTGACTGTTGTTTCCTGAGTTTCAGACTGAGTAGAGTTCTTATTTTCTTCTTTACTAATTAATTTGCAACTGCAGAGACCACTATGCTTACGTTTACATTTTGTACACTGTCTCTTTGGAGATTGGCACTCACGTGATAAATGTCAGCAATTAAAACACCTGCCAGCTTTCTTAAATATTTCTATCATTTCTTTATCGGTTTTAGGGCATTCATCCACTCATGTTCTCCACTGGTACAAATGATGCATTGTTTAGTAGTAATCATCAGGGCAGAAGCTGTGAATCGTTGTTCCTTTGAGGTTTTATTCTGATTTGTAATCGTTTTTCCCTTTTTCACTGTTTCCTCGTTATTTTATAACGTATTCAGTTTCATTACTCGACTAACTCGTTCTCGGCTAGTAATTTCCTTTTCTAAAATTTTGAGTATATCATTGACATCCCACTGTTGCTCATCATCTGTCTCTACTAAACTGAACAATAGCTTCTTCTGGTATCGCTTGCATTACTATTGGACATAATATAGTACCATATTATTCAGTATTAATCCTAAGAATAGGCAGGCTCCGAATATGTAATTCACAAGTATCATAAAGTTTTCTTAGCGCTTTAACATCACTCATTTTTTTCACTTGTCTGAGCGTTATTAATTCTGCCATATGCGCATTCACTAATATTTCTGTTTTTCGAAATCGTTTTGTTAATATGTCAATTGCAAATTCATAATTGGCATCTGAAATAGCCAGTCCAGTCGGCAGCATCATTAGTCAACAATGTTTTTAAGTATATGAACTTACCAGTTTTTGTTATTTGATCATTTTCATAAATGCTGGCTTTAAACTGTACCCAAAATTTGGCCTATTCTAATATATTTCCATTAAATTTAGCTAAGTCTATGCGCGGTAAATGTACATGAGGAATTATAGGTAAGAGATTGCTTACCTGATCAGATTGCTGAGATGAGGTGGTGACGTTTTCTTGGGTCGAGCGGGTCTGATTTATACTGTTGATTGTAGTTTCTTTCTTTAAAGCACGTGACAATCTAGTTCTCTATGTCACGATTCTATTTTGATAAGTCTCTACGGTTGTGTATTCATCATCAAGGTCATCACTATCGGGTAGTTGATTTGCTCATTAAGTTGATTAATTTGTTCTTCCTTACTCATTAGCTGTGCCAATAATTCTTCTATTTCATCCATATGGAGTAGGCGTCAATGAGAGTTTCTTTTCCGCTGTAGTACATATCTTTGCGATTGATGTACGTAAACTCGTACGTTTCCTTTTACACTTGCTCAATGCGATTTCCATTTTACAATAATCTTTTACTCTCTCAAACATCTTTTTTTCAAATATCTAGGTTTACAATTATCCCCTGACCTTTCCTGGAATAATAATGTTAATGTTCTTTTGAAAACTCTTTCTTCGAGAGTAGGAATGATATCCCGTCCAAATGTCCTTCTCTTACTTTATTATTCATTAATCCACTCGAGGCTTTGCTATGATATTCAATTTTGGGGCTCTACAACAGACTTTAATTTAGCTCGCCTTCTCCTCATACAAAAATGGTTTCTTAGGATACTGCTTAGACCTAGTAAACCTACCCCGGTTTACTCGTCTCCTTAACTCTTACCATATAACAACGGTATATCAATTACATCCAATTAGCTGTTTTTGTTTACAAAATTCTCAATGGCAGTCTTACTCTTATCCCCCCCCCCCCCCCTTATCTTGGTCCCTCTACACCAAATACATACATTCCCAACCCGTAATCCCATTCCTTTCAGAACTGCCCTCGTAAAAAACAACTACCAGCGCCGCTGTATCTCGTACATCGGAGTTAGATGGTGGGCTGTTCTTCCCGAAACCCTCCGCTCTCATTTACCTCTTACTACTTTTACAAAAGAACTAAAAAAATATATCTTCTCCAACATAACTAATTTTTGTCCTTTTTAATTCTAATCATTCTCGCTCTAGCTTTACTGTCTAACGAAATTCCGTCTTTATCTGTATTAAAAACTGTATCTTTTCATGTATTCACTATACCCTTTCTTATTCAATCCTACTCGGGGACCTAACATGTTGGTCTCCAGCCATACAGGCCCCGATAGGGAAATTTTTTTCTGTATCCTTATAATTAAATAAATAATTAAATAAATAGAGTTCTATGTTGAATAACGTCAATAAATTCCGCGGTTCCAGTTTTATATTAAAGTTCAATGTTCAACTGACATTATCGCTTCAACGTTGAGTTCAAATAATATTTCAACAAATTTTACTTACAGTTCCAATTTAATGTTCCCGGGTTTCGGCACCAAATGTATGCGAATTCATTCTAGTTTCCATATTTCCAGAAATTCAATGATAACAATCCAATATTCACAGAAAGGTAACAATTTATTGAACACTATAAGACTACACACAATATTCTTACATGATAACTTAACACAAAGAGAGAGAACAAAGAGATTCAAAAACCAAAAGTAAAGGTAATCTTTGATACTGACAGTTTCTAAAGCAAAGGTTCATGACAGAAACCGAAAGTTCCATAACGAAATTGAAATCCAAGTTTTTAACTTTTAGGCTCATCAAATCCTCAACAACGGCTTCTGAAAATGCCAGAGACTATTTGTAAATTTCAGTAATTATGATAAGAAAATTTTTAATAATAATAATAATAATTGAAAGACTAATATTGAAATAGTCACCCTGCCTCGTTCAGAGGGAGGCAGAGGTCTTATTGATGTAATAGATCTACACAAGAAATAGACTCAGTCACTCAAAGAAGTCTTTTACTCTAAACAACACACGTCACCATTACACAAAGCAGTCTGTATGGCTGATACAAAATACACACCTTTGAATCTGAACAGCGTGCAAAACACCCAGAACATTCCTACAACATGCACTAAACTTCAACCATGGCTCGGAAAGCAACTCCACGGTAGACATCCTTCTGACCTCAACCAGCCGCATGTCGACAAGAAAGCGTCGAACTTTTGGTTGAATGAAGGGAATCTCTTTGGGGAAACTGAAGGAACCATGATTGCCATTTAATACCAGGTTATTAACACTAAAAGCTACAGAAAACATACAAACACTGGCCAATGAATTAGAAACCCGTGATGAATTAATGTACTGATATGTAAAGCGGGGTCACAGGTCAGAAACGATTGTGATATGCAAATGCATGCAATCATGTAAGGTACATGCTCATTCCAAGCTGCAGGTATAGGGTAGGAACAAGTTGCAGCTGCTCAAGTTGAGCAAAATGGGGAAAACAGTAGACCTGTCTGAGTTCCAAAAAGGAGTTATTGTGGGAGCCCGTGTAGCTGGAGCTACGATTTTCAGGACAGTACAACTGACGGTATCTCAAAAGGTCAGGTCTCCAAGGTGTTCAATGCGTGGAAACGGAATCCAGAAGAGTTGTTGAAACGGCAGAATTGTGGATCAAAAACAATCAACACAGACAGGGACCGCGCCGAGAGTTGAAGCGAATAGGGATGGGAAGTCGCCTGCTAGTGAGGATGCCCCTGGTGTCAGCAACAAACCGGAAAGTTCGCCTGCAGTGGTGTAAAGAACGGTGTGACTGGACAGTAGACGACTGGAAAAAAGTGATGTGGTCTGAAGAGTCACGTTACACGTTGTTTTGCACCAATGGCCGGAAGAGAATTTAGCGGCAGCCCCATGAAGCGATGGACCCCTCATGTGTTGTAAACACAGTTCAAGCTGCAGGTGGAGGTGTCATGGTATGGGCCATGTTTTGTTGGTATGGAAAGGGTCCCCTGATATTCCTTGACAGTCGGTTGAAAGCCAAAGACTACCTGAACATTGTTGCAGATCAAGTCCATCCTGCAATGGTGCGTTTGTACCCAAATGGTGACGGGTTTTTGATGGACGACAGTGCTACTGTCTATCGAGCAAGAATTGTTCAGGAGTGGTTTTCTGAACATGACACAGAGTTGCAACATCTGCCGTGGCCAGCGCAAAGTCCGGATTTGAGTCCGATCGAGAATGTTTGGGACATGTTGGAAAGACATTCGTCGAAGGCATCCGCTTCCGTCTACTCTACAGGACCTGAAGGTGTCTCTGACGAATGCATGGTCTGCGATTACTTTACCTGCATTGCAACACCTTGTAGAGTCCATGCCAAACCGCGTATGTTCTGTAATTACAGCCAAAGGAGGGTCAATACCATATTGAACGAAGGTTTCTAATTCATTGGCTGGTGTGTGTATTATCAAAGATTCGACTGATGGGTCTTGCAGGAAATGCCACCTCGCAGAGGAAACCATCCAACACGTCATATCCAGTTGCAAAATACTCACGTAGACAGATTATTTACACAGACATAACCAGGTAGCCAACATCGTACATCATTATCTAGCTAAGATACACAAGCCTAGAGACATCCATAAATATATCCCAGACACTGTCTTAGAGAACACCACACACAAACTATGTTTTGACAGAGCTATAATCACTGACACAACTATCCCTCATGACAGACCAGACATTACACTAGTAGATAGGCAAAACAAAGTGACCTACATAATTGATATCTCCATCCCCAACACACACAATTTACAAAAGACACACTGACAAAATCACTAAATATACGGATCTTCCACACGAAATAAAACGCCTTTGGGGAGTTAACAGAGTACACATTGTTCTTATCGTTCTTTTTGCCGCTGGGGTTATTCCACACTCACTACACAAAAGCCTGTGAACACTAAATTTAAACCCACACTTATACAAAACCTTACAGAAAACCACAATTCTAAACACCTGTCACATAGTAAGGAAATTTCTACACCCAAACATCAATACTTCCATGAGCGCGTAATTTTTCCCTTCCTTACATTGAGTCCCTTGGGCTTGGCCCTCTCTTGGGTTCGCCGCTTCGACTTGGGCTCCGGACTTGATCCGAGTTGGTTTCCCCAAACAACAACAATAATTATAATATTCCATTGCGGATTAATAAAATTTGAGCACGCACACTTAGTTTTTATTTCATAGATAGCGGGACCAAACTATAGCTTTATAGGAGTAATTTAGAAGAAAGCAACCCATTTGACAGTAATACACTACAATGAAACAATGCTTATGTCTCAATTTATATATTTTAAAATAGCTTAAATAAGCTAATTTTGCCTTTTGTTGTTTGTGTTATAGAACATTTATGCCAAATTCATAATAATTTTATCACCAGTTCATTATCTACTTTAACAGCTGAGACCTCTCAACTGAGTGTTCAGCAACAATAGTGACATTGTTATAACCCAGGTGTTCCTCAGCTCAACAATGTAATTCCATTGTTGATAAAGACTGAATTCAGGAGACTCACTTGAGAAAGTAGATAAGAACTGAACCTTAATCTGTTATTACATGAAATTTAAATGAATATCCCATAATTTTCTCGTTTTCTCAATGTAGATATCAACTTTTGTCTGTTACACACTAATTCGAGGGTTTGTTCCATGTGCTATTGGACGGCTTTACTCCATCGCTTTTCGATCTGTTCACCACCAGACACTGATAGGCTTAGCCTTTCTCTTCTCAGCTCTGTTCTCTGTTGTGCAACATCCCTTATTTGTCTTGGTGGCTGACTACCTTCGAGGAGATCCCTACTGGGTAAGTTAATTTGTTTATACTTCCTTGGTTTAATGAATTTAAATTTGGTCTCAAGTAAAGTTTTAAATTCATGTTCCTTCTTATTATTTAAATTTAAATTTATCCTGTCTGAGCTATATACTTCCATGGGTGAATACCTCTCTCTCTCTCCAAAAGTCCTTTCAAAGAATTAAAATATCTCCCAATGTCGTTATGAATTCTAATTCATTTCAGTCCATTTTGAAAAACAATAGGTATATATCCCATTATTATCATCATGAATCAAACGAGACACAAACTTTATTCTGATGTGTGGTTATTAAGACTTCTCTATATATCACTGTCCAGAGTCGCACATTTTCCCAACATTTCTTGACCTTCCACACTCCGTTAATGAAGAAGTCTGAAGATTTTGTTGAAAGCCACTGTTCCGCTTTGGAGCAGCGGGTTGTGTAAAACCCAGTGACTTAGATGTTATTGTGTGGCTAATTTAATGGAAAGAAAAGAAGGTAGCACTTACCATTAAAGTTCTTAGATGACACGCATGACAACGCACATTTTTTACCAAGTTTGACTAACAAAGAAAGATCACAAATGTTCAGTGGACAATTGATGCACATGACAACAAATGGATTTTATACCGTTAAAAGACTAACAGTGGCCAATGAGGTACTTCGTTCGGTGTACTTCGGTGGCCAATGGGCTAGACCAGTGACGGTTGATTGAATATCCAATTCATTGCATTTGTTGTTCATAGAAACATTGATGAATGAGTCTGTTTATTACATGAAGACACATTCGAGCTCAAGAGTCAGGTTAAGCGGTAATGAAGACATAATCGAGGAATATAAATTATATTCAAATGAGGATAATTATAATATATATGAACAATAGTGGGAGCAAACAGCAGCATCTCAGAATGATGATGGAGCAAGTTGCAGAACAAGTTGTCCTCAATGAGAAAACGGTCATGCATCAAAATACGGACGAACTATGGTGATAGTAGAAAACATTGAAGAATGATGATGGATCAAAACATGGACGAACCGTGGTGGTAGAGTAAAACATTGAAGAACGCCGATTGAAAAGTACTGTCTTGAATCGAAGTGATAAAAGAATAAGATAAATCAGCCAAGAAACTGTGGAAACAACGATCAAGCTAACGACAGGAAACCACAAATCCACAATAATCATTTTAATAATGCCTCAGATGTACATTTCGAAAGCTATGCTTTCTTCGTCAGTGAGTAAATAACGAACAGAGAACTCGGAATTTATAAGAGAAATACAGCAATAAATAACTATTTAGAGAAATACAAACTCAATAACTAATTACAACTATACACATGAAAACAAAACAACCAATCACGCTAATCTGTCAAGACCCGACCATTTCAAATTGAAAGTTATGCCATAATGAATAACTCATCTTAAAAGAGTTTCCGCTTAAAAGAGCCGAAATACACTTTACTTCAGAATAAACTTAGCGAGGGGTAACCATTCCCCTATAGGCATCGGGCCGTCGTCATTGTTTAGTAGTTGATTCGTTGCTTTGTTTTTTACAATTTCCAGGGATTCCAAAAAATGTATTAAACTGGGATCTTTACCGGAGTGAATGACTTTAAATTAATTGGAATCATAATCGTGCTTTTCCTTCAAAATATGATCAGCAAAAGATTAAACACCAATTTTGCAATTCTTTATGCTGGCTATGTGTTCTGTCTTTCGTTTGGTCACACCTCTCAGTGAGCTGCCCAAATAGAGGCGTCCACACATGGCACATCCAAACTTATAGACACCTGCTCGTTCCTCCAAGGGGATTTTATCCTTTGCTGTACATAAAACTCCTCTTCACCGTGTTTGCGCTCCTAAAGGCTACTTTAATCCTGAAGTCCCTGCACAGCTTTTTAAGCCTCGATTCAACTGCACGTTGTATGATAAAACTAATACCTTTTTGTAGTCATCCAATCCCTTTCTAAAGGTCGTGACATTTTCAATCTTCAGCTGTTTACTGATCTTTATGGTTATTCGGTCCACCATTTTACTTTCGAAAGCATTAAAAACAGCACAGATCTGATCAAAGCAAACTCCTTTTCTCTGGCTTCCTCGTTGAGTGGCAGTATCAGCGCTCTTCTGACTTGATGGTGGAATGCCGCTAATTTTTGAGAGATACAGTGGTTGGAGTCATTCCTTATGTAGGCTGGCGTGAAGTTACTTTTTCTGTGGACGTCAAAACGTAATTTATTGTCTGAGCGCATGATTAATAAATCAAGAAAAGTTAACTCCATGTCTTCTTCCTCTTTCATGGTGAAATTGATATGGCTGCACAAAGAATTAAGGGAGTCTAAGAATTCGCTAATATCTCCTTCTTGTGTGTTGTAGATGCAGAAAATGTCGTCTACATATCTATATCATATTCTGGGGAAGTACTTGAAGCTTTTAACGCCTTGTTTTCCAACTTCCGAATATACAAATTGGCTAGGTAAGGGCTAACAATGCTGCCCATTGGTGTACCATTTGTTATTTTATAGTACTGCCCGTTGAACGTGAAAGTATTGTTGTAAACGATCAGCTTCATCACCCTCATAATCTCTACTGTAATACCCAAGGGAACGTAGTTTTCATCTAGGACTTCCTCCAATCATTCTAATGTTTCCTTAACTGGAATGCTAATGAATGAACTTTCGATGTCAAACGATACCAGTTTATCTTCTTCATTGACGTTAACGTTTTTAAGGCTCAAACTGAGGTCAGTACTGTTTTTTATGCTAAAGTCTATACCTGGGAGGTTCAATGGTGCCAGAAAGGTTGTTATCATAAACTTTCCTAGTTTATGTGTGGGAGAACCTATGCAGTCAACGATCGGTCTCCACTTGTTTCCTATTTTATGTGTTTTTGGTAGGCAGTATAATCGAGGGGCTACAGGGGTAATAGGTAATACAGAGCGTGATGAGATATCCTTGAAGATGAACTTACATTGTTTAACACATTCTTTTGTCTTTCTGTGAAGGCCTGGCACTGGGTTTTTCGTTAGTTTTTCGTAGGAACCGTCATCTAGTAGTTTCTGGACACTAGTGAAATAATCGTCTTTGTCCACGATTACCAGGTGATTAGATTGGTTTCTTCTTGATACTCTTCAGGGTATTATCAATTTTCTTATCAATTATCCCCTTCTTGTATTCTGCAGCATTTTTCAACAGTAGCTGTTTACTACAATCTGTGAAAAGTTGTTTGTTTGAAACATTATTAGTGTTACATCTCAAGATGCCCGAAATTGATGCCAAAATATCTTCCCTAAAGTCTTCAGTAGCAAACTTTATGCCTTTTTAAAACAATTCTTTATCACTCGTCGAAAACTGACAACTAGATTTGTTGTATACCACTTCTCAACTCTTTTTCGCGTGGGTTCCGTCTTCTTGGGGGAAAGTTTTTCCAGTTTCACTTTTAACGACTCATATTTCAAACCGATTTTGTTGAAATTCACATCGTTGATTTTCATCAGTATTGCTTCAAATTCAAAGCAGTTTAGTCGCGAACTTAATGCCAAATGAAGGTGGTAGCCTTCTACTTCTAGATTGCTTAATTTAGTGCACAAATTATTGATGGTATAATTCAAGTAACAGATTCTCGTGGAGAATTTGACTTTTTTAGGTAAGTGGGACGGCAATTTTACATTTAAAATAAAGTGAGGAAACACTCTTCTTCTCTTGCATTCCAAGAGGAACCACAAGTCAGCTTTCGTAGATCTTATCAAAAATTTAACTTTAAAAAACAATTTACTTAGGTATTCCGGTTCTCTTCCGTTGTAATGGCAACCCTGTGACATGGTGCGAGGTATAAGATAAATCAGCCAAGAAACTGTGGACACAACGATCAAACTAACGACCACAGGAAACCACAAATCCACAATAATCATTTTAACGATCAGATGTACATTTCGAAAGCCGTAAACGGCTTTCTTCATCAGTGAGTGATTAACGAATCGACAATTGAGCAGTGGAGTGGAAGAAACAATTGCGAGTGATACTGAAGCAGAGCTCCCAAACTCACTCGTCACATGTATAGACCAGGGGAATTACACGGAGATAGGTGAGAAGCCTGAAAAAACCCCGAAGGTTCTCCTCAAGATGATTGAAGAAAATTTCCCTCATTCGGGGATGAAAAGGTTGATTGAAGATTGTCAAAAAAGGGGGGGGGGAGGCCAGAGGCGAACTAGGCTATCCAAAAATCGGGGAAGATAACATTCCTGACATCGTCGAAGTTAACTTCCAGGACATGGCTGGGCAAACGATGTTTTAAGCGTTTCCTGTAGTCAGGAGGGTTGTGAATTTCAGACACCAACTGATTCCTGTGATTAAGCATCTTCGGGAGCATAGTCGTTATCGTATCCTGTACAAACTTTCCAATATGCGTCATCCCTAGTTCCTCATGGACGACATTATTGTTGGCTACTCTACGATCAAGTTTCACAATTGCTCTAAGAGTAATATTTTGGAATGTCTGCCGCTCCTTCCACCTTGTTTTGCACACGGAAGCCCAAGCTGGCATTACCATGAAGCAAGATCGTGCGAATGATCATTTTGTATATGAGCAGTTTGTTATCAATGTTAAGGGCACTGTTACGACCAAGGAATGCGATCAGACTGAATTTGGCCCTCTTTGCCTTATTCAGCGCTTAGGAAACATGTTGATTCCAGGTGAACCTAGAATCGATCACCACACTAAGGTGTTTTTACTCTTTGACCCAGCCGAGCTTATTTCCGTACAGGGTAAGCAAACCTGGGGGGTTACTGCGTTTGTTTGTGAAGAACATAGCCTTGCACTTGCCAACATTTAACTTCAGCCTCCATCTGTTGAACCATTTTTCGTAGAGATGCAGCGCTTTTTGCAAGCGAGAGATGACATGGGCAGGAATACGGGCAAAGGTTAAGATGACCGCATCATCAGCGTAGAAGTACAGTTTACACTTGTCGGGTTTGGAAAAGTCCTCAATAAAAAAATTCAACAACGCTGGTCCCAGAACTGATCCCTGTGGGACACCGGCTTTAACCACACATGAATGGGAAATGGAGTCACCAATTTTAGCTCGAAAAGACCTGTCTGAGAGGAATGAGCGGACCAGTATAATAAGGTCATCTGGAAATCCAAATTTTATCATTTTATAAATGACACCATCATGCCAAACTTCATCGAAGGCCTTGCAAATGTCTAGGAAGATAATGCCACCATATAGAGACTTGTTAAGAGAGTTTTGTTGCGTCGACAGCAAGCCGCCATATTTGCATTTGGCAGGAGTGTTCCGTACAGAAACGAAACTGCTCATCACGAATAAGATCATTGGCAGAGCAGAATTCATTGAACCTTTTAAGAATTGTCCGCTCTAGAACCTTAGACATAGTTGGTAAAAGGCTGATGGGCCTGAGTGATTAACGAACAGAGAACTCGGAATTTATAAGAGAAATACAGCAATAAATAACCAATTAGAGAAATACAACCTTAACTAATTACAACTATACACATGAAAACAAAACAACCAATCGCCCTATTATGTCAAGACCCGACCATTTCAAATTGAAGGGTATGCCATAATGAATAAATCATCTTAAAAGAGTTTCCGCTTAAAAGAGCCGAAATACACTTTACTTCAGAATAATACTTCGCGAGGGGTAACCATTCCCCTATAAGCATCGGGCCGTCGTCATTGTTTAGTAGTTGATTCGTTGCTTTGTTTTTTACAATTTCCAGGGATTCCAAAAAATGTATTAAACTGGGATCTTTACCGGAGTGAATGACTTTAAATGAATTGGAATCATAATCGTGCTTTTCCTTCAAAATAAGGTCAGGAAAAGATGAAACACCAATTTTGCAATTCTTTATGCTGGCTATGTGTTCTGTCTTTCGTTTGGTCACACCTCTCAGTGAGCTGCCCAAATAGAAGCGTCCACACACCAAATAGGCATTGTTAATCTATTTCTATCAATAATGAGCCCTAAATTATAACTTCTTATGATCATGTAACAATATATGAATTTTCAGTGCACAGGCTTTCTTTCTAGGAGGTGTTGGTAAAACAGGGTGAACAGTTGTTGCAGGAATCTGGAGCTGTCTGGATGTTAATCTGATCGCCTTACGAGGGCTACGTTGAAAAGCCTGCCGAACACGATCCACAGCCTTGTTGCTAGTGCTTGTTCAACCTGTTGATTTCCTTGGTTGAACACTTCCAGTGGTCATGAACCATTCATGCCATTTCGCAGTTTGGTGTCGAGTTGGTGGGGTCTCCATACTGTGTCCTGAAATTCCTTTTAGGGAGCTTCCCTATCCAGAGCTTTAACAGGAAGGAAGGTGCGGCGACACCTAGGCTAAGGTCAAAAACTCTCACCGGTGAGAAGAGTTAGCGCTTGGTCGGTCAGAAATCCCAGTGAGAAAACTGTGACGTCATTTTAACGCGGTCAGAAACGCCAGTTAGTGCTGCTATGCCTAACCGGTTAGTCTCACCGTCCTCACCGAGAAAAAGACGGTTAGCCCAGTGAGAAATTACGTCATCATTCTCTCACCGGTGAGGGTTTTTGACCTTAGCCCTAGAGTTAAAATGCTGCATCAAAAAAAGCTTTTTGAGTTCATAAACAATTTGTTGAAAACCATTTGTCTGTATCTGATTAGTTTTTTTTATATAATGATCAAAAGTTCTCTAAAACATTTTGGAACACCCTGTATTTCAGGCACAAGGTATCCATCCTCAGTAGCCAAAGACAAAAACAGAATATAAAAAGAAAGCTAGAGAATATACAGGGTGGAAACAAAAATGAGCCCCCCCCCCCCCTTTTACATTATTTTTGTAACCGAAGCAGATATGTCTCCCATTGATAGTCTACACATCCACAGTCAAAAGGTATTTACTCTTTTTAACAGATATGTCAAATTTGATGAATCCAATGAATAGGAAGTTGTGGGTGACCTATCCCATGGTGTACTTTTCATCATCCCAAATATGCACATTAGGACACATTCAAATCTTATATTAAAAACCGTAACTGACACACGAAAAATTCCACTTGAAGGCTTGTTCAAATGGAATTTCGCACAAAAAACAAAAAACACGTTTCCAAAATCCGATGAAGGGATCACCAACAATCACATGTTGACTTTATTGGTTACCTCCCCATGCACTTCACAAAAAATTTGATTTTTCAACATGCAAATCAAGCAATTACCAAAAATTACCATAATAACATTCAATTCCATGAGGAAAAGCAAATAAGAGGTATTTGTATAAAAGTTTGAAAAATTTCATCAGATTAGAATAAAACTATAAATTTGTATAAGAAACACACAAACAAACTTTCATCTTTTAGTATAGAATAGCAGAGGTACCCGGTGTTGCCCAGAATGATTACAGTTGTAGGTAAAAAGAACATTCTAAAGAAGTTAAATAATAATTCAAATTAGTTTTCAGTAATTCTAAAATTTCCTGCTGTAGACGAAGCTCCCGTTGTTGAGATGTTTCCAACGCCCGGATAACTTTGTTTTCTTTAACCAATGCTCATTCATTTCTTTGATAACTTTTCGATAGATATGAATTAACATGTGTCCTTCGAATAGTTATTATAGACCATAATACAGTATTCTTGTTGAATTGAAGAGTGGAGTTGATATTATGCTTTGTTATCGGTTATGTCGTTAACTGAGGGACTGCTTCCTCTCTCACCTTTCCACTCTTTTTCTATAGTCTGTTAACTCTCCATTATCTCAGTTATTGTTCATTCTTAAAGATTTTCAGGAAATGCTTGTGTTTTAAAAACTACCAATTCTAATAAAAGCCCGAATTCTATGCATTGTTACAAATTGAACCTTATTTATATTGCACAAACTTTGCCTTGCATTGTTGGTCATAAACAATATATTGTTGGTCCATGCATAATGTTGGTAAATTACGTTTTGATACCTATTGTTGCATAACCTTTGCCTTGCATTGTTGGTTATGAGATAACTCTTAATAATATGCCCTGCCATCATGAATATCGATTTATTATCGATAACTATTATTTTTTCGAAATCTGAAGTAGACAGTGACTTTCCTGTTTCTTTGAAGATCAAGTGTGCAAAATTTCGTCAAGAACGGAATAAAACTGTAGAGTTGTATAAGGAACAAACCCCAAAACACTCTCCTTTATGAATACTAGCAAAGGCACCCGGCGTTGCCCGGTATAATTACAGTTGTAGGTAAACAGAACAATCTAAAGAAGTTAAATTATAACTCAAAATTGATTAAATAATAACTCACTGTTATTTGATGTAAAAGCTCTTATACCCTCTTGCTCTAGTCGAAGCTCCCATTGTTCAGATGTTTCCAATGCCCGGATAGCTTTTTATCTTTCTATTGCCAAATTTCTCTGATAAATACTCGTTCTTTCTATTTTCTTTCTAAACACACAAATTTTCGCCAGTCGTCTGGACGTTTTTAGGGAACTCAAGGGAGACCCGTGTAACTCCTTAGCTTTCTCGATGAACTCTGCCTTATCTACGTCCTGTCATTGCATCATCAGTTTATGCTCATTGTTAATAA
Organism: Rhysida immarginata; assembly: GCA_023313115.1. Taxonomy (NCBI): domain Eukaryota; kingdom Metazoa; phylum Arthropoda; class Chilopoda; order Scolopendromorpha; family Scolopendridae; genus Rhysida; species Rhysida immarginata. The sequence goes on along the minus strand of JAHWFO010070108.1, from coordinate 1,114,477 downwards.
TAATTAAATGTACCGGGGATATTTTAGGAAATGTTTGAATCTGCTGTGCTACCAAATCAGCTTGGTGATATCCCACGAGTTAATAAAAAAAAGTTAATGCGCAGAGACTTTTTTTTTATTAACTTTTGCAATATCTGAATGTAAATATACAGTAAGAATGAACATATGAAAACTCTTAGAAATAATACAATAAAAATGCATAATGAAAATTCGAAAAAAAATTTTTTTTGGTTATTTACTATTTGGTAATCAGTTGTTGCAATTCACACTCTGCTCTTGATGTCTTGAAGCCAAACATTCGCGTCACTTTGTGTAGTTTACCAACCGCAGTTTCTTCTGTTGATACGTTTGCATCGTCGAGGGCCGCCTGGGAACTTTGATGAGTACTTGATCACTCACCACTTGCTCAGTTTCTCAATAAACTGGTAAGTTTTTCATCTCCAGTTAATGCTCATTTTTAATGAATTTCAATAAAATGTTGAATTCTGAGAATTATCATTACTATGAAAAGCCCAAACAACAGGAATTCTATGCATTGTTACAAATTGAACATTATTTATATTGCACAAACGTTGCCTTGCATTGTTGGTCTTGAGATTATATTGTTGATCCCTGCCTAGTGTTTGTGTATTGCGTGTTGATACCATTGTTGATAACAGTTGTTGCACAAAATTTGCCTTGCATTGTTGGTCATGAGATATTTTTTATGCTCTGCCATCATTATGAATATCGATTTATTATCGATAATTATTGTTTTCGAAATCTGAGGTAGACAATGACCTTCCTCATGCTTTGAAGGTCAAGTGTGCAAAATTTTATCAAGATCAGAATAAAACTGTAGATTTGTATAAGAAACAAACCCACCCACAAGCTCACAAACCCACAAACATAGATAGATAGATAGATAGATAGATAGATAGATAGATAGATAGATAGACTAGTTGATATCCCTGACATTGCTCGGGTTCTTTTTTGATGAAATTTTGCAATATTAAATGTGAATATTCAGTAAAAAAAAAAGCTGAGTAAGTTGAAATGCAGTGTATAGCTGAGTAAGTTTTACATAGTGCCGGGGATAAAATGTGTAGAATAATCTACGTGGTTTCGAAAGTGGGAGGAAATAGAATGAAAATAAAACAATACTTTGATCTTACATTTCTTCAGCAGTGGCTATGGCTGTAGTTTTACTATTTCCTTCTACTTAATGCACCCGCTCTAATCCCCCAAGCATCAATGCAACTACGTCAACCCAGGTGTTGGCTAGTTGGTCAAAAATCACACGATTTCGAAAACTGCGCTGAAGTCTTCTCTTCCGTTGTGAGGCCGACTCGTCTAGATCAGTTGTTGGATAGGCGGCCTCATTTTCTTCCCCGGGGCTTGCTTTTTCTCTTCTTGGGTGGCGGTGGATGTACAGGATCGTTTATGTCTGTGTACTCTGATGTCTTGAAGCAAATCTTGAGCATTCATCACTTGGTGTCATCTACTGGCAGTCGCCGTTTGTAGCAGTGCATCACTTGGTGGTGCATTTTTTTTCTTGTAGCAGTCGCCCTTTCTTCTGTTAACACGCTTGGATCGTCGATGGCCGACTGGGAACTTCGATGACCAGTGTGTCAGTCAACACTTGCTCTGTTACAGTATTACACTGGCAAAACCCATACAACTCCGAGCGAATGGACTGTTTCTTCTGCCGCCTTTCCACTGTTTCTCATTAGTCTGCTAACTCTCCATTTTCTCCAGTTACTGCTCATTTTTAAAAATTTCCAAGAAAATGTTAAGTTCTAATCAATTCTAAGAAAATCCCGAGCAACAGGAATTTTACTTTGATTAATAATTTATGCTGGAATGGCATCTTCACTACATCTCTTAATGCACGTTATCTACAGGGTGATTCTGAAAAAGTGTGTATAACTGTAAGCAATGACAGAGGTGAACAGAATGAACGTTTTCTTTTAAAACAATGTGGGTCTGAATTTGAACGCTAACTGAGATATGAACAGAAATAAAAATGCCGCCACCAAGATCGGCAAGTTTTAACTCAGGTTCTGCAATGCCTAGAATAATGAATTTTGGAGAAATAATAAAATACATAAAACTCTGTATAATGTTAAAATTTGATCGTATTCCAACGAGTAGTTGAGATTATATTGTTGATCCCTGCAAAATGTTGGTGCATTGCGTGTTGATACCATTGTTGATACCTATTGTTGCACAAACTTTACCTTGCATTGTTTATCTTGAGATTATATTGTTGATCCCTGCATAGTGTTTGTGTATTGCGTGTTGATACCATTGTTGATAACTGTTGTTGCACAAAGTTTGCCTTCCATTGTTGGTCATAATGCTATGTTCGCACTGAGCCTCAGCCAAGGTTAATTAACCACCGTTAACTCTTGATCACGATCAAGAAGAACTGTGCGGCCTGCTTCAGTTATTTAACCGCGTTTACATCTCGGTTAAGAGTCGGTTAACTAACCGTGTTTATAGACAATCAAATTTGAACGTGCGCAACTTTTGGATCACCCTGTATATACTAGCAGAGGCTCCCGGCGTTGCCCGGGATAATTCCAGTTGTAGGTTAACAGAACAACCTCAAGAAGTTAAATAATAACTCAAATTGGTTTTCAGTAATTCTACAATTTCCTGCTGTAGACGAATCTCCTGTTGTTCAGATGTTTCCGGCGCCTGAATAGCTTTTTGTCTTCTCTGACCAATACTCGTTCTTTTCTTCGGTGGCATTTCCATAGATAAGAATTTAACACGTTTCCTTCGAACGATTATTAAAGTGCACAACACTGTGCTTGATGATTTGAAGAGTCGAGTTGATGTATGCTTTGTTATCAGTTATGTCGTAAACTCTCTCCCGGGACCGATGACGTCCTTATATACCAAACCCCACTGACGTCCCTATGCTGTTCAAGGGTTTCAAACATACAAATCGTCTGAACTGAAGGGAGATGCGTATATCTCTTTACCTCCTCGAGAGAGACTGCGCTATCTATATCGTGCTATTATACTTGTAGTGTATCGCGCTGCCACCAAGGCGGCACACAAACAAGAATTCCTTTTTCGCCGTGACAACCATTGCAGAACTGTACACTTTTCCTACACTTAAGCATGTAACAACAACATGTTTGCTTTCTCCCTCACTAATGTATTGCTTTCTCCCTCACAAATTATAAGTTTGCTAATTAAACCCTTGGTAAAAGTTCAAAGTAGCTTCCCCTAATAATCACGGGGGATGCTACTTTGAACTTTTACCAAACCCTTATTTTAATCCACCTATCTGTGCGTTGGTTCATCTCGTTACACAATATTTGCGACGAGGATGGGATGATCAATGGGATGAATCAACAGGATCACGATCGATGAAACTGGATTGAAAACTTCTCCAACACAGTTCGAGATGCCACCATTGCCTGCTCATTACAGCTCTATCAAGCCCTGTGTTCATTTACACAAGGCAAGTTCTACTCAATTAAACAATTATGTCTATCATTGGCACTCTCCAACCTTTCGATGTTGAAAATCCAAAACTATGGGACATGTATGCCGAGCAAGTTAAATACTTCTGCGCAGCAAACAATATCGTGGAGCCAGAACATAAGCGAGCAACACTGTTAGCTGTCATAGGCCTAAATGCCTTCATTGTTGTTCGATAACTCGTTGCGCTGGCGTTTCCTGAAATAAAAAGTTTCGACAAACTGTTAACTCTATAAAAATTCACTACGTCCCGGCCCATCAACAATTTTTCAACGTTTTCAGTTTCACAAGCGAACTCAAAGAGACGGCGAATCAGTAAATTCTTATGTCACCGATCTTCGTCAACTCGCAGATCTACGTAATTTTAGCGCTACTCTCGACGAGCATCTATGAGATCAATTCGACTGCGGAATGAAGTATGAATCGATACAGCGACGACTGCTCTCTGAAACGGTAATGACATACAATGTAGGAGTAGAAACTCTAAGTTCGAATTAGGAAGGAAAACTTCATCAAAAGAGACGATACAATATCAACTACATCAAATGGTGCTACTCCCACACGACAAATGAAAACAGAACAAGTTAACACAGCCACTCTCGAATACGCATAAATCAGTTGACAAAAGAATCAACCCCACATAAATTCTCCGTGATGCTATAGATAAACGGACTTAAATGTAAAATGGAAGTTGATTCCGTATCAGCATATTCCATCGTTTTTAGAAAAGACTTTCCGAGACCTTAATAAGAATGAAAATCTCACACTCATCCAGGTACCATTTGTGCTATGAGACTACCAACATCAACACACTGATTTCAAAGGTCTGTGTTGGCCTACAGTTCAACTGGATTTAAGCAAAAGCTACGACTTCTAGTCACCTGCGAAGGCAAATCAAACCTCCTAGGTCACGAGTGGTTTGCACCTTTAGGAATTACACTATCCAGTGTTAACGAAACAAATCATGATTCAGTTCAACAGTACAACTGATTATGTTAATATATTTACTCCTGAATTGGGTTCATATCAAAGACAACCCATCTCTTTGCCTATCGACCCAAAATATCCACCTGTTCGTCTTAAAGCAAGTGCTGTTCCATTGGCCCAAGAATTGATAAAGGACTCGATACTCTTCTAGAGCAAGAGTCATAGAACCAATCGACAACCCTAGATGGCCATCAGGAGAGATTCGTTTGTGTGCTGACTATAAAATAACTATCAATAAGGCAATGCAGGATCACCCTTATCCAATCCCTGCTGTCCAACAATTGCTGACATCTATACCACCTGGTTCTGTTTCTGATAAAATAGACTTAGCTCAGGCTTATCTTCAACTACCTGTCGATGAAGATTCATCAGAGGCTCAAACCATCATTACTCATAGAGGAGCTTTCAGAATCAAATGTCTACAGTTTGGTGTTTGTGTCACTCCAGGTATTTTTCAAAGTGTTATGGATAATCTTCTGACAAATCTTCCAGGTTTCACCGTACTTCGATGACATTCTTGTCTGTGCATCAACGCAAAACAAGTTAGCAAAGCGTCTACGTGAACCCTAACGCCTATCAAAGACAAAACCATATTTAACGCCCACGAAGTAGAACTCCACGACATACAATTGACAAAAATGGACTTCACCCTTCTCAGAACAAAATCAAACCATTCAAAGTGCTCAAAATCCAAAGAACTGCAAGCTTTCCTTGGACTTATTAATTTCTACAATAGTTTTATCCCGAACCGAGCAACTATTACAGAACCTTTATACCGTCTGTTAGACAACAACAAACAGTGGAAGTGGACTAGTACACACGAGAATGCTTCTTCAAAACTCAAAGCGATATTGACATCAGAAAAGGTACTCATTCCTTTCAACACATTGAAACCTATTATACTGATATGTGATGCGTTGCCTTATGGAATTGGTGCTGTACTCTCTCAAATTGATTATTCTGGAAAAGAAAAACCAGTTGCTTTCTCATCTCGTACTTTAATACAAGCAGAGCGCAATTATTCACAACTTGATCTAGAAGCACTAGCTATTATTCATAGTGTTAAGCATTTTCATCATTACGTATATGGAACCAAATCTGTCATACGTTCAAATCGTAAACCGTTGTTAGGACTATTTACAACAGATAAACCTACTCCCACCATGATGTCTCCTTATATGTGGAGATGGTCAGTTATTTTAACCGCATACGATTTCAAGCTTGAATAATTTAACCCGGTGCTATTCGTTTCACTGAACTCTCAGTCCATAAAAATTGTTTATTATGGGGAAGTAGAGTAATAATTCCACCAACTCTCCGTACAAATATCTTAAATGAGTTACACTTAGCTCATCCAGGCATTGTAAAAATGAATGCCTTTGCCCGATCATATGTTTGGTGAACATCTCTGAATAAAGAAATAGAAACCATTGTCGACAATTGCTCCAACTGTCAGCTTAACCGACGTAACTCTCCACAAGCTCCAGTTCACCCATGGGAACGTACAACAATTCCTTGGAGTCGTCTATACATTGATTTTGCCGGTCCTTTTCATGGACAAATGTTTTTTTGTTCTAGTTGCCCCAAGTGGATTGAAGTTTGTCATATGCAAAATGCGTCAGCACAAGCTACAATTGCGACGTTACATGAAGTTTTCGCAACTCATGGAATTCCGGATTCACTTGTTTCAGACAATGGACCACAATTCACCTCATATCAATTTGCCATGCTTACACTAAAGAACGGAATTAGGCATATCAGAATATCGCCATATCATCCAGCCGGAAGCGGGCAAGCAGAACGAGCTATTCAATCGATGAAAGAAAGTTTAAAACAAATTATCACCGGCAACTGGAAAAAACGCTTATCAAGCTACCTATTGTCACAACATATTACCCCTCATTCATCTACAGGGAGTCCAGCTGAATTTTTATTTAAACGCCGTTTAGTTCAAGCTTAGATTTGATGCATCCAGACGGCATTGAACGTGATACTAGACAATTTGCTACTACCACCCGCCAATTTTCATCTGGTGATACTGTTTTCGTACGTCGGAGTGGAAAAGAATCTGTATGATTTCCAGCCTTTGTACATCGCAGACTGGGCCCAGTTACATATGAAATCTCAACATCCACTAGCTTCACACGAAGACACGTGGATCACATGCACGCTTGAAACAGCGTGACTTTGCTTAATAATGAAGAACTTACTCAACTCAATAACGGAACGTCTTCTTTGTCAACACTGCAACAAAATGAAGAACCATCACAAATAGGTCAAAATCATTTGGCAATTGCGATAAGACTTCTGACAACGACACCACAGACACGACCGCAACGACGAAGTCGACCGCTATCTTACTTGAAGGATTACGTACTCTTGTCCAAGGGGGAAGGTGTGTAGTGTATTATGCTGCCACCATGACGACACACAAACAAGACTTTCTTGGTTGCCTTGACAAGCATTCAGAACTGTACACTCTCCTTACGCATAAGCTTATAACAAGAACGTGCTTGCTCTCTCTCTCTCTAATGTATTTAATTATAAGTTTGCTAATTAAACCCTTACTTCAATTCACCTACCTGTGGGTTGTTTCATCTCATTACACAATAATACTCATTTCTTGCTCATTGTTAATAATTCTTGGAAACGAATCTTCTATTGCCAAGGCAACAGAGCAATCTATCATTGTATCTTCTTAAAAATACTGTTGAATCATCACTATATCGGTTTTTACCCAGTTGTGATGTGGAAATATTGGCAACAATAACTTCGACGAAACAACTCTTCTTGTGTGGCAGTAGATGTACATGATCGTTTATGTCTGTGTGCTCTGCAATCCCAACAATCCAAGTGGGTTTATTGACTACTTGATAATCTGTTGTTGCAATTGTACTCTGCTCTTGATGTCTTGAAGCAAAACTTGGCTATTCATCACTTTGTGTGGCTTAGCAGTCGCCATTTTTTATGTTGACATGCTAACGATTTGTTCAGTTGCAGCAGTGTGTTGGCGAAACCAATACAGAGTAAAGGGAGTGTTTCCTCTGTTGCCTTTTCACTCTTTCTCACTAGTCTACTAACTCTCCATTATTTACAGTTACAACTCATTTTTAAAGATTTTCAAGAAAATATAAGTTCTAAGAACTATCGATTTTAAGAAAAGCCCAAACAACAAGAATTCTATGCATTGTTACAAAAAATCAAGTTTTTTGTTTTATAAATCGCAGAGTTGGGATGGAATCTTCATCATATGATTTAATGAACGTTATTTATATTGCACGAACTTTGCCTTGCATTGTTGTTCATTAGATATATATAGTTAGTGAATTGCGTGCTGACACCATTGTTGATATAGATAGGACGGTCCTATTGTTGTACAAAACTTGGCCTTGCATTGTTGGTCATGAGATACTAATCTCTTATTAGTAGACCTGCTATCATTATGAATATCGATTATTATCGATAATTATTATTTTTTCGAAATCTAAGGTAGCCAGTGACCTTCCTCTTGCTTTGAAGATCAAGTGTGCAAAATTTAATCAAGATCTGAATAAAACTGTAGATTTGTATAAGAAACAGACACACAAACAAACGCACTAACGAACATTTTTCATTATATCTATGATAGAAGATAGATGTGTGTTCTACATCTGCACCATTTCAGTATTCCATATGAGACGAGAGTTTTGGGGCACTGTATTCACTGTCATGTCATCTGCCTACGTCCTTGTGCAAATTTATTGAAAAACAATTTCAAGTCTTGCGGGGATCCTTTTTGCTTTGTCAAAGCAAGTAAGCATCATCATTCTTAGGAGCACAATTTCCTTTATGTCCAGGAGAAAGTGAGAGAAACTGAACCGGTTTCCAGCTTCAACTTGATGACACAGGTGATAGTTTCTAAACTACCAACCGCTGAAGCAATCTCTCTTTATATATCTTAGCTGCGTGTTCGTGCAGAGTTACAATTTTCGTACGTTTCCTAGGTACCATATCCATCTCGAATGGTGGTAGAATCACATCTGGCTTTATGTTGCTTTTGCCATATTCTAAGCCTTCTATCAACATGATGCACAGAAACCTAGATTCGTCTGACCAGACAACTTTTTTCCAATTCTCAGTAGTCCAATTCTTGTGCTGTTGTGCCCACAGTAGGCTCTCTTGTTCTTCTCTGGTGGCCCACCTCCTGTGGGTTCCTAAAATCTAATGCTTTCATTACATTAGCAACTACAGTATTTCATCAGCCAACATGAAAAATGATCGAACTGACTGCTCCTGTTTATTTTTTGTACAGGATTATGAGTAATGTAGAAAAGATTCTTTGTTTCAATTAATTTGCACAAGGATAATACATGTAGCACTTTTGCTTCTGAGGTTAGTGAAAACCGAAACACGTTGGCCTTAAAAATAGTTTATCATATTCTTTATTTAAAAATCTGAGTATGAGGATTCTGTTTTTTTATTTTGCCTCACCTAATAACTTTTTGATTTTTTTTAATGTCATTTGGCCGTAGCAACCTGGTGTTATAGTAGGTATAATATTTTAATAGAAAATATATTCAGAGATATTCCAAAGGGATATATTTTTATTAAATATGCATATGCAGTTGAAGTCATTGATGTTAAATCTCATACCCTTATTAATTTAACCAAGTATAATTGTTTTATTCGATTTTATTTAAAATAATTTTAAATTAAAAAATTAAGACAATAACTTTAAATTTTTATTAGATAACATTTGTTGGGAATAAAGAATTATATGTTTTACTTGTGTTCTGATTTGAAATTCATACATTTTGTCAGTGTTAACCATTTCCTTATTTTTTTTCAGGTCAATGTGGGGCTTCTTGTCTTGTCTCTGCTCTGTTTTGGTTTACCTATCCACATATTGCTTCATTGTAGTCACCTAGAAGAATGGCGAAAATCTGCCAGTGGCCCTCCACAACCAGTAATTGTAAAGATGCAATATGTTGACAGCAAATTAATAGGATGCAATACTCCTACAGAACTATAACGTATTTGAGAATGTTTTGCTTTACTGATCTTGTTATTTCAAAAATAACTCTTGTCAGCAGTTGGTTGGAAACAACATTGAACACTACTAATATGTAGTAATTGCTTATTTTTCGCTAAATTGAGAATGACAAGAGAAATACAGTGCCAGTGACCGGGAGCAAATATTTACCATAAAAATATAAGAAACATCAGCTGGAGATCTTTGTTAGTGTTGTTGTTAGAGGGGGGGGTTAACCTTAAAGAAAAGCTTTCTTGTTGATTACTGCGATGATTCTTGTATTAACTCACAGGGTGATTGAATAATTTTTATCCTAATGATTGTTCTTTGTGTGATGATAATTGTTATCTTTGCCAATGACATATGGAATCAGAGAAATTGTATTTTCTATTGATTTTTTGGTGAGATGAATGATGGCAACAAGCTATTAAGTTTGTGACATGAAATTTTCTCTGACAAATAATGCAAAAAGATTAGATTTTATTTTCTTTAGTTATAAATGTAGTTGAAATTTTTTTTGTAATAATTTTTCTGAGCCAAAATCTGATACAATGTTGATTATCCATTTCTTAGATTTATGTAATTTTTATTAATGTTAATTTTATTTTTTAGACTCAAATGACAATAATAAGGGAACGAAAGGGTTATGATAGGCATGTTTTATTTTAATAAAGAAGGTAGAAATAAGGAGGAGACTTTGTGTTAAAAAAAAGCTTTAATTTCACGTACGTACTAAATTTTACTTCCATAAAAGGTAATATGCTGAAATATATTCGTTTTTGACTTAAATTTTTGTTAAGAGTTGTATGAGTGAAATTAGTGTGAAAGAGTTCATTGAAAAATAAGAGCTGCTTTAAATGTGGCAAATCAGTTTCATTTTTAAGAGATAATTTTCATATTCATTTTCGTACAGAATGCTTTCATTACTGTATGCATGTGCGTATGTTCATGAACATGCTTTTTATTTTGCTATAGTAATGCATTGTTAATATTATAAAATTCATAACTATGTTTTTACAATTTCCATCAATAAAATAGTTGCTTTGTTGATACATGAATGAAATTTATTACAATTAAAAAAAAATCTGATGATGCAAATAAAAAAAATATGAAATTATCCATTTCATTTATTTATTTTTTATCTCATTTCTTCAGTTAACAGTTTCACTTAAGGTGGTCTTCTCATGCAGTTGTTTTTTTTTTCATTAAGAATATCTATTTTTTTTCCAAGATCACATAACACTAACCAACACACTTTTTTGCTACCAAGACCACAGATAGTGCTTTTAAGAGTAATTGGTATGTAGAATTTGAATCTGGTTTTATATTTTTTTCTACCATGTCACGTTTCCAAGTTATGCACATAAAGGCTGCAATGTTAAAGTAATGGGTGTGAGGAGAAGCGGCTGCAGTATTAACGTATCCATATTTTTGGGCCGCAAGGAAATTTATCGGGTCCCAAACACTGAATAATTTTAAAATGTTTCATTGAAAAACAAAAAATCTGTACATGATTGAGAAATTTAGAGTTCAGATTTGGAATCGGCACACTCAAATTAGTCTTCAACACCTACGTTTGTCAAAGTAGCTGACAAAAAGTATTTTTTTTTTTTGTTGTTGTTGTTGACTAGTGTAATAAGTGGAGACATTGGCATCTGCTATGAGGTGGATGCAGACCAGGTATTTTCTCCATCCCTTCCCCAAATCAGACCTCAACTGCATCATAATTTTGGAAATTTTGCCTTAGCCCCCTGGAGAAGTTCCAGCAGATGCCGTAAGGATATACTATGGTTATAAGAACTAACTTCTAATGACTATGGAGATTACTGAAAAAATATCTTTAAAAGTAGGAAGAAATTCTTTTAGAATATTAAAATACTTTGCTATATTTATTGAAACTTTTTGTTAAGAAATTGACAAATTGAAATGGAAGAAACTAACTAGTTAACCTACTTACCTGGAGTCACTTTTCTTTTTCTACCCATCTAGAATGGTGACACTAGCTGAACAGATGGTTATGAAATGATTGCATCACCTTTCAAAGGCAAAATAAAAAAATTAAGGCATCGTTATCCAACGATAAAAGGGTTTTAGCATCAAAATGTTACGAGCAGTAGCGGCTCATGACTATAATAAGTGGAGGGGTACAAATACAAAATTTCAGATTCTTAAGCCTTTTCGTATAAAAGTTTTTACTTGATTTGTATTTGGAGCCTCGCGGCCCCTGCCGAGGCCTCAGAGGACTATATCAATTTTAAAGTATAATAGCTAAAATTTAACACATTATAAATATAAAACATTTCAGGTTTCTGTACTTCTAGTTTTAAATTTATAGCTTGATTTGAGATTGAGGCCGCAAGGCCCCTGCCAAGAGACTTGTATAATTTTTAATATAGATTAGCTAAATTTTTAAATACCACACGATGATTAAACAAAATTTCAGGACCGTAGGCCTTTCCGTTCAAATTTTATAGCTTCAATTTATTTGAGGCCGCAAGGGGCTCCGAGGCCTATACCAGTCTCCTTGTATATTGTCTATAATTTTTAAGTAACGCACTGTAAAAATATAAAACTTCAAGTTCTTAAGCCTTATTATTAGCCAAATGTTTGGGGCCTCTGTGGAGACCTAAGAGACTTATACCAGTTTTTCGTGTATAATAGCTAAATTTTTTAGTAAACTACTATGAGTATACAAATTTTCAGATTTCTAACCCCTTTTCGTTCAAACATTATAGCTCTGTGTTTAGGGCCCCTACCAGGACCCCAGAGGACTACTATATAGGTTTTAGTGTATGAGCGCTAAAATTATAAGTAACACCCCAAAAATATGCAAGAATTCAGATTTCTGGACTTCCGGTCAAAAGTTATAGCGTGATTTGTGACTGGGTGCTCAGGGCCCCTGTAGAGATCCAAGAGCCTTATACCAGTTTTTTGTGTATATTAGCTAAATTATTAAGTAATTTTATATAAGTAAACAAAATTTCAGATTTCTAGACCATTTCGTTAAAAGTTGTAGCTTTGCTTGTGTTTGGGGCCTCTGGGGCTCTGCTGGGGCCTATATTACCTTTTTTGTATATTTGCAATATTTTTTTCGTACCACACAATGAATATACAAAATTTCAGGCTCTTAGGCCTTTCCGTTCAAATGTTATAGCTTCAGTTGTATTTGGTTCCTCGAGGCCCCTGGCGAGGTTCTAGAGGCTTATATCAGCTTCCTTCTAGATTGGCTATATTTTTAGTACCAAACTAAAAATATATAAAATTTCAAGTTTATAGACCTTTCCGTTCAAAAGATATAACTTGATTTGTACAATACTCATTTCCAAAAAAGTTGGGACAGTGCAAAATATATAGAAAAAACCAAAAGGGATGATGTAACAAAACTTTCTCGCGAATACAAAATAGCAGATACGTTTATGAAATGACATAAATATACTGTGTGCACCAAAACATTTTGTATCGTGGCCGGGACGTTCATTTTGAATGGGGGTGTTGCAACACGTTCCAAAATAGTAGGGACATACGTTGTAGAAAGCGCCGTTAGTAGTGGAACCTTCCGAATTGTCCGGGAATAATCTAGAATGATGACGTCGTACTACATTCCGTATAAATAACAGTTGACATCCGTCGTTCAGGTAACTTATTCGGAACGATGGGTCGAGGCAAGCCAGTTAGCGAAGATCTACGTGTTCGAATCATTCAAGAATTCACAAACAACCTTTCTCAGCGTGCAATAGCCGGAAGATTTAACCTGTCATCATCTACAGTACATAATATTATCAAGCGCTACCGAGATAGTGGTGAGATCACAGTTCGGAAAGGCCAAGGTAGAAAACCTATTCTGAATGCTCGAGCTCTTCGGATCCTCCGACGTCACTGCGTCACGCATAGGAATGCTGCGATTACGGACATAGCCACGTGGGCCCGCGATTTCTTCGGGAAGCCATTATCGTTGAATACTGTACGCCGGTGCATCCACAAATGCAAACTTAAGTTATACTGTGCATAACGGAAGCCATACATCAACAAACGACAGCAACGTCGCCGTCTGATATGGGCTCGAGCCCATCGCAATTGGTCCCAAGCACGCTGAAAGAACATATTGTGGTCCGATGAATCAACCTTTACGATTGTTTACGGAAATAATGGACGCCGTACACTCCGGACCAAAGACGAAAAGGATATTCCCGCGTGCTACAGGCGTTCGGTACAGAAACCATCGTCTGTCATGGTCTGGGGCTGTATTAGTGGCCATGGAATGGGAGACTTGCACATCTGCAATGGCACCGTCAATGCTGAAGCGTATATACAGATCCTGGAACAAGCTATGGTGCCATCTAAGAGGCGCCTGTTTGGACGACGTCAGTGTATATTTCAACAAGACAACGCCAGACCGCATGCAGCGCGCATAACTTCTGCATGGCTACGTCGGCAGCGCATTCGTATGTTGGATTGGCCCCCTTGCAGCCCGGATCTGTCGCCTATAGAAAACGTTTGGCGTATTATTAAACGAAAACTACGACAGCGACGACCCCGGACAGTTGAACAGCTGAAAACCTATATCCAACAGGAATGGGACAGAATTCCGGTTACGGTGTTAGAAAGATTGGTGTCATCGATGCCCAGAAGATTACAGTGTGTCATCAAGAGGAGAGGTGAAGCCACACCGTGGTAAACGCCGTGCTGTCCCAACTTTTTTGGGAGTGTGTTGCACGTGCCAAACAGGAAAACCACCTGTATCTTTCTTTAAGCATATAAGATATGTGATCCCATGCCTAATTTATCGTTTATGTATTGTAATGCGTTGAAATAAACGGCAATACAATAATCCAAACAAATGTGTTGGAGTTCTTCTTATATGTTGCACTGTCCCAACTTTTTTGGAAATGAGTATTGTATTTGAGGCCTCGGGGTCTTCTGGCGGGGTCTTCTACATCACATTTGCTCTATTTTATTAGTACAACACTATAAATATACAAAATTTCAGGTTCCTAAGTCGTTCCGTTCAAATGTTATAGCTTCAATTGTATTTGGGGCCTCGGGATTTCCGGCGGGGCCCTAGAGGCTTATATCACTTTTCTTGTATATTGGTTTTATTTTTTTAGAACCGCACTGGAATTTCAGATTTTTGCCCTCTTTGTTCGAAAGATAAAAGAGGAACCATGTAATTCATACAAGTGGCCCCTGAGGGGCCCCAGGCCACCCAAGAGGATTCGCTATATTTTTCGCACGGTTCTGTGTATAGGGCCTACGTGTGTAGAAAATTTCAAGCCTCTAGGTCAATCCTTTCAAAAGTTAAGGCATCAAAATTTTACGAGTAGTAGTGGGGGGATTCGCTATACTTCAAATCACGGTCTATAGAAGTAAATGGTCGTTCAACTTTCGTCACTTTCCATTGTTAAGAAATAGACTTCTTCCCCCGTTAACTCTTTTATTGCTTTAACTATTATTGAAAACACTTTAAACATTAAACACCATTTAAACATTATATTAATAACTAGCAAAGGTACCCGGCGTTGCCCGGGATAATTACACTTGGATGTAAACAGAACAATCTCAAAAAATTAAATTAAATTTTGCAATATCTTAAAAATAAACACATGAAAATGCTTAGAATTAATACAGTGAAAATTCTTAATGAAAATTTCGAAAAAAATCTTTTTAAAGGCTCACAATAGTGCTGGACCTCTCCAAGGATGCCACTGCCTCTCCTCTTGGCCATTCATCACTTTGTGCAGTCTAGCAGTCGCCGATTCTTCTATTTACTTGCTTCCCATTTGCTCAATACATCACGGAGCTAAAGGAGTGCTTCCTCTGTCGTCTTTCCACTCTTTCTCAATAGTCTGCTAACTCTCCATTATCTCCAGTTACTGATCATTTTTAAAGATTATCAAGAAATTGTTAAGTACTAAGAACTCTCTTTTCTAAGAAAAGCCTGAATAACAGGAATTCTATGCATTGTTACAAATTGAAACTTATCCATATTACATCATCATTTTATGTTCATTGTTATAATTCTTGGAAAGATTGCTTTAACATTACATCATCATTCTGTGCTCATTGTTATTGGTGAATTGCGCGTTGATACCATTGTTGATGCGAACACAATGGGCCTATTGTTGCACAAACTTTGCCTTGCATTGTTGGTCATGAGATATATATTGTTGGTTCATGCAGTGTGTTTGTGAATTGCGTGCTGATACCATTGTTGATACCTATTGTTGTACAAACTTTGCCTTGCATTGTTGGTCATGAGATATTTCTCAATTAATATGCCTTTCCATAACCATGAATATCGATTTTTTATCGATATTTATTATTTTTCCGAAATCTGAGGTAGACAGTGACCTTCCTCATGCTTTGAAGGTCATGTATGCGAAATTTTATCAAGATCGGAATAAAACTGTAGATTTGTATAAAAACATACAGACAAACCCACAAACATCCTTCTTTATATATATAGAAGACTAGAAGAGGTACCCGGCGTTGCCCGGGATAATTACACTTGCACAAACTTTTCCTTTCATTGTTAGTCATGAGATATATATTGTTGGTTCATGCAGTGTGTTTGTGAATTGCGTGCTGATACCATTGTTGATACCTATTGTTGTACCAACTTTGCCTTGCATTGTTGGTCATGAGATATTTCTCATGAATATGCCTTGCCATAACCATGAATATCGATTTTTTATCGATATTTATTATTTTTCCGAAATCTGAGGTAGACAGTGACCTTCCTCATGCTTTAAAGGTCATGTATGCGAAATTTTATCAAGATCGGAATAAAACTGTAGATTTGTATAAAAAACGTACACACAGATCCACAGACCCACACACAGACCCACAGACGCACAGACCCACAAACATCCTTCTTTATATATATAGAAGACTAGAAGAGGTACCCGGCGTTGCCCGGGATAATTACACTTGCACAAACTTTTCCTTTCATTGTTAGTCATGAGATATATATTGTTGGTTCATGCAGTGTGTTTATGAATTGCGTGCTGATACCATTGTTGATACCTATTGTTGTACCAACTTTGCCTTGCATTGTTGGTCATGAGATATTTCTCATTAATATGCCTTGCCATAACCATAAATATCGATTTTTTATCGATATTTATTATTTTTCCGAAATCTGAGGTAGACAGTGACCTTCCTCGTGCTTTAAAGGTCATGTATGCGAAATTTTATCAAGATCGGACTAAAACTGTAGATTTGTATAAAAAACAGACCCACAGACCCACAGACAGACCCACAAACATCCTTCTTCTATATATATAAAGAAGGATGTTTGTGGGTCTGTTTTTTATACAAATCTACAGTTTTATTCCGATCTTGATAAAATTTCGCATACATGACCCTCAAAGCATGAGGAAGGTCACTGTCTACCTCAGATTTCGGAAAAATAATAAATATCGATAAAAAAATCGATATTCATGGTTATGGCAAGGCATTTTAATGAGAAATATCTCATGACCAACAATGCAAGGCAAAGTTTGTACAACAATAGGTATCAACAATGGTATCAACACGCAATTCACAAACGCTCTGCATGAACAAACAATCAATATCTCATGACTAACAATGAAAGGAAAAGATTGTGCAAGTGTAATTATCCCGGGCAACGCCGGGTAACTCTTCTAGTTATATATATAGAAGATTGATGGATGGCCGTGAGAAATAGAAAGGATTGTCACAAATTACCCTTAGGACCCTCGTTAAAAATGATGGTGCGACCAATGGCATGACAGCGTCTGCAGATGATGGCTAAGCAAGTGGCGGTGCGAAAAGGGGTAGGCATCGGCGGCGAATCTCGGAATGGTTCTTGTTGACGGCAGCTGGTTCGGATTCGGCTCGGTTCTTTTCCACATTCACGGAACAACAAATGCGGCTCATCAGGCATTCGGACTCATGGCGGCTTCAAAACTAGCAATACATAGAACTGGCATTCTTCTCATTCTCCTCTGAACACTGTTCAGGAACATCTCGGTTCGGCATTAAGTCTTTACGGTTCTAACTGATTAGTAATACGTCTATTCATCATCAGTCAAACGGCTGACAGGAAACTTGACTGTTCACTTCTACATCTGGCGGGCAACTGACTATTTCTTCTAACAAAAGTTTCTCACTTCCGGACGTCCCAAATTGCCATTCTAATTACGTATTGATGACGTACGGGATTTTTGGAATAATATTAATATTACGATTGGTTCAGACGAGAGAAAACATTCTCTCATGGATGTCAATCAGTTCAGGTGAAAGCCCCGCGATCAGTTCTTGAACCATGCACTCTAAGGAGAAGCGAAGCCACTCCCGACAGTGCCTCCTGTCACCCACTCTAAACAACATCCGGTCTCCGATTTCTTCGTCTCTCATAAAATTTTGATGTGGATTAGTGGTTTTTTGCTATTCTTGAAATTCTAAATGCTTTTAATGTTTGCTAAATTCTATTATCTTCATTTATAACTAATAGCTCAGGAATATAGTAGATTAAACATTGAAAACTGACGGAAAACGAAATGAGAATAATTTCTAATGATGCCATAAGAATATAATAATTATTGAAAATGGCTATTAACACAATTCTAACTTCTTCTAAATATACTGTGAATTCGCACATGAAATAGCTTCTTAAATTAAAATCTGAACTCAGCTTATATTTTGTGGTTATGATAAAATCTAGCACCAACAGGCTTCAGTAGGCTCTTAAGTAATTCTCCTTTACATAACATGTAATGATTGAAATTAAACGAAATTAATTTGAAGTAAAATACGTTTGATGATAGAGTTCACAAATTTTAGTATAATTAATGGTTGAAGTATGAGATGTTATCCAGTTATTAGAAGAAAGGCTGATCTTCATTTGTAGATCATCAATTCATATAATAACTGATCAATTCTTCTTCTTTTCAGCCTGAGCGAATTTAATCATGTAACTGATAAGTAGAACGTAAGCTTTTATTAATAATGGAATAATACAAATGCTCATCCCCCAAGCGGGACTCGAACCAAAACCACCTAGACAGAAGTCCTGATAACGAAAATGTCATACATTGTTACATCATCATTAGTCAACCGAGGCCAACGAGAGACAGGCCAGGGCACTCAAAAGTCACCTGATCGTCGGGGTCCGAGCAACAATGTAACTTCCATTGTCTCCATCTTGGATTTTAATAATCAACGTTTTTTCGTTTGTTGAAAACAGTGAAGATTGAATCGTTGCTCGGGACCCGATGATCAGGTGACTTTTGAGTGCCCTAGCCTGTCCCTCGGCTGTAGTCAACCAACACCACCTGAAGAGAAAGCCGGAAACGTCATACATTGTTAAAACTTCATAGGTAGTCATCTTTAATCGCATTTCTACCAATAACATAGTCTTTTAATCCCCTGGTTTGTGCACAGGCCACGGTATAAGAAGGAAAGGTAATCCGACGATACCACGTGACCATGTGACAATCTTGTCCGTAGTTCCAATATTGTCCGTGTCTGGCGGCGCTCCGCACAGGGAGGCCAGATTCCCAAGCGACAGACGGTGGAAAGCAATGGTCACTTTGTGTAACAACAGCTCTTCGGTATTCATCAGTTTAGGTAAGTCTGTTTAATTTCGTTAGGTTTTATGCTCATTTTAAAAGTCATGTATTCAAGCTTTGTCCTGTATGGTTATAAATGAGATTAATAACGTCGAAAAATTAAAATCGTATTCAGAATGAGCACTAATGATGTTCTCCCTCAAACCATTGTTGAGTAGAAATTCAGTAATATGGAATTTGTTTTCAACAATGGTCTTGAGCAAGTGCTCATTCTAAATGCGGGCTTTAGTGTTTCGTTTTACAATCTGTAATTTTATTAATGGAAATAATATCACTGAATAATGTGCACTTTTTATAAAGTTACATCATGTTAGCATGCATACTAATTGACACTTCTTAAATGCCACCCGAAGTAAAGAACTTCACATAACCATGCAAGTGATCAAGCTAATTTACAATGTGCTTTTTAAGTTTATGATACCGACTCAAATCCACGCTATTAGAATATTTTTCCCATGTCTCATTATGTTATTAAGAATATTGTAATGAAACTAGGAGAAAAGAGGAGACGATTGTTGGCGAAAATTGCGCGAATGAAAGAGAAGTGGCTGAGGGTGACGACACGAGTGTAAAATGGTGCGGCGACAGGTTATCGTAGTCGTCATCTGTTTATTTATGACAATCATGCTATCTGCACATAAGCATCGTTTTTTGTTATTAGAAAACTCTTACGTAAAATTATTAAGACGAAAAAACGGACAAAAACAAACATTTTTTTATAAATAAAGAAATTTTAAAGGAGAATTTAAAAATTCATACGAACAGTTGCGATTGGCTGGGGTTTAGCAGAAGCTTGCCCCTCTAATTATTAGTGAGCTATCAAAGATAAAAGATATGATATAAAACCTTCCCTTTGAGAAGCCGCCTTTTAAAAAATCCTGTAAACGGCCATGGTGCCACTCTTTTCTAAATTAAGAACTCTAAATCAAAGACGCCCAACCACTGCATTCCCTAAATTAAGCAACTGATCTTATAATTAATATAATCGAGTAGTAAAGTAATTTTAATAAACTGGTTTAAGAAATGTGCCTTAATAGTAACTTTTTAAAACATCCAGTTTAATGAAATTTTTCTAGCTCAAATTCAGATCAATTCCAAGCTGATTTTCTTACTTAAATTTTAAAATTTACAATTTCAACATCAAATTTAAAATTTTTAATAATGTTCCAGGCATGGTTATGATAGTTTCTATCTCTCTGGTCCCACAGATTTTGGCAGTCCTGCACAGAGCCACGGTACCCTTCTTATACCATGCACATCGACGGACATCGTGATTCACAATGTGGTCCCTTTGGAGGCCGCATGAAAAAAACAAACTGACTTGCTTGCTCCCAAGCCAACAGCATCCTTAATAACATATACACTATTAAAGTAAAATAAAAATAAAAGCATCTTATTAAACTGTGGATACTTACTGCGCAATAGAAGAGAGGAGGTCAATCCACTTGTCCACAAAAAAAAATTATTCTTCATATATGTGTACATTTCAGTCACTAAGTGACCTTCTTCAGTATGATACAATATCCAACATTTACAGGGGTTGTATATATACACAATAAAGTACGATTGAGAAAGAGGGGCCACTCTGAAGCCACATAAGGTGAGAAGTCATGATTGGTGAACAACAAAAACGGGACTGGTGAACTTAATATAAGTACCTTCTTCCACTTGGTTAAGCCTTGGTTAAGGTCCTCTGTCTACGTTCATTAACTTATCCCGGAGATTTTTGGAGATTTCAAGAGATTCTAAAAAATTAAGAGTCCTATAATCGTCCGTCATATGTATACTTTTTATGTTGTCTTTCGTGGCCGCATGACAGCTGGTCAAAATATGGTTTGCAAATCCTGATTTTTCTGGTTTATACTTCTTTATATAACCAAAATGTTCGTTCATACTGGTTTCGATTCGTCTCTGTGCTTTGACCTATATGTTTAAGGTCCATCAGAAGGTCACTTGGTGACTGAAATGTATACATATAAGAAGAATAAATTTTTCATGTAGACAAGTGGACTGACCACCTCTCTTCTATTGCGCATATACACTGTTATCAAAAGTTTCGGGATACCCCTCATAAATCAAGGAATGTGCCAAATTTTGCATGAAAATGACATGTAAATTATTTAAATAGTATCATACGCCTTCAAACACATATTTGCTTCGTATTATTAAGATACGGGTCGTTCGGATGCCACTTGTGCAACAAGTCAGTCCGTGAGAATTCCACCATTTTGCAAATACCCCGTACAACTACAAACAATGTAATTGCGAAATGGAAGATCCAGGGAACAAGAATAGTGCAACCACGAACTGGCAGACCCAAGAAATTGACAGACAGAAATCGTTGAGTGACCCGGAACAATCGAAGTTCTTCTGCTGAAGTGATTGCTACAGAGTTCAGAAATTCTGCTTCCTCTGTTGATAGCACAATGACCATTCATTGGGAACTCCATTCCCTGGGTTTCCATGGTTGTGCTGCTGCTCACAAGCCCTTCATCAATGACAACAATTCCAGGCGACGTTTGGAGTGATGTAAAACTCCCAGAAACTGAAGCATGGAACTCTGGAAACGTATCCTATGGAGTGGTGAATCAGGCTACACACTCTGGCAATCAGATGGATGAAATTAGCTTTGGCGGATGCCTGGAGAGCGTTTCCTACCTGAGTATGTGGTGCCCACTGTGAAGTTTTGAGGAGGTGGCATCATGGTATGGGGCTCTTTTTCATGGTTTGGACTGGGTCAGCTTGTTCCTGTTAAGGAACGAAGAATGATGTTGCTTATCGAGACATCTTGGACAACTGCCAACATTGTGGGAACAGTTCGGAGAGGGGCCATCTGCTGCCAACATTGTGGAAACTATTCGGGGATGGGCCTCTTTTGTACAACATGACAATGCTCCTTGCCATAAAGCAAGACCTGTACACGGCTGGTTTCAACACAACGGGGTTGAAGTAATGGATTGGCCTGCCGAGAGCACCGATCTCAATCCTTTGAGCACATGTGAGATGAATTGGAACGTTGACTACAAGCCAGACCACGCTGTCCTTCTTCCGTGGCTGAACTACAGTGCTCTGAAGGGCATTGCAGCTTATTACCAAAAACTGGTGGAAACTTTTCCTCGGAGGGTTGGAGGCCGTCATTAGTGCATAAGAGGGAGCCACCGCTCACTAATTTCTGTTATCTGAAGCCTGCTACGCAGAAATGCTGGTATCCCTAAACTTTTGATCACATAGTGTATATGGTATTAAAAAATAACATGAAAAATCACTATTCTAATTCAGGGGCATTTGATTGTATATAGCCTCTCTCTTGATCTTGGATTCCTTACATATATGTTTGTTATTCATTTATTTACATGTATTTATTTATTTATGTGATGGTTTTTCTTGCTTTTTTGTAGTGATTGAAAATGGGAAAGAAATGTTTTGTACCCAGATGTAATTCTGGGTATAAAAATTGCACTGAAAATGTTTCAATGTTCAAAGCCCCATCTGGAGATCTACTAATTAAGTGGGAAAATGCTATAAAACGAGACGATAGGGAACTAACGGAAGCAGATTTTGTGTGCGAGAAACACTTTGCTCCACATTCCATCATACGTGAAAAGACGGTTGAGGTAAATGGAGAAGTTATTGCGCGCCAGAATCTCAGATACCCGAGACTTGAAAAAGAAGCTGTTCCATCTATCTTACCCAATTGCCCCTCCTACATAACAAAAATAAGTAAGCCAACAAAGCGCCCAGCTCTAAGAGAGTTTCCATTGATCCATAGCAATAATAAACAATCAAAAACAAAAAGCAACTCACAAACATCAGATGAAGACGGGGCTGCAGTCACTGAAGTTTGTGGAATGAATATCATTGTGAATGTGGATGAGAATAAGGAGCATGTCCACTCATTTGCAAATGACACAAGAACTTTTTTCGAAACAAATTATGGAAACACTGCAAATGTAACTGAATCAAATTTAAATGTTACTAATGCTTTGGACTTTCAAGCGCTTAATAACGTTGCTGGAAAAATTATGATGCCAAACGAATCATGGAATGTCCATAAAATTAATACTGACAGTTATAGTAGTGTAGTGTTTTTGCAAGTAGTAAAATATCCTGGAGGAGTTGAACAGCCACCAGTTGTATGTAAGCAATTGTGTTTCAATAAAGTGGCTTCGGGGAAGTATGAAGTGAAGAGCTTTGTCTACAACAATCCTGTGAACATATCTCATAAGTGGAACCATCGAAATGCACACTATTGCAGACATTGAAAAAGGACTAATATTTTTTGACCAAATGAAAGTGTGTGCTGGTGGGCCAAGTGAAATGACATACAGCTCAACAATAAATCCTGTATGTGCCTATAAACATTTTGGTGTGTGGCGCCACAGAAAATGCACTTTTGTCACTGACAGCAACCAACATGTTTGTAAAGCCTGCAGTACGTTGTGTTCTACGCTTGATAGACATCAATCTAGACAAAATACTCCTCTAGCATCAAAAAGAAAATATATACGTCTTTCTGGATTCTGCCCAAAAGAAAAAAGAGAAATTCTACGAAAGGCACAAATAATACAAAATGTTAAAACACTGAGATTGTTACGACAGAAGAGAGTTTTGGAAAGTAAACTTCAAGTTCTGCAGGCAAAATACAGCCTGATAAATGAAAAGCAATTGGATTCATATCTAAAGGAATTGCAGCTCTCTCCTGGACAGGAATTAACAATTAGAGAGTGTATTTCAATTGGACAAAAAACTACAAAAACTAGCAGACGATACACTGGTGACTGGTTATTGATGTGTCTTTTATTTCATATTAAAAGTCCTTCAGCATATAAATTCTTAAAAGATAATGAACTTCTTCCCCTGCCTTGCATTTCAACCATTCGAAAATATTTACGAATGGCAAACACTAAGTGTGGCTTTGATGAACAGTTTTTTGAAGCTTTCAGGAAGAAGTTGAGCAAAACGAGGGAAATTGATCGGCATGGACTTCTTATATTTGATGAAATGCAAGTAAGAAAGAGTATGACAGTAAATATGGACACAATGGCATATGATGGATTTGTAAATTTCGGTAACTTGGGTCCACCAGCCTCCGATGCTTCTTCAGCGGCAACTTCATCTAACCAATTAGCACATCCTGCACTAATGTTTATTTTCCAGTCTTTCACTGGTTCCTTTTCGCAACCCATTGCTTGCTTCTCTGCGAAAGGTGCAACAAATTCTTCAGTTTTAACAAAGTTAGTTGTGCAAGCAATAACAAAATTGGAAAGTATTGGGGCAAATGTTCATGGTATTATCTGTGATGGTGCATCAACCAACCGATCCATGTGGAATCAGCTTGGAGTGTCTGGAAAATTACATAATACAATGAATTTTTTTATTCATGTTTGTGATGACAGCAGAAAAGTATATGCATTCTCAGACGCATCCCATTTGATAAAAACCATAAGGAATTGTCTGCAACAGAGAGGAACTTTTATAGTAAGTTTAATATATTACTGATTAGACCATATGTGAAATGTCAGTAGTTATTTCATGTTTACGTTTTATTTTATTGGTCTTCAGGTGAATGGGGATGTTATTAAATGGCGACACTACACAGACCTATACTTGTTAGATCAAAAACATGATGCCAGATTAAGAGTATGCCCCAAAATAAAGGCTGAACACATAAATCCATCGAACTGTGAAAAAATGAGAGTGAAACTAGCTACACAGGTAATGAATGTCATTAATAAAGATAAAGTTTAAACTGAATTAATCAGACAGTTTATTTTAATTCATTTTTTTTACAGTTATTCAGTCAATCAGTAGCTGATTGTTTATTATTTTACAAGAGCCGAGGATGCACAGAACTGGCAGATTCATCAGCGACTATTTCTTTTACCATTCGAATGAACGTGATGTTTGATGCTCTGAATAGGAAACATCCAAAAGAAGGAATAAAACTCGGAGGAAAAGACCTGATGCTATATAGCCTGAAATTCATATATTTTTTACTTTATTATATTTATCTAAATTATGTATCAGAAATTTATATAATTTTCAGTATTATGCAGATCTTTCATTTATACATTTTCACAATTCGAATTCATTATTATATGGGATTGTTATAATAAATTTTATTTAGGTATCCATTTCCACATACTTTTCACCTTTCACATACATATTCACAGGTGTTAGAGAAATGCTTACATTGGCTAAATTCCTGGGAAAGCGAGGTTACAAATGGGACAATTCAAAAACATTTCTTTTAGTCCGACCAAACTGCACAGGGTTTAAGAGTTGCACTGATGTCAACAATTCAATTGTCTGACTATCTTATAAATTCTTGTAACTTTAAATATGTGCTAAGTTCAAAAATGAATCAAGATGTTATTGAGGTAGGTTGGGGTAATTCTTATAAGAAGATTCTTAAGATTTAAAGAAGCCTTTTTAAACAATGCCATGAGGAAACAAAATTCAAAATTTCTAATATAACATTAAAACACATATTTATACCTTAGCAATGTGCGCGAGATATTTTACAAAAGTTATTCATTGCAATCAATTTTTTATTCAGAGATTCTTTGGTGTCATTCGGCAAGCAGGTTGCCAAAACGATCACCCAAGTATGCCAACCTTTTTGCAGCTGTACAAGTTGCTATCTGTATACAGCCTGTTGAAGCCTCCAAAGAATGGAAACTGTGAAGCCACAAATCTTGAGAAACCAAACCTGACTTTTGAAGAATATATCTCAACGTTCAGCGAGAAGGATCCTTCCAGAAAATCTGTTTTGATTGAAAAATTAAAATCAAAGCTGGATGGACTGATAGCCACGACAGAGTGGGAAGCTGAAGATGTCATCTGCTACGATCATAGCCACGATTACTATGAAGTACCAATTATAGACTGCATAATTTATTATGTTACAGGTTATGTTTGCAAAAAAATGGCAAAAATTAGCTCTTGTGAGATTTGTAGGCATGCTTTTTCATCTGAAGGTGTATTTTCAGAGCATAAGGAGGCAGCTCTAGTTAATCTGAAAACCAGAGGCCGCCTTATTCATCCTAAAGTAAATATTTTCAACATGTTAACTACTGCAGAGAAAGAATTTTCCAAAGTAGCAGAGAAAGAAAATGCCTACGAAATCACTATTGCCAAAACATTAGAAATTGCTCCACTTTCATTCCCTTGCGAAGAACATAAAAAAGATGTAGTAGCCGAATTGTTACACTATTATGTGTTGCTGAGAATGCGGCAGTTTTCTAAGAAGTTTAATGAAGATATAAAAAAACTTGCAAGGGAACAAAAGAAAAAAGCTAAATTTTTTAATAAGTAACTTGTATATAATAAACACGTAAATTTCCTTTATATTATTAAGAAGTTTAAACAAATAAAATTCAGTATATAAATAAATAACTGATTTCACCAGTGTCAGTCTAATGTTTTTGAATTGAAATTCTTGTGTTTATGAAATCCAATATTAAAAGTGAGGAATGATTGTTACTAAAACTTGTAGAATTTTGTTTTTGGAATTCTTCAAGTTTCACCAAAAATCATTCCTCACCTTTAATATTGGATTTCAAATCACAAGAACTTTAATTTCATTTACTTCAAATTATTAATACTTCAAATGTAATATAAAACTTAATATGATTAAAATTACTCCTTTCAATATGTTTAATAAACTTTATTCTAAAAATCAACATGTGAGTCATTAATTTCACGATATATTTTTAATTTTCACTGAAAAATTTTCTTCACGATTAATCAAATACAATGATTTATAAAATGTAAGTTCATTATGAAATTCCTTAACAATAATGTTAGAATAATAACACGACATAATTTGAAAGTTAATGAAATTTTTAAAATTATTCACTTATCGGCTTCTCATTCATTTGAATGACAAATATTTGTAATAAAAGAAAGCCTACATGTTTTATTTCAAGTGCTATTTTTTTCTTCTAATTTCTAGAAAATAAATAAAACCTTAAAATCAACAATTACGTAAATATACAGAAGAAAACGAGCAATTCCCTTACACACATAAGGAGAAAAACGGCCTCCCTTTCAACAGCGCCCTCTGCGAAATACCTCGCGAACTGCGGACAAGATTGTAAACATCTCCTAACAATGCTGCCATTGTTCGTCGGATTACCTTTCCTTCTTATACCGTGACCGTGGCACACAATGACGTATATTAAAGATAGACTCCGAATCCTATTGTTAATTGCGGCAAAAAATGAAGCAAATTGAGCCATGATAGTTCTGGGCAGGAGTGAGCCGTGGAATAATTAGCTGTCTGGCTGCTTTGTTTTTGAAGATTTTGGGCCTGAGGAATAATTAATTCAAAACCATTCCTCAAAGTTAAACCAGGGAAGAATTACAATGGGAAGCGAAGCTCGGGGGATTTAGTGAAATCGGATGTAATTAGCGATCCAAGCGGCCAGGCCGCTTCGACTTTAATCGAAACTGAGCCTTAGATGAAAAATACAGTTTTAAATAAGTGACTGCATACTAAATAAATTATTAGGTGAACATAAAATTCCAAGATTGGAGCAGTTATTTTCTACTCTCTCTAATCTAGCCTTCTTTAGATAAAATTGTATTTGTATCTAATTTCCTACAAGGTGATTGGTTTTCTTCAAAGAGCCGTTTCTGCGCGGCGCATTCATGGCAGTTGTTCTTCTATTCAAAGAATGTCATCAGCGAATCCAGCAACTAAGTGCCCGATTTTATTTTTTTCTCCGACAAGTCAAGACAGGCGGTGCCAGAATGTGCTGCATTGACACGTTACAACTCAGAACAGAACAAGAACGCATTAGGAACATGATGAGATACGTACGCCCAACGTTAAATGAACGGAATAAAATAGTATTTACGAGAGGGTGGTCAAAAGAACAGCACGGGTGGGGAGGGGGGTAGGAGAAGCCTGTGAAGCAGCACCATGAAGGCCGGAGGGAGGGTTTAAAACAGCGGAAGTTCCCTTCCTTAGCGGCCTGGCCGTTGGAGACCAGTGGCGCTGTTTCGATTTCACTTGAATAGCATTGGAACTGTTACGACCTGCGCTTCCCGTTCTTCTTCTTCCCTGGTTAAACTACGTACAACTGTACAAATAGACAAGAAAAAGGATCAGGAATCATTTTCCACAAAAATAAATTCAAAATACGTAACTAAAATGAAAATACGTAACTGAAAGACAATCGAAACGAAATTGAAACCATGATCGAAAAATTGTTTATAAAATATAATAAAATACTTCAAATACAAAGTAAACGAAAAGATAAACTTATCACTCCGTGATCGGCGTGTGAAAGAATTATTAATCAGCTACTCTCGTATTTAGCCATGTGTTTTTGCATCATCTTCACTCACATTCGGCCATGACAGTTCTGGGCATGGAGCTTCCCAATTTCCTTCAAGTTACAACAATAGGATTCGGAGTCTATCTTTAATATACGTCATTGGTGGCACAGGCATTGAATTCCATTGTTTTAGTCCAACAATTGGATTGCTGTATTTACTGAAGAGTCGTTTTTTGCCCCCCCTCTCTTGAATGAATTTGGCTACAGCCAACACTTCCTAAAAGAAAGCCTCACAACTGAAAAGTCATACATTGTTACATCATCATAAGTCGACCAAATTTAGGGCTTAATATTGGTAGAAATACGATCAACAATGGTCGAATTATGATGATGTAACAATATGTGACGTTTCAGTTGTGAGGCTTTCTTTCTAGGAGGTGTTGCTACAGCTCAAACATAACAATGCATTTTAACGATCGCACAACGTAACAAAACTGTCAGCTACTATTACGTGTTCAGCAACAAAACGTAACATTACCTGACAGTTTTGTTACGTTGTGCAATCGTTAAAATGCATTGTTATGTTTGAGCTGTAACCAAATTCATTCAACAGAGGGGGGCAAAAAACGATGGCCATTTTCCATTGTTTCGAGAAGCTAAGGAAAACAGAACGCGCCAGATGCCGCATAGATCACAGTAAGGTCGACCGCAACCTGCGATAGAGATTTTCATTGAAACTGAATAGGAAAGTAAAGTGTCTTTCTGTCGATAGGGCGGCGCTGCAGGCGCAGTTGGGCAGATTGTACATGCAGCGCCACTTTTCAATAGAGTTCCCGCCCTACCGGGAGCTAGAAACTTTAGCTTCATTTTAACAATGGAGCTCGATGACCATGAATATCTATAGACCGTGCTCTTCAGTAAATACAGCAATCCAATTGTTGGAATAAAACAATGGAATTCAATGCCTGTGCACAGACCAGGGGATTAAAAGACTATGCCAATAATAAGCCCTAAATAATGACTAGGTATGATAATGTAACAATGTATGAAATTTTCACGCTCAGGCTTTGAGTAGAGGTGAAAATTTACTATATATCTGTGAGTCGACCATTGTTAATTCTATTTTTACCAATACTAAGCCCTAAATTTGGTCGACTAATGATGATGTAACAATGTATGATGTTTCCGTTATCAAGCCTTCTGTCTAGGAGGTGTTGCTCGAACAGGCGACCCAGCGACTCACTAGTCATCATGCTAGCCTCTTCGCTCTCTAAGAAGTCTACATCTCATATTTCATCCATTTGGTGAATTCTTAATCAGATGCATTTTTTAAAGTTTATTTTATTTACTTTCCATCATTATAAACTATGTAAAGGAGTGTTACTTCAAAAAAACCTTAAAAAATATAATGTAAATAAATATTAATTGATAATCAATGCTACAAAACTGTAATAATGTTATTACCATTAAACAAATAATTATTTAAAAAATTAAAAATTTTTAACAATTTCTAGTTAATATATTTGTAGTTACTGAATTTTGTAGTCATAATTTTGTATGATTTTTAATCAGTTTTAAGGCGAATCCTGCTGTTTCAGCACTAACTAGTATGTTACCTAAATTAAATCACTTTAATGACATTTAAATTGTAACATTCAGAAATATACATAAAATTATATGTCACATTTTATCATCCCCCCCCGGGGGGGGGGGGCGGAAGTTATGTTGTCTAACTTAAACAGTTTTAAAGCGAGTCCTTTTCATTGGCTCAGCTTTTAGTAAATAGAAGAAAGGCAACAAAATGGCCGCCGCAGTCCAATTGTCCGTACTCTCTATTACAGTGCTCTAAGTAAGAGTAGAGCACTAGATGTATAGTGCTCTAGGTAAGAGTAGTTTTTAACGCCATCTATAGCGTGACCTTGACAATAGCCCAACAGTCTGAATAGCACCTGTGCTGTAGTGTCTAGAAGAAGTTCTTCTAGCCACTAGGCGCATTCGGCGGTACTCAGATCTGAGAGAACTGTCACGCGGTATCTGACCGCTTTTCTGAGCGTCTGAGTGACCGTTGCCGAACGCTCTTTTATCTCAGAAAGAAATGGCTTTACTGGCTTTTCAAATATTGAGAAGAAACGGCGGATCTACTAATTTTAGTTAATATGAAATACAAATTAACACCAAATGGGCAACTGAGCATGCATAATATTCGATCCCAATAAGAGTTTTCCATAAGGCCAGGAAGGAAAGGGTACACTGGGCATCGCAATGATGAAGCTCTCGCAGCTTCTTTGATAGCTTCGCATCGCAGTGGGCGCCGCCATGTTCATTCTGGGCAGTCAGATAAAGAAAAGCTTGCTGAGCATCTGAGCTCAGAATCTGACAGATTCGTTGGTTGCCGAACACGTTTTCTTCTCAGGCGGAGGTAGCAAAGTGCTCGCGGAACGCTGTTCTCTCAGGTCTGAGTGCCGCCGAATGTGCCTACTATACCTGTGCACAGATCATCATGATCAGTGAAGAAGATACTGGGAATTATTAAATGTAAAAAACTTAAGTAAAATGAAAATTGAGCGCCATATTGTGAGACGACATCTAGCGGAATTAATTCCAATCTGTAGAAGGGAGAACGGCCTGCGACTAGCGAACGCCATGAATAAAGAAACACGTGAAAATGAAATGAATGTTTGTTGATCAACCTTTCAGTGGCCATTAACTTGCATGCGTGGCAAAATCGGCCGTAGCGTTTATCAGTGAACAACAGATAGATTACCGACTTTTCCAATGGTTGGATGACATCTTTAGGATTTCCTAAGAGTGCTTTCAAAGTATTTCCACTATTGAATGCACTTCTTAATTGTTAATTATTATTATTATTAGATGTTGTTTACCTGGAATTTTCGAAAGCATTCGATAGTGTGAATATTAAACTTTTGCTGGATAAGTTGACATTTTGAGATGTTCCAATAACTTGCTTAACTAGTTCTGCTCTTTACTAAATGGTAGATATTGGTAGAGATCCATTAATTAAGCTGAGCATCATCAAAAGTGGGGTCCCTCAAGATTCTTCATTGGGACCCGTACTTTTCAATATCTTTGTTGCTGATATTGCCTAATTTTAGTTAATGAGCCTAATATTAACTATCTTATGTATGTGGACAACTTGAAATTATTTAGTAGCAGTAGTAGTAACTGGTCTGACTGTCATAAATTATAGAAGGTGGTAAATAATGTTTGTAAATAAACTTGGAATAATGGGTTATCTCTTAATGTGAACAAATCGTTTTTTTGCAGTTTTTCACGCAAAACTGCAAATCATGTTTATTCCATCATACAGATGCCGTTTTTCTTGCCTCACGTACTATGATCAAAGACCTTGGAATCATATTTCATAATTCTCATTCTTTTGCTCATCATATCACTCTTATAACAAAGGAAATTTTTAAGAGAATCGATATTTGTAAAAAGATTATCATGTTTTTTAATGATCCGGCATCTTTTTAAGACAATCATTAAAATTATGTATGGAGTTTGGATTTGGCATTCTGGGACTTCTCAAAACAGGGGCGTAGCTAGAATCTTTTAAACAGGGGGGGGGGGGGGAGAGACCTAATGAAATCTTGACTATTCTTTTTTTATTATTATTATTAAAATTACGTACTTTTTTCATTTCCTTCGACGAAATGAGTCATCTATAAAAAATTGTTCCACAGAAGTACTTCAAACCTAATTTATATTTATTGACTCTACAGTACAAATTCTTTGGTGGTCCCCTCCCTTGGCTACACTCTGACACCCATGCAATATTTTTTTTTACTGCAAAGGAAGGTCACTAAATTTCATAAGTTCTTAAAGCTTATATTCCCTCAAAACAAACCGCTCGTTGAAAATTCTGAAATTTTTAGTCTGTCTTTTATTTTTCATAATTATATGTTAAAAATCTTTTTAAATATTCTTAGCGGACGAATCTGTGTTCCGGATATTCGTTCACATATTGAATCCAGATATAAGAGATATCCGTTCACATATTGAATCCAGATGTAAGAAAATTTTATTTTCTTTAATAAAACGGAGAACGAACATTGCTAATACTGATCCTTTTTATGAATTTATTAATGTTTTTAATAATTGTACTGTTGATCAAAGAGAGACGCTCTGTAAATAAATAAGTATAGACTGGAGGTGACCTCCAAACATGATGTATTCTGCGACCTGGGTTCGAACCAGGAACCTCGAACCTCGACTATCATGATTCGGGTGTCTATGATAGCCCAACTTGTCTTTGAAAGTCGAGGTTTCTGGTTCGATCCCAGGTCGCAGAATTTTTCCTTCCATTTTTCGAAAAAAAATTAATAGAGACGCTCTGCTTTTAAACTTGTGATTTTTAAAATACTGATCTCACATTAATGCTTGTCTCGGTCCGTACCAACAAGAGAAATGGGGACTGAAAGAAAGGGCTATATCAATTACTAATTTCAATATGTTATTTTTTTTTACTACAAAAGTAGCACCAGATTTCAATAATTAAAAGCAAACAATCAAATGGGAGAAGGGGGGGGGGGGGCAGCATATCCAGGGCCTAGTAGTGATGACTCATCCTGGCGTGTTGACAGGTCTGGTCTTCTAGAGTGTGTTGATAGTAACCCAATTTTTTGACTTTCGTCTGTTGGAGGGGGGGGGGGGCTGATTGGACTTGCTCTGATCTGATCCGATACATTATTATTAGTATTATTATTATCATTGTTTTTTTTTTATTTATTTTATTTATTTATTTTTGTTTGTTATAGTTTCAGTTAATTATTTTCCTATTTTCCCCTCTTTGTCTTTATAAAAATCATAAAAATAACAAATAACAAAAACAAATAACTGCTACCAACTAAAAATAACCAACAATCATAATAACACAAACACAAACTCAGTTTCAAAAGTTCCCGAACGCGGAGATGATTTTCCCTGTGTGACACGCCCCCCACTTCATTAGCATACACGATCCGTCTCGAATATAGTCACGGTGGGGCTCGCGTCAACTGAGTTCGGAACTGATTAGAGGAGTGGAAATAATGACTCGGGTTACACAGATGCTTAAATCAATTAACTATTTATTCTGTACTAATATCAGCTCGACATCTACCCTTATGAGGATGAGTATACATTGCATATTAGAAAATACAATTTGCACCATCATAAATAACTATCTGGCAAGCCGCATAACCCACAGCAATCGCGATCCACTAAAGGGGCCCCTTAGCCATTGCGCGATTACTGCCTAAACACCATCCGGCGTGCAGGACACATGCTGTCCTTTACAACAAGTTACAACCAAAAAAAAAAACAACAGTCAATATATATCATACAAGTCTACGTCCAGTTGATACATCGGTCTAATGAAAAAAAAGATCATTAATGATGTGTGATTGAGCATTTACATTCCGGGTCTGTCACGGGACATCATTTCCGTAGTGACTATGGCGTAACGCCGGAAAGCGTCACGTGATTCTTTTAATACTCGTCTCCTCGATGGGCGACCCGGGGAGAATCACCGAAACCCCGCCAATGATTCCCGTGCAGTTAGCGGCCGTTATGTAGAATGCTAGATGGGCGCTTGTATCAGGAATTACCCTTGCTTCATATTACAGAAAGAGTAATCAAGGGATCCAAAACGGCGACCTACACATCACAAGTTAAATTTCACGACTCAGCCCGATGGTTATCCGCTTGGCAACGTATCTTGTATTAATATTTCAACCATCGCCCAGGTAAAGTTAACTTGCTAATCCCTAGTTATATTAACATGTCTTATCATTTACTACATATGTCCTAATTTTCTTTGTCCTATTTACAACAGATACAACACATTGCTGTTATCTACGGCGCAACACTACATATGCAGTTTGTCAGCCTCGACGCATAATTAAAGGAGCGTGTATTCTTGGCCTCTATGTTCTCAATGTCGGAGTAAGGAAAGTAAAATAAAAGTTTCACTCACCACGGAGTCATCACTTATGGAATTGCATCCACTCAGAAACTTGGTTTAAAATCCATACTTGTACCACACTTTGTTGATGTCCATTGACCTGCTCACGAGTCGTTACCGATCGAACGCCTTCATACGATCATGCCATTCTGCACCTGTAATTCTCAAAATATCTTTCTTAAAAAATTAGATTAGCCACAAGCAAAGATACAGTACTTTTCAGCGTTGCTAAATATTATGTGTGGACTTATCTTCGGTGAACACGCTCCAAGGACAGTGTCTCGTTTTTCACATTGCTCATCGAAGTTTCTTCCGTTCGTTCCCGACGAATTTTTTTATCCAAAAAAAAAAATATCTTGAGATTCTTCTATCTTTAACAAGCAACACGTTGTTAACAATGAAGGGATGACTAGAACTCATCTTCCTAGAATTTCTAGCTCCCAACAATGCTATAACACAACAAAAGGGCCTCCTGTTGCGTTTCACTGTTGACGCAGCCAGATCGAAATTAATATTTACAAAAAAAACAAACATTTTCCACATACACTGACAAATAATAATATTCCAATAAAAACAAATATATATGTACTACCAAAAATATCTAACATAATCACGATATCGAGCTGATATTTAATTAATTATACTAATCACACGGATTATTACAGACTAAATATTACCGATTAAAAAAAGAAAATATTTCAATAATTTATTCCCCATAATTAAATTGCACACACAACACGTGACTTGTCACACCTGCATAACTTTCTGTTGTGCAAGTATGCTGAAGGGCTGGTAGACAGGAGCCACTGTCTCTCAACCTCTTTTTTTCAATTAATGGATGCTCCCAGTCGTTACAAATCCCGCTATTTATTTTAGATAAATGCAAATACGCGAAAATGAGAATGAAATAAAAGGTTAAAGTAAAAAATACTAGAAGTTTTATTTATAAAATCTGCGGTATGCGGTACAGTAACGTTTTAAAAAGCGTTTATTACGTGAAAACAAACTAACGAAATACAGTATGCAAGAACGAGCAGAGATGGATCGTTTGACTTTTTATGTTAAGCACAGGGTCTTTGAGACACGCCCTGCAAGCATTAACGAAATAAGGAAAGAATTAGGCAGTGTTGCCAAGTGTAAAACGAGATTTGTCACTAAAACCATCGCTAAAAATCACTAAATTTAAAAATTTTATATTATTTTATAAAAAAATTAATATTTTTAATTAGTACCTTTATTACTATATTTTTTACAATTATAGGCGCAACATAGTACACAAAAAATAGACATTAAAACACCAATCAAATGAAATTATTTTATTTAAACAAAAATAATCATTGTAAGCAAACCAAACGTTTTCATTAACAAACCAGGTATTCTCAAACCAAGTGTAATATTATTTAAGTGTTCAAATACATTACAGTAATCTGCTGTCTCTGAATCCGTGTCCGAATCTGATCTGGCTGTTTTCTGCTTTTTAAAATCACAAAATTGTCACAAAATTCGCGCAAGAAAAAAATCGCCCAAAAATCGTCACAAAATTCGCGCAAAAAAAAATCGCCCAAAAATCGTCACATGCAATAACTAGCAGCCCAATTCAGTCACAATCGCAAATTTGAAATTTTAGTCGCAATTTGAACAAAAAAGTAGCCCAATTTGCGATAAATCGCCCAACCTGGCAACCCTGCTTACAATTATGAAGTCTTCCAACGGAGAAGTTTCCAAAGAACTGAAAGTGACAATCGACAATCGAACTGAAAGTCGACAATCGAACAGTGAAGTGTACATTCGTTAGGATGGGACGAAAGCAGCGCTTTCACAAAGCTCATCTAACCAGAATAAACTCCAAAGGAAATACACTGAGGTAGTCAAGAAGCCTAACCAACCCAAGCGGTCTTCCATATTATACAAAAAAGAAAGTAAGATTGACGATTGTCAGAAACAAAAAACAAACGAAATAAAAAATACAACGAGAAATAAGATTATCACATCTTCCAGTAGTCTGGGAAAGAGACGTTGCTAATATCTTCAAAATTGATGTCAAGAACGTGCCTCGGTTTACGATACTTCGTATGCCAGTTCATATTCATTGAGTTCTCCAGTATCCCTTTCACAAGCTTATTGTCGTGAGTCTTCATCTTCTGTATCATAATCAAAAGGAGATCCTGTATAAACTTACCGATATGGGCCATGTTAAAATCGAGGTGGATGGATTGGTTTTTCACCGTCCTTCTGTCCAGCTGGGCAATGGTCCTCAGGGTAACATTCTGGAATGACTGTAGTTCACTCCATCTGCTTTTACAGATAGTCGCCCACGCA
Source organism: Rhysida immarginata (assembly GCA_023313115.1). NCBI lineage: Eukaryota > Metazoa > Arthropoda > Chilopoda > Scolopendromorpha > Scolopendridae > Rhysida > Rhysida immarginata. Next base: position 1,077,835 of record JAHWFO010070108.1, on the reverse strand, counting down.
GACATGCCATAGAGGAGTATGGTCCGGATAATCGATTTGTACAGAAGTAGCTTGTTGTCAATGCTGAGGGCGCTGTTGCGACCCATAAGAACTATGATACTGTACTTAGCCCTCTTCGCTTTGTTCAGAGCATAGGACATATGCTGGTTCCATGAGAGTCTTGAGTCAATGATAACTCCCAGGTACTTGTAGTTGTCCACCCAGTCCAGTTTCTTATTAAACAGAACAAGAGAATCTGGGGGATGCTTGAGCTTCCTATTGAGGTACAAAGCCTTGCACTTTCCGACGTTAAGGTTCAACTTCCAGCAGTTAAACCAGTCTTCGAACTGCTTCAAGGCGCACTGCAGCCGAGTGATAACGTGAGCCGGCTGGTGTGCCCATGTCATAATGGCAGTGTCATCCGCATAAAAATACAGATTACAATTATCGGGTTTTGGGAAATCATGTACAAAGTAATTAAATAGCATAGGCCCGAGGACAGAACCCTGAGGGACACCGGCCTTTACAACACGGGGTGTGGAAAGATTTTCTCCAACCTTGGCTTGATAGGATCTGCCGTCAAGAAAGGATTTCACCATCAAGATCAAATCGGCAGGGAACCCGTCTCTGATCATTTTGTAGACAAGGCCCTCATGCCACACTTGGTCAAAAGCTTTACTGACATCGAGAAATACCACCCCACAGTACCTGGATAGGTTCAGGGGGGTGCTCAGGTCTTCAACGAGCCTCCATATCTGCATCGGACAAGAGTGGGCAGCACGAAAGCCAAACTGCTCTTCCCGTAAAAGGTCATTTGCTAGACAGTGATCTTGGAATCTGACAAGGATCGTTCACTCCAACACCTTGGACATCGAGGGTAGCAAGCTAATAGGTCGGTAGCTCGCGGGAATTGCAGGATTTTGTCCCTGCTTTGGGATACTCAACACAATAGATTTCTTCCAAGCCACAGGGAAGTAAGAAAATTTCCAGCAGTCGCTAATGATATTGGTGAGAAATTCAATAAAGTTCTTTGGGAAATTCATAAGGGCGTTATTACTCACCTTGTCTTTTCCTGGAGCCTTCTTCTTTTTCAGTTTATTTATGATGTTGGCGATCTCACCAGCCTCGATGTTGTACTTCGTAAAATGCTTCGGGACTTCATCAAAGTTGTAAATACCTTCTTCCACACGCCGAGACATGATTTGGCTCTCGGGCTTATCGTTGGTAGGAGTAACAAACTGCAGTTCCAGTGAATCTGCTATGACTTGGGCCTTGTCCTGATCGGTTTGCACATAGTTACCTTGTGGTGTACGGAGTGGAGGAAGCATGACATTCTTTTTCTTCTGTAAAGCTCTAACCATACTCCAAATGGAATTGTCGCGAGCCGACAAGCTTTTGAGTTTTTCATTCCATCTAGCGTCGCGAAGCTCTTTTATCTCTTCTTGAACTCTTCGCACTAACCTGTTGTACTTGGTTTTGAGCCAAGGTTCACGATAGCGTTGCCAAAGTCTACGGGTCCTGTTTCTTTCAGCAGAACTGAAAGTGTTACGAATACCACTTTTATACATACACCAGACATATAAATAAAGCACCAACTGGAGGCCAGCGCCAAATCTCGAAACCAGATTGGCTACTGTATCCGGTACAATAAGAACATAGGAGCAAAAACAATAATATAACGCCATCACTGCTCTGGTCTTCCATTGGTTCAATCGATTTTTATACCATTCACCATTTGTAAATAATTTCACCGCTATTAAAAACACACAAAAATTATTAAATATTGCTTTTTTGGGCAAACTGTCTATAAAATATTAATCACTGAAAAATCACTTTTGAAAAAAAAAGTCACTAAAAAGTCACTTTTGGAAAAAAAAAAAGTCATTAAATCGAGTGACAAAGTCACTGACTTGGCAACACTGGAATTAAGAAGGTGATGGCAAATATTCCTCAGGCAATCCTAAATTTGATTAATGCCTGCTGTGCGTTTGGGCACCAACTAGCGTATTGCCAAGAGGTGAATGGTGAACACTTTGAGCAAATGGTGTAATCTATATGTACCGTTTCCTTTGGGAATGTAAAAATAAAAAAATAAAATAAACACATTTGAGAAACGTGGCCACTATGTAAAACTAATTTTTATGTAATTTATTTCAGCGCATGGTTTATTTTAGTGGTTGGCCAAACATTACTCCTGCTGTCATAGGTTAGGCTTTCCCTGCATACAGAAGGGGCAGTTCGAGAACTTTTGAAACACACGGTATGTAAAACAACAAAGAAAAATGGAGCACCACAAACATAATTTACCAAATTCCGTGTAAAAATTGTGAACATGTCTATACAGATCAAACAAAAAGACAACTACAAATAAGAATAAAAGAACATGAAAGAGCACTTCACCACAAAGACATAACAACCATTTAGTTAATCACTGTACAGGGTGCTGCAGATAACTACAGGGCAGTAAAACGGGAAGCCTACCCGCTTGATTGCAGGGGCTGGCTCGGTCGATTGGCAGAATGGAGGGAGATGAAGGTGGCCTGCAGCAGCCAACGGTTTCCACAGTCGGGGAGGGGTGGGCAGTGAACGTCAAAACTGTCATGTTTTTAATAAAATTAACCAATTATGATTTGGTGATCAAAAAGTAAGGTTACAAAGCCTGCAGTGAAACGCGTACATTTTATTTCATACAACCTTAACAAAGCCAAGCTCTCCGTCTTCAAATCTATCTTTGTTCCCATTCTCACCTATAGTCATGAGGCTTGGGTAATGACCGAAAGAGTGCGAACGCGGGTACAGGCGGCCGAAATGAGATTTCTGAGAGGTGTGGCAGGTATTAGCCTACTAGATAGCGTGTACAGCAGCACAATAAGGGAATCTTTAGGTGTTGAGCCGCTACTTCTCCGCATTGAGAGATCTCAGTTGCGCTGGTAAGGCCACGTGATACGGATGCCGCAAACTAGTCTTCCTAGGCAGTTGTTATTTTCCAAGCCGGTGGGTAAAAGACCAAGAGGTCGGCCTAGAACCAGGTGGCTAGACTACATGGAGAATCTGGGTTCGAGTCGCTTGGATATTACCAGGGAGGACATGCGCCTGATGGCGGAAGATCGCGATCGCTGGAGATCCTCCATAGAGCTGCTGCCCCCGCGACCCTAACGGATAAGCGGGTTTGAAAAGTAAGTAAGTAAGTACAACCAATACCGCCACCTGAGAGTACATACATTAGGTTAGTTATTGACATAGTCACCATATCGGTTTAGGCACTTGTCGGTTCGTGGGAGGAGTTTGAATATTCCCTTCTGGTAAAAATCCTGTTCTTGCATGTTCAGCCACGTCGCGAAGTGTTTCACCATCTCATCTGAAGCGAATCGTCAGTCTCTTAAGCCTTGTTCAGACGGCAGATCATCTGAAGCACGATGTAGGAGCATATCGGAAATGAAATTTTTTCCATGAGTTTACACACCATCGCATTAGAATGAGGTGAACAACGCGATTGTCCTTTGCCCCCTAGTGGCAGGATTATGTATTACCCACAGACTGTGGAGATTTCTCCGACTGTCTGTGATATTACCCTTCGTTTACTTCTTTGACCGTATTCGTATATCCGTAATATTTCGTATTGATTTTGCATGTTATTAAGATCTGTATTTTACTGATAGAATACTGCATTTAATGCAAATTTTCGAGCAATAAAAACATAGCCTGCTTACTGATATTCTTGGGTCAAGTATTTTATTGTTTTTGACTTCCTCCAGCTGTCTATTAAATCCACGATTGTGTAATTCCTTTTTACTTTATTTCCAATGATTTGAACTATTAATACTTCTATAGTAATAATAGTTCAAATCATTGATTTTTTCATATACCGTGGCATTTTGTTTCGCCCTCCTCAAATCATGCAGGTGATTAGCCCACAATTCGATCAGATTCCGTATTTCCAAGTTTTTTTCTTTTTCGAAGTACAACTGTTACGTTCCCTATTTAAATAATAGCAATTACCATAACTCATAAGAAAATAGTGTACATTATTTATAAAGAAAGGATTATTAAATTTTATTTACATCTGCTGGTTTTCCTGGGATTGGGAAAAAGATGCCGTCTCATGAGTGTATCCCATTGCGAACTTTCTCTTTCAAACGGTTGGCGCCAACGGTTGCCATGGATATAGGAAAGAGATGCCGTAGCAGTGACCTTCAACAACCAATCAGGGCTCCAGAAAAAGGGATGACCAGAGCAAATCCTGTTTTAGAAACGCGATCAACACATCTGGATTTGTCCCCCTATCATCGTGTTTTTGGCCTAGATTCGGCCGAAGCCCCGCCTCTTATCGCGATATTCACTGCCGTCTGAACAAGGCTTTATGTGCTTCTTCAAGTGAGGATAGAGGTGAAGGTCGCTTGGAGCGAGGTCCGGGCTGTAGGGAGGGTGTTCGATGACGTCCCAGCGAAACTGCTTCAACAGCGTGGTGGTCGGTCTTCTTGGTTGTATGAGTTCGCGCGTTGTCGTGAAAGAAGATGACGCCCTCGGTGAGAAGTCCTGGCAGTTTCGTCCAGATTTCGCCCACAGAAATCGAATAACCGAGCCGATTGCTTCGCGAGACCAGTTTTCCAAACAAGTCGCCATTAGTGTTACCTACAACTAGCGCTGTAGGTGGCGGGTCGCTGAAACTCTGCACAGCTACCAATATATTAGAATTGTCGCACACTATTAATTTCTTTATAACAGACGAAACTCCAGGAATTATCAGTTTCGTAACCTTAGTTTTTGATCACTCCTCGTATCAATAAAAATAATACACCTGATTGGAATAACAAAGAAGGTTATAAAAATAGATTAATAAAAGAAACTATAAATATCATTACAAATAAGAAAAACCTATCAAACCATCAACAGAAATAAACAAATGGACACTACTTTTTAGAAACAAACAAACAACAATTAACGTAACAAACAATTAACACAACCAACATAAACCTTATCAGTTTTTATTTAATTCTTATTTAAACTGTTATTTAAATTAAAAAATTCAATCTGAAGAAGAGAAAATGGTTCTCGAAAATGTTAATTTTATCACTTCACTTCTATCATTTTTGAACTGTTTCTACAAGTTTATTTTATATATTGTGTTCTATCACTACTATTATCATCTTCTTCCACCAGACACTTTCATAATAAAATCTTGCTAGTTTTTCTTCAAGTTTCATCATACAAGACTTTCTGCATAATACACAAGACTACTACATATTTTCTTCAAGTTTCATGACAAGCCTCCATCTGACTACTGACTCTTTTCAAAATTGGTGCCTTTATCTTTTTATTTCCTTTTGTAAATTTTAGTTTATTAATTTTAATATTAAAAATGAGAACACTAAAATACAATTTAATACTAAACACTCCTTCTCGATTAATAATAGTCTTTATTTTTATTTTACTTCATTTCATTATCTTCTTTATTATTTTACAATGTTGCCCTCGCTTCGCTCGTGTAGTGGGGTAAAGCCAATGATGACGGACTGAATAACGTTTTTATTAAATAAAAAAATAGAGGAAAAAAAACGTCTTAAGGCTGGTTTCCATTTAGCGTAGGTTAGGCGTCTGCGTCTTTTTTTGGAATTTTTGAAAAACACATTCGTTTTCCAATTAGCGTCTGTTAAGCGTCTGCGTCGGTTCGGCGTCGGTCCGGCGTCGGTCACGCGTCGTTTCAAGATCTGGCATGGCTAGATTTTTAGGCGTCTTTTTCAGGCGTCGTTTTGATCTAGCCAATCAGGTGCGATCTACTTCGCTATGGATTCTGGGTAGTTGTCTTCGCCGATTCAGATAGAGATTCATGGCTGCCGTAGCTGCTGTTCGCCGACACGGGTTCTCGCGACTTTTCCTTCGTGAATTTATTAATAAACAGGTTATAAAAATTTCGTGAATCATTTATTTATTAAGTAAAAATGATATAGTAATAAATTCAAAGCGTGAACTTGACCGGAGTGGTTGATATCTTCTTTTTCCATCACCTTGAGAGAGCGACAATTGTTTGCAGCGACTTGACCAATCAGATCAGACCAGATGCAGGATAACTGTTGAAAGTCGCTAAATGGAAAACGACCGCGCTCGCGTGCAAATCAGGGCGCGTCTCACAGGCGACGATTGCAAAAAAGGACGCCGAAGCAAAAAGGACGCCGACGCTGAACCGACGCTAAATGGAAACCAGCCTTTAGTGGTTAGAGCGTCGGGACGGTAACCCGAAAGTCCCTGGTTAGTAAGGCCGTGGAATGTTCTTTACTATTTTTCTCTATTTATTCATCAATATCGGAGATAATGGCGTGAAAAAATCCTCCAAAGACCATTTTCCAGTTTTTAATAATTTTAATTTTAGGTCGCAGAATTTTTCCTTCAATTTTTTTTCAATTGAAAAATCATTTAATTTTAGGTTTTAGTTTAAAACCTCCCCCTACTGGCAAGGTATTTCTCCTTGGGTTTCCTCTTGTTTCATTGGCCCAATGTTTTAACCTTGTCCATGAGTCGTTAATATCCCTTTCGGTTAACCAATGGGAGATATTCTTGGCAATTTGGGGGCCCCCCCCCCCCGGGGGTATATATACTCTAGCTTTAAGGTTTTACCTTCTTTCTTTTTTCTCTGCCCTTTTGTCCTTCCCTTGAAGATGGTTACCTGGTATCCAAAATACATATCCAGTATTTCTAAGTTACTCCTTGTGGATTAGAGGTTTTCCCTTTTTGGTTGTTCCATTCCACAGTATATGTTTAATTTTTGTATTAGGATGTGCCAAATAATACACATTCATGAAAGCCTCAAGTGTTTGGAAGAATTTTTACGTTGAATTGGATAAGATCAATAGAGGACACGAAAATATACAAGTGAAACAGAACGTAGGTAAGGACTGGAATCTTAGATTTTTTTCCTAAAACGGAAAAATTTTTTTTATTATAAACTGATGTCAATATTTCTTGGATTTTCAAACTGCAGCCATATGCCATCCCCGATGGAGCACTATTTCAGAAACTGAAAGCCATCTGTTTAATATTTAGCTAATATTCTGCAAATTTTAGAAACTTTTTTTTTTATTGATGAATAAATAGAGAAAAACAGTAAAGAAAATTCTATGGCATGAACTCGAACCAGGGACCTTCGGGTCCAGGCCGTGGAATTTTCTTTACTATTTTTCTCTATTTATTCATCAATATTGCAGGTAATGGCGTAGAAAAAAAATCCTCCTAAGACAATTTTTAGGGTTTTAGCATCATCTAACCCTATTAACGACGATACAGATGTATGTAACATGTATATCACACACCATAACTTTTGAAAGGATTGACCTAGACGCTTGAAATTTTCTATACACGTAGCCCCTATACAGAGGACGGAGCGAAAAATATAGCGAATCGTCTAGGGCGGACCAAACCATGTGTTTTTGTGGTTTCCCCAGCTGACTTCCTTTCAATTCTATGGAGTTTTGATTGCGTTTGAATAATCTGTGATGTCAGAGTTTGACTGTTTGACGTCAGAATTTAAGGAACTCTATTTGAACGTGACCACCGAGAGAGAAGGCCTCCGCAATGAAACTGAATACATTGTTGCATCACATAGATAGTGCATTGTTATTCGTATTTCTACCAATACTAAGCCCTGAATTTGCACTATCTATGATGATGATGTAACAATGTATTCAGTTTCATTGCGGAGGCCTTCTCTATCGGTGGTCACGATTTGAAGCATAGTCTTTAGATAGTAGATGGTCATCCAACTAAAATGAAAAATAAAGCTAAAGTTTCTAGCTCCCGATAGGGGGGTAACTCAATTGAAAAAGGGCGCTGCATGTACAATCGGACTAAAAACGCATGCAGCGCCGCCCTGTCGTGAGCTAGAAATTTTAGTTTCATTTTCAGTTTTAATGGAGCCGGACTTATTTGCATAATACTGCCGAAATTGATGTATTCTACGTAATCTTAAAGAAATAATTGACAATCCAACTATTGAACGCATAACATAGCTCATTATTAATTTTGGGCATCAGCTAAATAAATAAAATAACTTTACAAGTTAGGAAATCCAGATCACGCCAGGTGCCGCATAGAGCGCAGAAAGTCCATTGCGACTATGCGGCTCCTAGCGTGATCTGAGTTCCCTAGCTTCCCTTAAAGGGATAAAAAGGGTCTAATTATTGAGCTATAGTTCAGCGAACCCACTACCTTGCCAGCCGGAAAAATCTTTTAATGTGTAGATTGGATGACCACTACCCAATCGTCGGGCTGATTGGAGTTGCTGAACCCCATTCTGATTAATCACTAAATTTATAACTTGGTAATTGAGCCACGATTAGTTGTTTTATTTCCAATTGAGCCACAGGCCCCACAAGCATATCTGGGAGATAATATTTGTTATGGACCAAACTTTAACCAAACTTTATCCACAGACCAGGGGATAGAAAGACTATGGTATAAACCCAGTGTTTCTAACACTTATAAGATGTGAAATTGTTGAGTTCCTCACTGCTCAAGAAGAAGCCAAAATAGTGATTTACACATCTATAATTTTAAAAGAAAGAAAGATCCGCGAACGATGGAATTCTTTCGTTAAGTAATTAAAAAGCGGTCTAATATTAATTTATAAATTATATAACGGTAATAAATTTCTTAATCTTATATATAAAATTCATTTTCCCTTTGTTGTTTGTTTGTTTGCCCATTGGCAGATTTTGCCATTGGATGGCGCTAGCGTAGCACACTATAACCTTCGCTTTCCAGCAAACATTTCGACCATTTCACATTCGTTCATTCGGTCGCATCATGATGTTTTAATTACAGCGGCTAGAAGTAATAGTATGGCAATTGAATACTAAATGCAAGCATGAGATTGTAATGATGACTGATGACACCGCCAGATGGCATGACAATCTAATGCGCCGACAATTACTCTATAATGCATGGCATTCAATGTAAATTTAACAGCACGAACGCTTTAAAAATACTTGTTTAATAAAATAAAATAAGATTGTAAACTTGAAATAATATCCAGATAAACTAATTAAATGAATTTCAAAGCAGTATTCGTTTTATTTATTAT
>JAHWFO010070108.1:962573-1053783 GCA_023313115.1 Rhysida immarginata | reverse complement strand
CTTGGCACTAAAAATGCGTGTTTCACATCCTGCAATTTTGTTGACTTTTTTAGTCTGTTCGTTGTTAAAGGTTTATTTTCAACTGTTTTCGTTCACACTTAAAACAAATAAAATTGAAATTGAAATTTCTATAGTGAAAATAAAGTAAGCGCAAATTGGATTTCGCCACAAGAGCATTCCTTCCCCTTCCCCCACCTAGTTTGAATTGGTTCTGCATGGAAACCATTTCAAAACTGGGGTTTTTGAAGCGGCGCCGAAACGGCCAGCGCCGAATCAGTCTCGCGCCGAAATGTACCTGACCCGGTAAGGGGGCATCCACTCAGGGGATAAAATAATAATAATAATAAATATATATATATTTTAAACGAGCCACGTCTATTCTTATGTTTAAGGTGCATTTAAGTATCAACTCTTGAATTCTGTTCTATTTATTGCTTCCCCCTCTGAACAAGAATGTATAAATTATAAAATTTACAGTCATGTTATGTTACAGAATTTGTGACTCTAAAAGTTTCAATTTCGAGTCGATCAATGACGTATATTAAAAATATACCCCGAAACCTACCGCAATACTTGAAGCAAATTGAGTAGCTTCGCCGCCCAGAACAGTCATGGCTGAAAGTGAGTGAAAATGATGCAAAACGCATGGCCAAACATCAGGCTAGCTGATTAATAATTATTTCACACTCCAGTCACGGAGTGATAAGATTATCTTTTCTTTAACTTTGTATTTTAAGTGTTTTATAATTCTGTAACATAACATGACTGTACATTTTATAATTAATACATTATTGTTCAGAGGGGGAAACAATAAATAGAACAGAATTCAAGAGGTGATACTTAAATGCACCTCAAACATAAGAATAGAAGTGGCTCGTGTAAAAAATTTTATTTTTGGTTTAAGAATGAGATTTTTTTTTATGAAATACAAAAATTCTGCACAAAAGAATATTCTATACAATATAATTCAATTGAGGAATTGGCATTGTGATTTCCATTACAAAAGAAAATATTTCTCAAAATAAATAAGAAAAAAAATATTTAAATATACGTTAATACAGCAAAATACTGTAATGAGAAATATCAATCGCTGCATTGTGCGAATTGAGTTTAAATATCCAAATATTTATTGAGACAGACTAATTCCCTATAAGGAATAAGAAAGATGGTTTGGTTTGGTTTGGTTTATTTGGTATTAACGTCCTTTTCAACTGCTATGACCATTTCAGGTTGACGTCATAGGGGCTGCAAATTTTGCCTCGCTAGGGTTCTTTAACGTGCAGCTAGCAAACGACTACACTGGACCAACGGCTTTACTTCCCTTCCGAAGGAAGTGCGTGATCTCAGGATTTTCCCCCTGAAAAAATCTTCGTCGTCCTCGGCCGGGGCCGAACCCGCGTCCTTAGGAATAAGAAAGAAATTTCAAATTCCATTTATGTCTAAAGCATGACTATGGAGTAATAGTTATTTATTAATAGAAAACTGAAATGTGCAGCATGGCGTTCCTTATACACGTTATTGTTGAAATAGTATCAAAAGAAATTTCATTATTACCTTACGAGTAAACCTGCAAAAATGTTGCTCAATAGAGAATCATGGATGCCACGAGAAGGTGAGAATTTCACCTGTCTGAGTAAATAGTAACGAACTAAACATCGAGCGGCAGGATAGGAGCAGTTTACAAGGCATTGGAGTTATCGACTGGACCAAAATAAACGGTAGGTTCCCATGCTTAAAGAAACAACTGAAGGCCTATGGAATGAAATGAAAAAATTGAACGCTATGGTTGCGCTAGTAAAGGCGTGGAGAACCAAAAGGAAGAAGAACTCGTCAAGCCAGAAGCTGGAAGTGGTCTGCCTGAATAAAAAAAAAACAAACAGTAATTACGAAAAGAACATTAACAATAGTGCGACACAATATTCTCGTGGTCATGGAAATTATTCGCGAGGGACAACTACAGCAGACAGCGATTATCACGTGGAGATTTTTATTAATATTTATTTAAACAATACAAACTCAACAATCACTGTCTGCAAACTAAAAAGACTTAAAATAAAAAATAAAATACTCATTTACAAATAAATATTATATCTATTTTTACAACAGAAAATCTGAGTTTTCCCGAACAAAGCCCCCTGTAATTTTCTTGAATACGACAAAAAAATGACGGATATTGACGTTCCATGTACTAGTTGGGATAAAAAAAAAATTATCGAAAGTACAATAAACAAAAAAGCATTTATGCCTTTTATTATTTTTTTCATTTTTGTGTGCACACACAGTATGTTTTGGATTTTAGCAAAAAAAAAATAAAGATATGCATAAGAGCAATATTTCTATTTTGGCATACTAAATAAAACACATATTAAATGTACATTACGTTAACAAATGTAAGAAAAAATGCATATCATTTAGTAAAAAAAAATGGTTACTGCGTTCACGTAAGGTAAGGACAAGCCCAAAAAAACTCCATTTTTTGATTTTAAAGCTAAAGTCATTTAACAAAAAAATATTGCGTTTAGAACCCCTCTCATCCCGCGAAGTAAATAACTTTGCAATTATGAAGTTTAAAGGAACAAGATAAACTTTGTAAATACCTTCGTGTAGGCTAGCAAACCAATGAGTTAAGTAATCCAATATAAACAGTTACTTATCCTGCTCAGATAAGGATAACAAATCCAGGATCTGCGTAAAGCTGGGGCTGGTAAAGGTTTAGTAAATATTTCTACCGGCATGTCGGGGGAAGAACAGTAGGTAAGAATCATATTCTGAAGATTAATTTCTCGCGCGATGAAATTATGTAATCTCAAGAGGTGTCTTGTCCTGCTCTTTGATTCTTATGCTCCCAGACATGCTATGGCAGACGTTGAGTCAGTATAAATGATTGTGAGGAAAGAAATAAACTCCCCTTGTCCTAACTCGGTTATGAGGTCCCAAAGACATTTCAGTGACTTCACGCATTCGTTTATAGCGATTATTTCGGCTTCGCAGCTGCTCAGGGCGAATCATGTTAAGAGAATGGTGCACTCAGCATTAGTGTAGTAAAAAAACAATCGCCTGCTCTGGATGGAGTGAATTTTAATCGGGTAAGAAGCTGACACTCCAGCATCTTTCACTTTGTTTGAGACCATAAAGTGATTTACGCAATTTGCAGACGTGATTAACTGACGTTGATAACGCCTTGGGTAGAGATAGATATATTGTGTGGTCTATGGGTGCATAAAGATATGCACATTTCACGTCATACTGGCGCAGTGACATCCCTGTACTTTGCAGCTGTGGCAAACAGTAAGCGTAGGGATTCCATTCTGATGACAGGTGAGAAAGTTAACTCATACTGGCTCCCGTAGACTTGTGACGAGCCGATAGCCACTAATCTTGCCTTGAATCTGGACACCAAACCACCAGGATTATATTTGATGCGGAAGATCCATTTGTCTTTAAAATTTTTACATTTAGTGGTGGAAGCTCTAAATCCCAGACATGATGAAGAATGAGTGAATTCAATTCATCTTGCATGGCCTCTTCCTATTGATGATGTTGGGGAGAAGCGAAGACTGGGGTGTGATTAGCAAGTCAGAGACAGTAAAGTCTGGATGACATAAGGCGGCACGTTGTTTTTCTGCCTTCTCTTTTAGACTTTGTGAACGTCATAATGCCGATTGTGGGACTGAAACAGGCGGTTGCTTCACTGATGATTTAGGCGAACAAGCTGGAACATCTTCCATCGATGTGGTTTCTGATGGAGGTGTAACCACTAGCGTGTCCTCAGTATCAGATAGGTCCTGCATTCTTGTCTCGTCTAATGTTAAAGTGGGTGAGATTGGCGGGATGCTCTGAATGATATGTGATTCATCAGGCTGTGGTGCTTCAAAAACTCGGGGTTCCATGTCAATTGGAAATACCAGAGGAACAGATAATGACAGATCTGATTTTCTTGTGAACTCTGGAAATACCTTATGAAAGAAACGAACTGTACGTGCTCGTAAAAACTTGCTCTCATCGAGTGCATAAATAAGGTACCCAGGAGAAGAAGCGGAGTATCCCATAAAAACACCACTTTTGGTACGAGCATCAAACTTTGATCGGTGCGACTTGGGTATATAATAGTATACCAGGCAACCAAAAGATGCTCGATATTTGATGGTCAGTTTCTTTTTGTACCATACCTCCTCAAGGGACTTAGTCTGACCTTGTCTGGGTAAAGAATTTAGATTAAATGCTGCTGTAGTCACAGCATGGTCCCAGAATCGGTTCGGAACTTTTGACGATGTAAGAAGAAATCGAATTCCATCGCAAATGGAGTGGACGTTCTCTCTGCAACACCATTTGACTGGGGGTTCTCAGGAATGGTGAATTGCTGAAATATACCTTACTTCGTACAGAACTCACGTAGCTCCGCATTTGTGAATTCTGTTCCATTATCGGAAAATATATACGCCAGATTTTGTCCTGTAGAGTGGGGTAGCTTTAGTATCAAGTCCATTAACGCTTTTGGCACTTCACTTCTTATCGGTGTAGCACGAAAGAAAATTTTTCGTGAGACATCATCGACGGCTACTAACAGGAATTTGTTTCCACGGATAGAAGTGGTAGGCATTGGTCCCACTCTATCCACGTGAAATAGCTCTAAAGGACGTGCTGACCGTTGACCTTGTACAATGTTGTGAGGGGCATTGCACAATTATGCCTGAAGGCATGCAACACATGGTTGATCACCAATTAATGGCGGCAAAACTGTAAGACCGCGCATGCTATGGTGCTTCACTGCTGCGGTGAACTTTTTTGATGACAGATGGCCCAATGCATTATGAATATCACTATAAGTGACGGCCATTGAAAGTAATGGGGGTCCGTTCGGGAAACTGAATGGATATTTGAGACCACGGGAAGGAACGGGAGGTCCTCCACACCCTCCTGCACAGCGATGGTCATGCCTTTAGATTAAGTAATGGAGTAACCAGACGGGCCGAAAAGAAGACTGTAACCCTGCTTTGGTAATTGACTCATGGAGACTAGATTGAGGTGCGCGCTCGGGGCATAAAGCGTGTCATGGAATTTCAAAACTGCTCCTGAATCTAATAACACACTTGCCACACCAGTACCGATGGCAGCAATAGTTTTCTTAGAGCCTGCAGTGTGTGACCGCTTTTGACAGCTTTGAAAAGAATCAAAGAACTTTTTTGCTTTAATTACGTGAAATGAGCTACCCGTGTCCACTATCCAATCCTTGTTTGGAACACCAACACAGTTGGCTGCAGGTTTTGTGCTTTGCCCTTTGTACCCGACTTATGATGCTTACGCTTAGGGATGTGAAGCTGATGCACGAGGCATGCGCTTTGTTGATGCAGGATCCTGTGACCGGGGGGTGTATCGCAGTGCGTGAAGTAGCTGGACCTGCAGTAGTGGGATAAATTTTGGACGGACAAACAGTTTTTATGTTTCCTCGGCCTCCACAATTATAGCATGTAACGTCATTTGTTCGATGGGCATTTGGATGTGGACATGGTTAAGAAACAGAGGTGGCACACGAGGCTACACCCATTGATGAATTTGGTGTGGTGTGTTGCTTAAAGACCACTTTTAGTTGACTTGACTTAGGAAGGTTTCAATTGACATTGATGGGTTTGACTGGAACGCGAGTCTCAATGGAGTATAGGTAGAGGGTAGACCTGCGACCATATGGTCAATCAAAATTTTATCATCCAGAACCCGTGACATGGCTCCAGCCTGAGCACGGATTTGTAGCGTTCTTGCTACATAGGCATTCGGATCATCACAAAACTCTAAACAAATTAAAAAGACATAGCTGGCCACAAAGGAATCACTAAAACTCTAAACAAATTAAAAAGACATTATTTTTGGCCGACAATGGTAACGAGCATCTAAGAAACGCATTATTTCAGCCTGTGTCACTGAATCCGACTTTCCATATCGACGCTTAATTGCTTCCCGTAACGTAAAGGGGTTGTCATCTTGTAGCATGACGACAATATCATCACTCACCATACTTAGGAGGTAATGCTGTACTCTTACCCAGTCCAGGCACATGGATGAGCTGGCTGATGTTTCTGTAGGGAGAGAGATTTTTTCTTGGACGTATTTAGCTTCCCCTTTGGTTTCGAGAAAGGTTAAAACTCGGTACATCCATTGATATAATTGGGTCGTTTAAAAATTTTTATTTTTGGTTTAAGAATGAGATATTTATTTATGAAATAAAAAATTCTTTACCAAAGAATATTCTATTGATCGTTTCGATAACAAAACAACGCGTTACAGGAAACCACGTGACCGATCCTACGACAGCCCTTACTAACTTCCGTTTCAGAGGGCATCAAAGGATTTAGTGAAGTGTAACTACAGTGTAGTTTAAATTACAAGTGTTTATACAGTTATTAGGCGATTTTTCTGTTTAAATTATGTCAAACATATATTTTAAAAGTTTGAATGGCGTAGCCAGCGAACGATATAAGCAGAAATTAATGTTTGAAGAGCACGATTTGCCAGATCCGATGAATGATATGTTAGAAATATTTTTCAAGAACGACGTAAATTCGTAGCCCACAGTAACATCATTCGATCTGTACGATTTCTTTGTGAAACGAATATGTTTCTACGCCAAGGAACAAATGAAGTACTATTCTTCCTTAGATGATTATAATTATCTTGTAAGTGGGAAAGTAAAAGAAATCCTCGTATATCATGTCAAGGAGCTACAGGTGAGTGAACGATTTAAGCCTATTGATTTATCGTGCTAACTTTAATACAGTTTTTACAAATTGGGTTCCTACAGCTTTACGTGAATTTCATACATTTCTAAATAGATTTAATACAATTTTAAATGAATAAAGTAGGATAAAATGAATTATATTCTAAGAAATTTATGCGAGAAAAAAATAACTAAAGTTCCGTGGCGGTGTACGTTGAATGATGGGCGGCCAGGTCGACATGAATGACCGTCCGTTAGCTGAAGTTCTTCGTCACGGAAATTTCGTGATTTTTTTCTCGGATAAATTTCTTAAAATATCATTCATTTAATCCTATTAAATTAATTTAAAATTGTATTAAATCTATTTAGAAATGTATGAAATTTGTGTAAAACTGCATTAAAGTTAGCACGTTAAATCGTTTAAACTGGCTTAAATCGTTCACTCACCTGTAGCTCCTTGACACGATACACGAGGATTTCTTTTACTTTCCCACTTACAAGCTAATTATAATCATCGAATGAAGAGTATATAATTATAATCATCTATTTATAGTTTTTCATTTGTTGAATGATGAGCAGCCAGGCCGACATGAATGAGCGGCCAGGCCCATTAGCTGAAGTTCATCATCACGAAACTTTCATGATTCTTTCCTGCATAAATTTCTTAAAATATAATTTCGATAATATGATAAACTATTTACATATTAATTAGGTATGTTACAATAATAAATTCAGAGCATAAACGCGATGGGGCTGATCGATGTAAGCCGAGTAAATTAGGGGACGCTACACGGGACTTTTACCGATTTTAAATAACGCTTCGTTTAAATAAATATAATGCGTGTTTTAGTTCAGTGTAAACGGAGTTTAATTATCAAATTAAGTAAAAAAAATATTTTTATTGTAACCTTATTTTAGTCAATTTACCGTAAAATTTTTATTATTTTAATTCAATTACAGAAAAAAAACTTGTAACATAAACAAATGAAATAAAGCTAACACGAGTAATACTTAACCATCGTGTAATAATTAATTACACTGTAATTAAACTAAAATAAATACAGCAATACTAAAAATATTTATTCTTCCATATTTCTGTACTGAGGGGGTAAAATTGTATTAAATTCATTTAAAAATATACTAAATCTATTTGATACAACACAACAGTACACAGTATTGTTTACCATGGAAAAACGGCGACGCCGGAAGTGTGGCTGGGCTCCAGAGGCCAACGGATGTCGCTGCCGCCACCTGCATAGAGCTTTACTCGAAAGGGTCAATACAATATGATTCAATTGAGGAATTAGCATTGTGATTTCCATTACAAAAGAAAATATTTCTCAAAATAAATAATAAAAAAATATTTAAATGTACGTTAATACAACGAAATACTGTAAAAAGAAATATCAATTGCTACATTGTGCGAATTGAGTTTAAATATCCAAATATTCATTGAGACAGACTATTTCCCTATAAGGAATAAGAAAGGAATTTCAAATTCCATTTATGTGTAAAGGAAGACTATGGAGTAACAGTTAATTATTAATAAAAAACTGAAATGTGCAGCATGGCGTTCCTTATACGCGTTATTGTTGAAATAGTATCAAAAGGAATTTCATTATTACCTTACGAGTAAACCCGCAAAAATATTGCTCAATAGAGAATCATGGATGCCGCGAGAATTTCACCTGTCTGAGTAAATAGTAATGAACTAAACATCGTGCAGCAGGGTAGGAGCAGTGTACAAGGCATTGGAACCTTTCGCCAGTTATCGACTGGACCAAAAAAAAATGGTCGGTTCCCATGCTTAAAGAAACAACTGAAGGTCTATGGAATGAAATGAAAAAATTGAACGCCGTGGGTGTGCTAATAAAGGCGTGAAGAACCAGAAGGAAGAAGGACTGGTCAAACCAGAAGCTGGAAGTGGTCTGTCTGAATGAAAAAAAAACAGTAATTACAAAAAGAACACTAACAATAGTGCGACACAGCATCCTCGTGGTTACGAAAATTATTCGCGAGGGACAACTACAGCAGACAACGATTATCACGTGGAGATTTTTATTAATATTAATTTAAACAATACAAACTCAACAATCACTGTCTGCAAACTAAAAAGACTTAAAATAAAAAATAGAATAATCATTTACAAAAAAATAATATATCTATTTTTACAACAGAAAATCTGAGTTTTCCCAAACAATTATCCATAATGCAATTTTCCTAAACAGTGTCAATTCAAGTGTTTAAGGCAACTGAGACAGCATTAGCGTCGTTCAAATTTCCTCTTTCGCGCTGAGTGGAACATCTGAATAAACGTCATCTGTGGTCTCAACCTTTTTCCTTTTATGCATTGTTTAAATCAGCACAAGTCTCTTTGTTATGGTTCTGTGCCTTAGTATCATTGTTGAGTTACCATGATTTTGTTCTTTTTTCTTGTATCATTCAGCCTTGTGTTAGAGCAAATAAAAGTTGTTTTACACGTAGTGCAGACTCATGTCATTTCGAATCTTCATTTATCCATTATTTTTGGTCCTTAGAGCCAGATTGTAGCGCAGGCAGTGTCTATAAATCCCGTTTGTATACTCAGCAATGACTAAGGAGACGTTCATTCGTCAATGAGGCGTAAAGAAAGCACTGATAACGAAAATCTCAACCTTTGTTGCAGCCACCATGGCAGAGCAGGCTCGTGGTCTGCAAGAGGAGATATCTCTTCGAATCCAGAGACTCGACGAATTTATAGTCTCGTTGAGCTCCATCCAGGACAACATCTAGAGAGAATGTGCTTCGGAGGAGCTCAACCAACAAATTGTACACCGACTTCAATTTGAGGAGAAATATGTTGAGCTTAAAGCAGAATTACAACGACTGTGTTCAAGATCTCAGCAGGACAGGTCAGACGCTTATACAGTCACTACCAAAGCAGCACCTTCCCCATCTGCCATCCGTCTTCCGGAAATCAATCTGCCCAAGTTTGACAGTAAGCAAAGAGCTCGGATTTCATATTTTGATTTATTCTCCGCATTTGTACACGATAACTCTTTATTATCCAATGTACAAAGATTACAGTATCTGAAAGGCTCCTTGCATGGCGAGCCATTGTGGATGATTTAAACATTTCAAATTATCGATGCAAATTATGTCGAAGCAATCAAGCTGTTGAAGGACAGATATGAAAATAAACGAGTAATTGTTCAAGCCCACATGGCAGCCTTCTGTAATGCTCCTGGTGCCACAAATGAATCGGCTAGTGCTTTGCATACTCTCATAGATGTTGTTCAAGAAAATGTAAGTTTCAAGTGTTTTGGATGTACCGACGAACACCTGGGACATCTTTCTTGTTCACTTAAGATCAGAAAAATTGGATCTAGAGACGAGAAAGCAATGGGAGCTTTCCTTATGCACAAAGGAACCTCCTACATTTGAAGCCCTGCGTGAATTTTTGGAAATCCGCTGTCGAGCTCTTGAAGCAACTGCAACCAATAGCAACCAATTGCCTAGTACTTCGAAGCGAAGGAAACCATTCGGGTCTTATTTTGGTGCGTCTGAACCTACCTATATGATGTATTCGCCCAACCATGGCCTATTCAAGTGTCCCGAATTTCCCGCTCAATCCGTACAGGAAATTCACTGAAACCATACTTCGAGCAATGCAGCTCAAGGAAGTGCAAAAAAATGTGATAAGTTACATAATATCTTACTATATTTCGATCGTGAATCATCATCACCATTAACTAATAGTGTCTCAGTCAGCAGCCATGTGTCTCATTCATTACCTTTGTTCAGTGGTACTGTCAACGGCTCTGATACCTATAATAAATCAACAAGGGGATTCAGTGGTCCGCCGAGCTTTGATCGATAGTGGGTCTGAAACCAACTTCATAATGGAATCCAGTGCCAAACAATTAGGACTCGATCCGGATCGAGTTAGATGCATGTAAACGCGAGGCATTTTTGGATTAGCTCAAGTCGATCCGGATCGAAACGTGCATGTAAACGTAGTGTATGTATGTTTGTATGTATGTATTTATGCATGCATGTATATATTGTAACGATTATAAAAAGGAATGAAGGCGAGGACATTCCGTAGCTTCGACATCTATGTGGAACAGAGATTGTTTTCTCAGAGTGATATTGACTATAGGAAAGAATAAAAAAGGCAACATTAATAAAAGGAGAGCATGATGACATTATACAATGGTGTGTAGACATTAGCTTATCTTGTATTGAAGAATTCGTCGGTGTCTTCTTTCTGTACTCGAGGTATCCTCCCATCCGAGTTGTCTTTCTAGCTAATCAAAGCAGGTATAAAGAGTAAACATTTGAATAAAAGACAGACAAACTACAACAGTTCTGACATAAAATAACCGAGGCTTTATTTTTCTGTATAAGGTACCTCTATTACGTAAACGTTAAGTAAAGTTCATATTTTTGGTTCTCCGACGTAACGTTTTATTTTTATCGCCTTCGGATGTTCGGAAAAATTTAAAAAAAAATTATTTTAAACAATAGATTAAATGCGGATTAGGTACAATTATAGCATGGTATAAAACACAACTTCACAACTGTAGAGTTCTCAAATCTTTGAAGGGATTAGGGGACGTTCAAGAAATACGTCACGCTCTTAGGGGGGGAGGGGGTATGAAAAGTGTGACACAGCGTGACCTGGAGGTAGAGGGGACTTTACATAAGTGTGACGTCACAATACACATCTTCAAAAATTCAATTTTTTTCATAACGAAATTACTTTTTTTATTACTTAACATAATTTTATTTTATTTTTTTCCTTTCAAATGGAAAATGAGAGATTTTTCTGACCCTATTGTGAAGCTATTGTTAGAAAGCTCATTGTTGTTCTCCACAACAGAAGTTTGTTTCTTCAAGAAACCTCCCTAACATCTATAATGTCCCAGCCTTAAATTAATTAGACAAAAACTGTGGAATGGAACAACTAAAAATTGAGGAAACCTTTAATCCACAAAGAGAATTGAAATACCGAATACGTATTTCGGCTACTAAGTGAAAGTTGACTTTTGTCCTCATCGCTGAAGATGGCTATTTAGTAGCCAAAACATGTATCCGGTATTTCAATTCTCTATGAATTAGAGGTTCCTCCCTGTTTGGCCAGCCTAAGGCGTGGATTCCACATGCGTAAAAACAACGGCAGAATCCACAAGGCAGAAAATGTTCTGACATCACTTTCTGCACTCTTCTTTCTGACATCACTTAATCCAACTCGTATAAAAAAAATCACTTGGTTTTCACACACTCTCTCCATTTTGGTTTTTCAGATAAATTTAAGATAAGCCAACCTGTAAGAACAGCAGCTAAGATACAACAGGGCTTGATGGCTATTTACGCAACGACTTACAGGAGCAGTATGCAGAAAGAGTC
Source organism: Rhysida immarginata (assembly GCA_023313115.1). Classification (NCBI taxonomy): domain Eukaryota; kingdom Metazoa; phylum Arthropoda; class Chilopoda; order Scolopendromorpha; family Scolopendridae; genus Rhysida; species Rhysida immarginata. Next base: position 1,041,683 of record JAHWFO010070108.1, on the reverse strand, counting down.
AATGAAAACAAAATTGACCGAGTATCCGGAGATCTGTGGCACAATCCTGCACAATCAAGCCATGTTTTGTCCATTATCATTGTACAGAGCACATCAATTTCTCACAAATATTCATTTCTGATAGAAACTGATATAGAGTAATTTTGTTATCCTTTCACTGGAATAGCCATCTGAATCCACTCAATTTAGTTGAACATTGGTAAATTTTAGAATAACCAAATTCAGGATTTTTTTTGCCGAATTTGACTAATTGTGTAGGATGTAATTATTGAAAATGCTAAATGTACATACATGAAAACATGCTACCATAAGATCAATGTATGGTTTTCCTCTTGATTTGCAATGAAATCCATTGCAAACTAGTTAAAAATCTTTCCCGAATTATGTTAAAGCATCATGCAAAGGTTGACGCTCATCGGTTCGTGGTTGTAGAGATTATCGAGAATATACTCATACTGGCTTTTATTCATATATAGGGTGTAAAATAAGTTCAAGATATCAGCAGTGGAGGACACGCATCGAAATGTGTTTTTCCATTGTTGATTATTTTTAAAATTCAATTTACCTTGAGTTGAATGGGATTTTTCCAGCGTTAAAAAATTGTGACATTTGCTTTGTTTAATGAAGAATTTTGCGATTGTTCCGTGAAGCAGCATCAATAATAACTGCAAAAACAATGGTACTCAAGTAGAGCATATTATATAAACCAAAATGGTTTTCATAAAAAAATGTTTATTTTTCCTATGTATGAAAACTTATGGGACTCTCTGTAGATTAAGTATCTATTCCATCTGATTAATTATATATGATGATAAAATTTGTATGATTTTACGTTCCATTACATGGCTTCTCAATGTCAAAACAATGTTATCAATGAAGAGACGCTACATTTTAAAAAAAAATGCCTTTGCTATCTGTGGCTTATTATATCAATAAAAAATTCTGACCATTCTGAGTTTCACAGTAATGATTATTTTAATTATTATACGTAACAATCAAAACAATGATTATATTCAAATTGTTTGCACCCCCAATCCTAACAATGGACAGGATAATAATGCTTTCTTATTAGGGGCTTTAGCTAAAAGCTACTTTTAGGAATGCACGGTTTGGGCTGTACGTTTAACCGTCCACCATTGAATGATTAACTTAAAAATGGACTAACTTTTTCAAATTCTATTTTCGACAATATCATCATCAAGGTCTTATTAAGGCTATATCATCTATTCAGGCTTTTTCGTGGACCCCTTCAAGTCGATTGCACGTGTTCTAAGAGAGACCTTAAAGAAAACCAAGATAATGGCAAGTCATGTAACAATCGATTCATAGTGAGGAGTCAACAATGAATAAATTGTTAATATGAGCACGTGCATGTGATGATCGCGTTGTCGAGGCTCAATTTCTCATAATACATTAATAAATGTACATCTACGTCATGATTAAAGTCATAACAGCTGCTTCTTAGAATGTTTGCAATATTTTTTGGATAGTTAATTCAAATTTCAAAAATCGTAATTGTTAACACCTAAGCAAAAACCTGAAATTTCTTTATACAGGGTGTAAATGGACGACGTTTCACAAATTTAAGGATATGTAGAGGATGAAACTCTGAGCAAAAAAGTCTAGTCGCGGTTTTCGATTTGTGGCTCCGTTAAAAAGTTATAGCGCTTTAAAGTTCAGTATCGGTAAGGAATATCGGTATCAGTATCGGCCAGGATGATTCTAAAAGGCCGTGACCAAATGAAATGGCAGGTAGAGGGTGAAATTCCGAGTAAAAAGTAGAGTCCAGTCGCGTTTTTCGATCTGAGGCTCCGTTAAAAAGTTATAGCGCTTTAAAGTTTCGTGACATCACTTCCGGAAATATATCTTGGTACAGATGCTGAGCAATTTTTAAATTAGCGCTATAGCTATTTAACGGAGCCTCAGATCGAAAAACGCGACTGGACTTTTTTGCTCAGAATTTCACTCTCTACCTGCCTTTTCATTTGGATACGACCTTTTAGAATCACCCTGGCCGATACTGATACGATATTCCTTACCGATACCGAACTTTAAAGCGCTATAACTTTTTAACGGAGCCACAGACGAAAAACGCGACTAGACTTTTTTGCTCAGAGTTTCATCCTCTACATATCCTTAAATTTGTGAAACGTCGTCCATTTACTCACTGTATAAGTTCATGAGACTTTTCAAATTTTAGCTGATTTACACATAAACAACAATAAAATCTTACTTAAAACAGGTTCATTGTGTTTGAAAGTAACCGAAGATTATTTGTTTGTAGGAAGGGGGGTTAACTTATATGGTGTGATGTCCTAAAAGGGGGAGGGGGTATGGAAAATGGACACACTGTGACATAGGGGACGGGGGGTTTGAAAATGCCAAAAACAGTGTGACATATTTCTTGAACGTCCCCTTAAATCAACAAGAAGGGTGTAAAATTCCATGCCCTTGGTAAGTATAGTTTGATCTACTTTCTGTAGCCTACTAATATACGTTCTAGCACACTGTTTCTTCACTCGTTCCTTTTTCCTTTCTGTTCACAAGATCGGTCGTTAGCCGAACGTAGCTCCTTCATAGGTCTTCGCATTATTTGCCTACTACAGATTCGAACTCAGGTAAGTCACCTCAATTTCTTTCTTTTAATGAACATTTTAAAGTAACGCACAAAACAGTTTTTTTGTCGTTTTAATAAATTTATCAGAGTTCACTTTAATTTGACGAGCGTCAGTTAACAATTATTTCCCTTTTCTTTTTTTCTTATCAGGTGAGTCACATTTAACGTAGTAAGTATTGTAACGCGCGGATTTTCGAAAGCAAGGAACTTTCACTACTTTTTGCTTTTTCTGCAACGTGAGTTAATACAAGTAAGTCGGGGAAAAGAAGGAACATCTAAAACTAACCTAATAATAAGGAAGGACAAGGGAGGGACTTCAAAATTTAATCATGAAAGTGTAACGATCCTTTTGGGGGATTAGTTGGGAAAAATTACTGCACCAGGAGCATTTGAAATATCTTGTAAGTCGATTCATGGAGACAGCCGTAGCTCAGTTGTCTCGCCTGCTCAATGCACTGGTGGAGTTAAGCAACTTTGGGCGCAGCTAGTCACAGGTTGGGTGACAACCTGGGAATTTCCATCTTCCCCCGTGCTTCGGAGGGCACATAAAGCCGTTGGTCCCGGCTGCTGCAACCATCTTACAGCAGTCGTTAAGATCATCGGGATGGCACAAAACTCCCTCGAATGAGTAAGTGCCACAGATTATCGTTCTGCGATAATCTACCCTCTGTACAAGATAATCGTTGCGTTCAATCTCTTACGTTGCGTTCGTTCCATGGCACGGCATACATATTTCACGTCTGATGAACAGAACTACGGATTTCTGAATGCACAGCATAAACGTGGTTTACGTCAACATCATCTGTTGATCAATTCTAGAAAGGAAGCAAATAAAAGTTTATCAATAAGGGTTCCGTAGAGCTATTGTGGCCCAAATACATTTCTCAATACCAAATGCTACTGTTTCCATATTCTTTGTTTTTATTCTTCGCGAGATATCTTCAGTTGATTCTATGTTGTGTGTTTCTTTTTGGATTCCCTTGCTTCAGGATATCTGACTTCTATTCTTTGAAGTTTCTTAAATTCCGACGATTTTAATTACTTTTGATACTCGCTTTGAATTCATTATGAGAATTTCTCACGCATGGTACATTCTTCTGTACCGGAAAGGTTTTCCTATGTTTAGACATAGAAAACGGACATGCATTTCTGACCTTAGGCTGTCTGATCGCTTAAAAACCATCTCTCCGTTATGGCGGCATTTGCTATTGTATATATTCTTCTATATTTTTATTTTTATCCTTCTTCACGCGACGTGTGTTGCTTGTTTATCCTTTATTGTTGCTCTGAGCCATTGTTTACGCGCTCTCAAACTCAAGATTTTCCGCATTTCATTCTTAAACGAAGGACGATTAGCGAATGATGTCATCTTAAAGAAGTTCGTCCACAAATCGTTAAGCATTAGTGCGAGAGTTCGTAGGAGGAGGGAGACCCATAACGTTCAAGTTTTGGAACGTTACAGACCTACCCCACTCGACAAAAAACTTAAGGAGAGCGCAGTGTTTCCCTTTTGAAATGTCAATAGGGGAGGGAAACAGTAACCCCTGGGCCGTTCCTCCGAACTAAATCAAGTATTTCTTGACTTGTGGTTTTCTTCAGGGCACCTTAGAGTCCCCTCGGTATTTTTTCAGATCAGTGATGGAAACTCGCCAAGAACGCCCTCTCTGCGTGCCTTCGGCTTCTTTCACTCGAAAGGTATTACAATTGAGTTTTGCTTCGAATACGAACGGTCCATAGTATAAGGGTTCCAATTTTTGATAGGCTGTATTTCGGACGAGAAATATCGTGTTTCTCACCCACACTCGTTCCTTTTCGCTGAACTTGGTTGGTTTTTCTGCTGGTCGTCTTCTCTGATGTTTGTTCCATCGATGACAATAAGCTCGCCGTACCATGTTCTCCTGTAAGATGGGAACGTAGGGTTTATCCTCCTCTAACTCATTAACTCCTGACATTATTTCCGATGCAGTAAAGCCTGTCTCTTCGTTGATAGTTTCGTGCATCTTGAATGAAATCTGAGGGATTTATTGTTCCCACGCAGAAACCAGTTTACCTAACAAAGATATTCGTAGCTTTTCACGGATAGTGCGTAATTACCGCTCCACAGGGTTGGTCTGAGGACAATAGTGAACACTACATTATCCTAGGATCCCTTTCTTTTGCAAAAATCCGCGTACCAGAGGGTTGCAAAAGTAGGTGGCATTGTCGTGTAAAATTTTATCTGGCCTTCCCCAATGTCTTATATTATCTTCGATTAGACCGACGATGTCTTTCCCTACTAAATGTTGAGTGGCTTTGACGTCTACCCAACTGCTGAACACATTGACTAATATAAGGATGTAATGGTGACCTTGTTCGGATAAGGGCATAGGTCCCACTCTGTCTAACGACTGTTCAGAGGGGGAAGCAATAAATAGAACAGAATTTAAGGGGTGATACTTAAAAGAATCCCAAACATAAGAATAGACGTGGCTCGTTTAAAAGACTTTTATTTTTGGTTTAAGAATAAGATATTTATTTATGAAATACAAAAATTCTGTATGAAAAGAATATTCTATACAATATGATTCAATTGAGGAATTGGCATTGTGATCTCAATTACAAAAGAAAAATATTTATTTATTTATTTAGAAAGGAAAGGATGAATTAACCCACAGGTGCCAGTATGGTCAAGAACGACCAACAGGTAGGCCACTGAGGGGCATCCAACATATAAATAAAATACAAATGCTAACTGATTAATATGAGTCATGAAAATACAGCCAGCAATAAACTAAACATAACAACAAAAAACGCAGCAAAGTAATCAACAGCTGTAACAAAGTTCGTTAAATTAGTAACAAATGTACTGTAACTACTATAAACTACAATACCAAGTCGTTCTAACAAATTCATTGTAGATAAGAACAGAAAATTAATCATAACAAAATCATATGCGAAAACCAGGGTCAAGATTACGGACAGGACATAGGAGCTGCTTATAAAATTTGCTAAAATTCCTTTCAGAACGAAGACTGGGAGGTAAATGTGACCAAAACATGATGCCGACGTATGATAAACATCGTCGGCGATAATTATGTATTGTTAAAGGAGGAATAATTTGATCTTTTAGTCTTGTAGTGTAGTGATGGTTTGTTAGATTACGATTCAACTCAAAAGTTGGTAGGCAGACCACATTGAATTAATAATTTTATAAACAAATGGACAGACACGTAAAAAATACAACTGAAAAATAGTTAATATACCAAGTTCAGAAAATTTCGCTGTTACTGAAACAGTTTTCGGCAGTCTAAGGTATGATCTAACAAACCACTTTTGCAATTTTAATACTCCAGTGAAGTTTTGTTGAGTAGAAGAACCCCAAAACACTACACAAAAGCAAAGGTACGAATAAATCTATGCATAATATAATTGAAAGATAATTTTACTTGGTAAGTATCGCAGACGAGAGAAAAGATCAAAGCCTTGGTAAGTATTGCCTTCTGTTCAGTTTAGATAGTAAAAGATCAATATATAGATCCCAAGTAAGATCCCGAGTGATAGATACTCCCAGATAAGTAAAAGAAGTCACAGTTTGTAAAAGTTGGTGGTCATACATTAATGAGAGTACATTAAGTACACCTTTTCTATTCCGCTGATAAAAGACGTCACTTTGGTTTTATTGACGTTCACATGCAAAGAGTTGTAGTTCGCCCACAACTTCAAATCCGCAAGCGCATTATTAAGTAATACTAGCAAATCAAATAATTTAGGGGTCGCAGCTAAAAACGTGATGTCATCAGCGTAAAGTATAATCTTTAAAGTGGATTGTGGTTGGATATAATTAACAATGTCATTAATAAACAGACAAAATAATAAGGGTGATAAAATCGACCCCGGGGGTACACCTACATTACATACTATTGTCTCAGAAGTAGCATCAAATATTTGCAAAAAGTAAGAACGCTCCGTCAGAAAAGACTTTAACCAATGTAACGGCTGACCATAAATACCATAATAATGAGAAAACTTACAATGAAGTCGATCAACAGAAATTAGATCAAAAGCTTTGGTAAAATCAATATAAACTGCCGATACATAATTTTTAGAAGCCATCTCAGCTGAAAAATATTCGAGAAGCTCATAACACGCACTCTCAACGCTTCGCTTAGGCACAAAGCCGTGCTGGCATGTAGTAATAAAATTGTTAGAGAATATGTATTGCAAAGCCGGTTTCAATCGCAGTATACTTCTTAAAAAAAAAAGGAATAGTGCGAATACACGAAAATCGATGGAACTAAACCTGCTCGTGTAATGGGATCAAGTATATAATACAAGCTTGATGGTGAAGAACTAAAATCCACATTAAAATCGCCTGCAATCAATATCTGATAACCAGTCTGTTGAAATCGGAATAATAGTTCTGTTAAGCAAGAACGGAATTTCTTCAGCAAACCCGATGGTGGGCGATAAATTGCCATAATTATCCATTTTTTATTAACAAGAACCGATAAGATTTCACAATCTTCGGTGACAATGGTGCTTTGCTCAGGTATAGAAAACGTCAGATTTGATGCAAGATAAATACTAACACCCCCCTCTTTTGTTGGATCGTGTAATAAAAACGGGTTTGTAGCCTTCTATCAGCGGTGCATCATGCTGGTCAAACAACCAGGTTTCAGTAAATATTAAGACTTTAGGTGTCAGTTTTAATAATTCAAGATTTAATTGCAAACAGCAAAGGTTCGCGAATAAACTTCACGTGTTTAATACAAAAAAAGATAGACCAGTCATGTACATATTGACTGGTAATTTCTGCAAATTCCAGATGGCCTCCTCCAAAGAAATCTGTTTTAAAAAAGTCATCGCATATGTGGTTAAATTCAATGCTACAAAGAACAAGTAGAAAAAATGGGTCACAATAACTTAACAAACTATAATAAGCTACAAATGAAAATCAAAAAGAAAATATAAAATAATAGACTAAACAAAGCTAATAGCCAAATTAATATATCTAAAGATGAGATAAATTATACATAACAAAAACTAATAAAACAAACAAAAAACGGAAATAACATAAAACAAGTTGTAAGCAAGCCAATAACTATAAAGTTATATACTAAAACCCTATTACAATTACAGTTATTAGTAATTGTAGACTAAAATGTAAACAAAAATATAAAATCTAGAGACATTGGATATAAGGCGTCAAAAAATAAGGTCAACTCAAGTCGAATGGATATCGCTGGTACGTTTAATACGTCTGGTCTGACCATTTATGTCTTTAACGAATACTGACCCACTGAAAATCCAGTCGTTGGTCTTTCCATAACGTGCTTTTGCTTCCCGCAGAAGTTTATACCGTGCTTTTGCTTCCATAATAGCCATTTGCGATTGCCGAGACTTCTACTTCATACTGTTTTTTATCGCAAGGTCTCGAAGTAAATAGGAAGAAAAACGAACAATTAGAGGGCGAGGTTTACCAGACGTGCGAGGGACCAACCGATGAGCCGCGACGATGTCCTTAGGACTTATCGTAACATCTAAATTGTCGGCAAAAAACGTCGGCAACTTATCGATGAGTATTTCAGATGGTTGCTCGGCCAGACCAAAAATTCGCAAATTGCCCCGTCGCGAGTGTTGCTAGAGGTTATCCAGTTCCTTAGCCATCAGGTCAATTCTGGAGCAATTGTCGACGTAAGGTTCGTTGTTTAACTTGTCGAGATTATCTTGCAGCGAGTTGCATCTTGTATCGAGCGACTTCAGTTGTGTCGATATACTGTTCAACTGAGAAGTTAGTTCACTTAAATTATTGTTCACCGCATATAACTTGGTGTCTAAAAGTTCAGAGAGTTTATCAATGAATTTGTCAGAAATCAGGCTCCAAAAGTTCGGGCGCTCGAAAAGTGTCAGAATAGCAGATTCTATCGCTGATAAGGGAAGTTCATCGGATGTAGACTTTAGGGGTGTTCCGCCAGAAGCCGACGGAGTTGAAGAAGGTTTCGTCACTTTCTCATTAGGTTTCGGAATAGTCGCAATTTATGGTGGAGAGATAATATAATATCTTCAAATAATGTTAAGCTTAACAAGTGTAACTAAGGAGCAATGACATTGATCAATAACATACAATGATATTACAATTGAGAACCTTCTCACCCTGCAGGCTATTTGGAAAAGTCCATTCAGTTAGGAAATATCGATATTACACAATTCGCCATAAGTAAGCGCATTTAATTATTAATTCCAGTCCAAAATTAAAGACAGCTTATCAATGATAATTAAAATCTAAGAAACGGGCATGTCGTAAGGTCTATGGCTTGCTTACTGAGAGTAGGCTAAGGAGAGCGCATGATGTACGCCCGCTCTCGACGGCAGCCGGAAATGATATGTGATAAGTAAGGAAAAAAAAGTACGTTGATACAGCAAAATACTGTAATAAGAAATATCAATTGCTACATTGTGCGAATTGAGTTTAAATATCCAAATATTCACTGAGACAGAAAAATACCCTATAAGAAATAGGAAAGAAATTTCAAATTCCATTTATGTCTAAAGGAAGACTATGAAGTAATAGTTAATAATTATTAAAAAAAACTGAAATGTGCAGCATGGCTTTCCTTATACGCGTTATTGTTGAAATAGTATAAAAAGAAGTTTCATTATTACCTTACGAATAAACCCGCATAGATGCTGCTCAATAGAGAATTATGCAGCAAAGTGAGAATTATGATGCCACGAGAAAGTGAGAATTTCACCTGTCTGAGTAAATACTAGCGAACTAAACATCAAGCGGCAGGGTAGGAGCAGTTTACAAGGCATTGGAACCTTTTGCCAGTCATCGACTGGACCAAAAAAAACATGGTCGGTTCCCATGCTTAAAGAAACAACTGAAGGCCTATGGAATGAAATGAAAAGTTGAACGCCATGGCTGCGCTAGTAAAGGGAGGAGAACCAGAAGGAAGAAAAAAACCAACAGTAATTACGAAAAGAACACTACCAACAATAGTGGTCACAAAAATTATTCGCGAGGGACAACTACAGCAGACAGCGATTATCACGTGGAGATTTTTATTAACATTTATTTAAACAATACAAACTCACCAATCACTGTCTGCAAACCACGGTCTATAGATATTCATGGTTAGCGAGCTCCATTGTTAAAATGAAGCTAAAGTTTCTAGCTCCCAATAGGGCGGGAACTCTATTGAAAACTGGCGCTGCATATACAATCGGCCCAAAAACGCCTACAGCGCCGCCCTATCGACAGACAGAAACTTTACTTTCATTTTCAGTTTCAATGAAAAACCTCTATCGCAGGTCACGCTCGGCCCTGATGTGATCTGTGCGGCACCTAGCGCGATCTGTTTTCCTTAGCTTCTTGAAACAATGGAAAATGACCGAAGCTCGATGACCATGAATATCTATAGACCGTGTTGCAAACTAAAAAAAAACTTAAATAAAAAACAGAATAATCATTTACAAATAAATATTATTATATCTATTTCTACAATAAAAAATCTGAGTTTTCCCGAAGAACAACCATAACACGAGCGGTCCAGTAATGTTCCTTCTTATGAGGTGAAAAGCCATGTTGGCGTTCCCAGGTTTGCAGCGTTGACAAATGAGGCAATCTCTGAAAAATTCTTTGACATCTCGTACTAATGATTCCCAGTAGTATCACTTGCAATGTATGGATAACAATATCCGGATTCCGGAGTGTACCAACTGACATGACAAGTGCCAGTAATCGAATAACCTAGAACGGGTTTTTGTCGGAACGTAAATTCGCCATCGGTTCCTGATCTTTTTTATGATTATTATCTCTCGTTTTTCCCACCCACGCTCGTTGTCAGAATTAAGTTTTCTGCACCTTTTGCTTCGTCTGTGTTCTTTTATCCAATTAAAGGGGGTTTGTTTGTTAGTTATCAAAAGACTTCTCGATAAGGGATGTAGTTTTTTTTACCTTGCTTGTGGTATATGGTGAAGTCGTAATTTTAGAGCTTCAGCACCCAGTAGGTTATGCGACCGTGCTGGTCTTTAAGATTATGAAGCCAGACTAACGCTTGGGCATCACAATATACTTCAAAATGTGTGCCTTCGATATACCGGCGGAATGTTTTAATCGCATATAACACTGCTAGGCACTACCACTCCAGAACAGAATAACGGCTTTCAAGATCTGTGAGAGATTGGCTGCAATATCGATGATCTTCTGTTTTTCGTCTGTTTCTTGTACCAACATGCCTCCTACAGCGGATTTACTGGCGGGCGTGAGATAGTTTTCTTAAGATTTGGTCTATTCGCAGGGGGTAATAGACCATAGGTTTCGTTATGTTGTTAAGTCCTCGAGCGTCTAGCAGAAATCGATATTCTGTCGACCCCTTCTTTTTCACTAAGAAGTATGGAAATGACCAAGACCTTTCTCGTCTGACTACTCCTTGCATTTCCATCTCCCGTACAATATGTCGTAAAGCTGTTAATTTAGCTGGAGACTAGGGTTAAGGGAGATTCTTGCCGGTATCGATGTGATATTTATAATGAGGGTACTTATCTCGTATGAGATCCATACACGCTTGACTATGTGAAATCAGTTTTTGTATCGAAGCACGAACATCGTTCGGTGTTAGTACAGGAGTTTCCATTAGATGGTAATGTGGGGTCATCTGGAACTGGAAAAAAAACTATAGTTCTGAAGAACGTCCAGTCCTAGAATCCCTTCGCAAGGTAAATGTTCTGAAACCCATAAGTTGACGTAAATCGGAGCACATGGATGTTGTTCGACTTCATCGATGATGGTTTCTATTTTTTTATTTAAGACCTGTTCTTGGTTGTTGGCGACGCATATAGTGCATCGCCCGGCTTGTCGTTGCGGCCATCGCTTTAAGCGTTTGGCGAGATCTTGGTGTACGACAAGGTTGTTAAAAAGAAGGTGGCCTCTATCGGCCGATTTCTCTCAAAAGCACTCGCATTGCCTTCTGGGATTGTGACGTCACCTGGCAGGCGATCCGTCTCTTTTAACATAACAAAGCTGAGATAGCTGGAGTTCCATGTGCTTTTGCTAATAATAAACGCAATTATTTATTATTTTTAGTCCAATATTATAATATAGAGTGGATTTATTAAATTTCCATACATTTATTCTTCTCATGGCAATAGATACGAGCAAAATTTCATTAAATGAGCAAACCCCCCACCCCTTCTTATAATGAAAAAGAGCACACTCGTAACGGGCAGGAGAATTCCTGAGCAGGAGATGTGCTCTTGATACGAGTGTTAAAACGCAAAAATCCAACAGATTACACTACGAGAAAATCGAAAGTTAAGAGAAAATTTGAAACCTGAGAGAGAATTTAGAAAATAAAATATACACAAGACTGTTCGCTTTCATCTTCACCTCCTTCACTCGTACCAAGTAATTAAAACTGTTCAGTGGCTTCAGAATCATTTGAAGACTCTGTAAACCACGTTGGGGAAAACGACGAGGTGGGATACACTTTCACTCTCAAATTGTAATATGAGCAAAACGAAAGTGTTCAGTCAGACTCAAACAGAAAGCAATCGGGTATGTAGGCATTACTTTTTTTTCTTCCTATCATATTTTTACAATTATACATTTATCGGTAGATGTTTTAATGCTGTACTAGCACTTAATGCTAAATGACTGAATACTGTAACAGGTTAATCGTTGAAGAATTGCTTTGACGAGGTGGCTTCGCTGTTGCAGTATTTGCTTTTGTATTTCAGTGCTAAATGTATATAAATAGGCCTGTTATTTGCAATCTCTGAATTTTAAACACATATTATTCCAATAAATTATTTATATAAAACCTTGGCATGTTTTTTTTTTTTCATTTATATTGGTGATAGATAGTAGAAATAGGTGGAAACCCCCCCGCTATTCCCTATTGTTTTCTATGGCGTTCGTCTGCTCCAACCATGGATGAAGAAAAGATGGATGGGACACTCCTATGCGTCGAGCGTGAGTTTTTTTTCAGTGGCGCTCTCTGTGGATTTGCGTAGTACTAAACCAAATCTGTCTGGGAAATAAAGAAAAATAGTTTCAGTTTCTGCTTTGCGTAGTACTAAACCGAAACTTCATCACCATCGTTTCGATTTGAGTAATACTAGAATTTTTTTAAAAAAGAAATTCATATATTAAGTGGCTTTTTAAGATAAAAGTGTGCTTAGAAAGTTTTTTTATATTTTCTATTTTTTTTATTGTTTTCTGTCTATTTTTAATTTTATTAACGTAATCTAAGCAGACGATTATATTTAGTACTACGCAAAGCTCCAGATGTCGCCTCAAAATCAAACTCACTAAGGAAGGCAATGGAGTGTCCCATCCATCTTTTCTTCATCCATGCTCCAACCTTCCAGTTGACGTCACACGTCAGCAGCCAATGACCATCGATCACCCCGATAGAGGCCACCTTCTCTTTAACAACCTTGGGTGTACGATTGTGAGACTAGATCCGGTGTCTACGATCAAAATGGCCGGGATTGAGTTAAACGTCAAGGAAATATAGCGGAATCCATGTGGCGCTAAATGTAGGTCTAGATGTTCAGGGGTTTGTGAGATATGTAATTTATCTGCGTGAATCCTAGGAGGCTTCTCTGTTTCTTCTGTTTCTTCTGGAGGACGTACCAATGTACTGCTTAGTACGCCCCCCTCGGGGTTTTCCTCTTCGAAGTTTTCAGACACACCCGACCAGCAGATTTCGTCTCGAGGTGCTTGTTACAGCAAGGCAAACCTCGCTCTAACAAAGGACGAGTTTTTCGGCAACAGAGGGCGCCAGTAGTAAACGAAGATAGACGGAAGGCGGGTAATTCGACTCGGGAAAACGGAGGAGCCAAAGGTAGAAGGAAAAACAAGACGGGGGTCGAAAAGAAGAAGTGGAGAGCGACGGTTGGAGAGAAAGCAGAGAGATATGCTGCATGTCGTGATGGAACCGAATGGTTTGTTTCAAGAAGGGCTTCTTCTATGAGAAACTCGACTGGAATAGCGAGTAATGGAGGAGCAGCGGACGGGAGCGAGTGAAGGAAAAACCTCGGCCACGCCGTAAGCGCTACAAGGAAATTCCTTGAATTGGAGGCAAGATATTCCGCCACAGCCTTCGCCATCAGCCCCATTAAATTTTTTGACCCGTTTGGAAGTGGGTTATTGGCGTCAGATATTCGTGGACGATGAGGCTTCGCAATTTCGGCAACTCTACAGACTTGAGCTCACTGGGCGGAGCTTCTCCTATGCCATGACACAGGCACCGCCATCTAGAGAGAAACAGAGAAACGCCATCTTTTAGGTGGCGTTGACACAGGTCGCAGATTACTTAAGTAAAAATAATATTTGAAATCTTATAAATTTAATAAAGACTTGTTTGTCGAGGTTCCCGATAGGAAAATAGTTAACGTTTTTGACTATCATCTGTGTAGCTAGGTTCGATTTCCCTTTCGGTGACTTATTTTTCTTTTCAAAAATTATTTTATATGTTTCTTCAATATTAAATAATATCGAGAATAAATAAATAGTAAATGCAAAGATGTAAAAATGAAAATATAAATAAACAAATTAGTAAATAAAATAAAATAACAAACATAAGTAAGCTTACGTAAAAAGACAATTTACAATTAAAAACTTAATAATGATTTTTTTTCTTTACTCTATCACAGCTCTCTACTCATGTAGGCTGTGATTCTGCATACTTGGTTGCATTTAAATAATCTTAGTTATTTCTGTTATTAGTTTCTTCATTTCGTCCAACATACTTTGTTAATTTTCACACGGATTTTCATTTTCTTTGCATTTTTATAACTTTTAGCACGCCTTTATCTTGTTCATTTTGGGGTTTTTTCCCCACCTCTTCTTTTACAATTTTAAATACATTCTAATTTTGTGCTCTCTGTAATTATGTTTGTTCTATAATGTTTTCTAATTGTTATTTCATATTTCATATTTGTATATGTACCATCCACTGGTGCAAAATAACTTGAGATAACTAGTGGTCTCCCGACTCAATAGATTACATAATTTGTATTAATCCCCATTTTTTGCTAGTTTTTTTTTTAATTTTAAATGGTATATTTTATTATTTTTAATTATTATTATGAAAATACACTAGTTTCACGTTTTTCTTTTATTTGTCCAAGAAAATAAATTTTTTTAAGCTTCTGCCAAAAACCCAACCTCTCAATGAAGAGTACCAATGCTTTTTCTTAAGTAATTGAGATATTTTCTTCTAATTATTTTACTTTATGCATTCTAATCTGTAATTATTCTCCTGTCATGACATATGTAGTAAAAAATAAAAATCATCTTTATTAAAATCGTTAAAATCGCAAGATCACTTACAAAAAACATCAAGCACATTAAAAACGATGTTAATCTGCACACAGTATTCAAGAAATACTACGATTGTCCAATTTTGTTCAATGGTAAGCGGAACAAACGTAGTGGAATCATGACACTCAAATGCCCGAACCTTCTTGATCCCACTTGCTGGGCTGTTTTTTCTTTTCTGTTTCAGAAGACTTTATTTTTCGAAATAATGATAATTTAAAACCAATAAAACCTAATAAACCTGACTCTTCAATTAATCTTGTATTAAATTTATCTTCAGCTGCCATTTTCTGGTTGCGCCATCTCCTATCAATAATGTTAACTTGGACCAAAATTAGAACCAAAATATATTAGGATAAATTGAGATAAAATATCAGATCGTATTTTTGTATTTATTTTAGAAACATATCAGTGTTTTTCCGACGAAGATTCTCTGAAAGCTCTTATTTTTCTATTTTCCTCTTATTTTAGTTATTAGGCAACCGTTTTGAACGTCGGAGTTACTTAAGCTATTTCTACTACGTAGCCTGTGCAAATGACACGTCATAGGTGAAGCCACGCCCACAGAGCCCAAGTCTGTAGAGTTGCCGAAAGTGCTGAGGCTTCTCGAGTTTTCGTTATGCAACGCCAGCATTGGACCAGCGCATTTCCACGAGGGCTATCTGCATTCACAATAGATAGCGTGGGATATCTGCGTGTACGCCATTGAAATCTCGTTGGTTAAACTGTGAGTACTGAATATGTTTCCTATTGATAAATTCGTGTCAAGCTACGTGAATTTAAAGTAACCAAAGCTACTTCTTATTCTACATTGAGCGCTAGTTAAAATTAAGAGAGTTGAAGAGAAGCTCATGAATAAGCTAATTCAACGAATGATAGTATTCCGTTTCTAGTGCTAAACGTAAATGCTTTTGATTGCTGTTCATTGAAGTGGCAGCTCCGTTTTAGAGTGGAGTTCGATTTTGTCTACGGAAAGGTTTCTCAGTGCTTTGAGAATTAGTGTCTGGTGTCTATTTATCTTACTTACTTACTTTACAAACCCGCTTATCCGTTAGGGTCGCGGGGGCAGCAGCCCTATGGAGGATCTCCAGCGATCGCGATCTTCCGCCATCAGGCGCATGTCCTCCCTGGTAATATCCAAGCGACTCGAACCCAGATTCTCCATGTAGTCTAGCCACCTGGTTCTAGGCCGACCCCTTGGTCTCTTAACCACCGGCTTGGAAAATAACAACTGCCTAGGAAGACTAGTTTGCGGCATCCGTATCACGTGGCCATACCAGCGCAACTGAGATCTCTCAATGCGGAGAAGTAGCGGCTCAACACCTAAAGATTCCCTTATTGTGCTGCTGTACACTCTATCTAGTAGGGTAACACCTGCCACACCTCTCAGGAATCTCATTTCGGCCGCTTGTACCCGCGATCACACTCTTTCGGTCATTACCCAAGCCTCATGACCATAGGTGAGAATGGGGACAAAGATAGATTTGAAGACGGAGAGCTTGGCTTTGTTACCCAGCTCTCGTTTCGTTACCACGGATCGCCACAGTTCACGTCTGACACAGCTTGCTGCACCGATCCGAGCATCCAATTCTTTCTCCTGCCATCCATCACTCGTGAATGCAATCCCGAGATACTTGAACTTCTCCACCTGTCTCAATGAGGCTCCCCTAACATGGAGAGCGCACTGAGCAGGCTGTCTTGAAAGAACCAGAACTTCGGTTTTAGCCACACTGATCTTCATCCCAGCTTCTTCACATTTGGCTGCAAACCGGTCTAGTGCATGCTGAAGGTTCGTGCGAGAAGACCCAAGCAGGACAAGGTCGTCCGCAAAGAGCAACCTCTCCACCAGGCAGTCGCCCACACAAACACGCTCAATGATAATAATGAAGTGTTAAGTTGAGTGGATCTAAGGTGTTAAAATATAGGCTTAGATAACGAGTCCGAGTGTATTAGTCTTAATAGATATTTGGCAGAAGTAATCATTTATCGTTATGGTTAATTTACAATGTAAAGGCTTTCTAAGCGTAGTAATTGTAATTGAGCATGCCAGTGTTAATAGTGATTTTATCGCCATGAACTGTTGAACTTTATTTAATGATATGCATTATGCCAAATTGTTAGCTAAGAGTTTCGGTAGTGAACGAAAAGAATTATAAGAATGATTTTCATGAAGGTGAATGAGTATGGAAGCCTGTATTAATACGATTATTTTGATTGGCAATTAATAGACGTATGCTATTAGTATTAGCTGAATTATAGTAATTTAGTTGTTGGACTGTGGACTCATAACTATTGTAAATTTAAATCCAAGTTTAAATTTGAAAGAGTTTATTGGTAATTTATGACTGAGTTAGGCTAGTGAGCCTTTGACCAATTAAAGCGTGTTTTTGTTTTGCAATGGCAGCGGAATTGCGAATGGTTAAGAATATTTACATACAGTGCTAATATAGCATCTTGTTTATTTGGCATAAAGTTTATGTATGACTTTAAGTTATTTTTGTGACTTGGTTGTTATGTCTTGTTAAAGGGTGGAGTTGTAGTGAGGGCAATTATTGCTGTGGTTAATACATGGTATTATTTATGTGTTACAGAGATATTAGATTTATTTTGATAGTAACTTGGATGTTAAGATTATTAATTATTGAAGGCTGTTTTGATTTTTAGTAGTAAGATTTGATTTTGCTTAGATGTAAGCTAATGTTATTGGATAAGTGGGTTTCTTTACAAGAAACGTTTTCCTGGTTTAATTATCACATTTATTTATCCCAATAAAATTTTCAATTGGTTCCCTGACTAAAATTGTTGGCTTGTGTCATTAGTTTACCCAGCATTTTCCGCACTTTCCACTGCGCATTCAATTGGAACGTGACAGGTGCTCCTGCATCTAGCTCATTTCTCACTCGCTAGTCTATCTGTTTCATAATGATAGCCCACACTTGATTTTTCTCTAGGCTTCTAATCATCGGGAATTTTTGGATCCATATTTCATGTATATTTTCCATGATCAATTCCCACAAGTGCGCTTCATTATATATATTTTTCTATATTTTTCTTTTTATCCGTCGATAGGTAGAACCTTCTTAACGCGACGTTTGTTGATTGTCTATCCTTCACTGTTTACGCGCTCTCAAACTCAAGATTTACCGCATTTCATTTTTGAACGAAGGGCGATTAGCGAATGACGTCATCTTAAATAATTTCGTACACAAATCGTTAAGCATTAGTACAAGAGTTCGTAAGAGGAGGGAGACCCATAACGTTCAATTGTTTTGGAACGTTACAGAATTTATGTGTTTTTGTCCACGTATTTCTCAGAAACTAGAAATCGAATTACAATAATTCTTTTTTATTGAATTAAGTATCTTTCAACTAAGGGAACAGTCCAAGTTTCATCAAAAGCGCTTTCAAAAGTAGTTTTCAATATATGGACTGATCATAGTTAGATGATAGTGAAAGTTATATCAAAGTCGGTTTTTTATACTCTGTTTAATCTTGTTTTCATTTATTATTAATTTCTATAGATGGTTGGTCTAAATTGTTTTCATTCGAAATGATGTTGATGGTTTCTTTTATTAGTCTTTTTTTTGTAATTTGTTTCTTTACCAATGATTTTGACTTTGTTCCAATCTGGATTATGATTTTGGCTAATACAGTGGTTAACTAGATGATTATTTTTATCCTTTTTTCTAAGTGCTCTCTCATGTTATTTTATTCGTGTTATTAATTGTCATTTTGTTTGACCTGTGTAAATGTGTTGAAAATTGACGAAGGGAATTTGATATATTATGTTAATGGTGCTCCATTTTTCTTTATTATTTTGCCAAATGTCTTTGAAACAAGATTAAACAGAGTATAAAAAACCGACTTTCATGAAACTTTCACTATCGTCTAGCTATAACCAGTCCATATCTTGAAAACTACTTAAGCGATTTTGATGAAATTTGAACTGTTCCCTAAGTTGAAAGATACTTAATCCAATAAAAAAAGAATTATTGCAATTCAATTTCCAGTTTGTGAGAAATACGTGGAGAATCATACATAAATTCAAAATAGTACCTACATATGAATCGAATTGATAACCTCCTTTTTTTAAGTTGGTTAATTAGAAATTGTGTTTCTGTTTTGATCTTTTGTTTTTAACCGATTTCAAAAAAGGCAGGTTATCAATTCGACGCATATGTATGTAATATTGTTGGAATTGCACATATATGTTAGTCTATGTGGGCTTGTAAATAGGTGTGCTAAATTTCATGTGTGTGTGTGTGTGTGTATGTGTGCGCGTGTGTCTGTATATGTGTGTGAGCATGTATGTATGTCCAAGTATTTCTCAGAAACAAGAAATCGAATTGCAATAATTTTTTATTGGATTAAGTATCTTTCAACTTAAGGAACAGTCCAAGTTTCATCAAAATCGGTTCAGTAGTTTTCAAGATATGGACTGAAATAGCTAGGCGATAGTGAAAGTTTCATCAAAGTCGTTTTTTATACTCTGTTTAATCTTGTTATATTGGTGGTTGTTATTAATGTCTTAGTTATGTTGTTTATTATTCTTGGTATGATTTTTATGTTTGATATTTGTTCTAATATATTTTTCTGTTTGTGAAAGGTTTTATTATTGTATTGTATTGAATATCTTTTGTATTGTTCATATTGAGTTTTGTTATTTATTGTTGTAGTGAATGATTCTCTATAAATTTTATCAATTAGTTCTATCGGATATTTATTTTTTGCTAGGTTTATTTTCAAATTTTTTAATTTTTGTGGGATATATTTTGGGGATGTGAGATTTTTTATTCTTTGTATATATTGTTGAATTGTGTTAATTTTTGGTGTGTAGGTTGTTGTGAAAAAAAATGTGGTATGTTATTACCTTTTGTATGTTTTTTATACATCTCAAAATTTAGTGTATTTTTATTTCTTATAATATTTATATCTAATAATGTGATTGGTTGTTTGTCATGCTATTGTGGGTGAACTTTAGTGGATACCTTTCTTCTTATAATTGTGTTAATATTTCTATTGGTTTATTTGTGATGATTAAGATATCATCAACGTATCTCATCCAAATTTTTATGTATTGTTTATGTTGTGACGTATTAAGTAATGTGTTCTATGTGATTTAAGTAGATGTTGGTGAGCATGGGTGATAATGGGCTGCCTATTGGTAAATCATCTGTTTGAGAATATATTTTGTCGTTGAATTTGAATTGATTATTTGTAAAACATAGATTTTATTATTTTTTATTTTTTCTATTTCTTTTAATTAAATGGAGTTCATGTTTTAAAATTAATTATGACTTTCATCACTTTTATTATTTTTATTAATTTTAATTTTTTTGATATTTACATTAAATTAAGGAAGTTTTATATTGCATGTTTCATTCAAAATCTTCAACATATAAAAAATGTCTAAAATAATAAATAAATAAATAAATAAATAAATAAATAAATAAATAAATAAAATAAAATAAATATTTCAAAGAAAGAAATCTATGAGGGCAATGTCTGGTAATTTCGGAGGCCATCTCTGCCAATCCACCGATTTGGGAATGTTTCATTAAAATGCATGCAAACATGAGAGCCCAATGAGATGGAGCTCCATGTTGCTGAAAGATGAGAGTCAGTTGCAATTCCTGAGTAATGACATAGTTAATTAACATGTCGATTTACACATTTCCATTAATTGTTGCTTCAAAGAAGAAGGACGGGCCAAGCACCCAATCCTTGATTTCCGGACTATCTTTAATGTGGTCTTGTATAACACGTGAATTTTCTGATCCCCGGATTCTCACGTTGTGCCTGCTAAATGTTTCTGCACTTACATGAAATATAGCCGTATCGAAAAAACAGACTGCTGAAAATCATTATGCTCATCAGTCTCATGTAAAATGTTTTTAGCAAATTGCTCACGTTTTGGACCATCATCTGGCTGTAATGCCTGAGCAATTTGCAATTTTGTACGCATATAATTTTAGTCGTTTGCATACCACTCCAGGCATTGTTTACTCCTTGGTATTTGAAGTTCACACAAAGCTTGTCTACACTCTGTCCAAGGACAGAAAAACTATGTCAAGGTTGGGAAATTCAAAATTAGCCAATCAGAGCGATTTAGGATCACTCTAGTAACTGTTTCTCGTCTAACAACTACTCTAATAGTCCAACAAGAACTATTCAACGTTGTTTTCTCACCCTTCCTAATCCTGAAACAGTTAATAGATATCACATGGATCCTTACCTATACTCTGTCCAATGAAAGAAGGACTGAGCGTGTCCAGTTAAATTTCCGATTTCAATTGTTAAACATTGTTGATTTTATTTAGCAACAATGTCTAACAATTGAAATTGGGAATTGAATTAGACACGCCCAGTTTTCCTTTCGTTGGACAGTGTATAGTTTTTCTTTCCTTGGAGAGACTGTAATTGATTTCTGTGGTGATCTAGTGAATCCTCTCGACACTCTTTTCAGAGACTGATGGTCTGCCACGGCTTTTACTTTTAGGGCATTTTTACACAACCGGAGCAGGAGACGACTTCGTTGTCGACCAATGACTCTCATACAGGATGGCATTCTCTCGCTGCCGTTTATTAGTGCCGTAGGTTTTTAACCTTGGTACAAGAAAGATGTGGGCTGCGTTAAAGATGTGCCCAAGATGTGCCCAAGATGTGCCGTTCTCTTGGGCTATTATAACTTTGATTCAAAATTAGAAGGAAATATGGTAAGATTAAAAGATGAGCAGAGATCTGAAATTTATGTAACTCCAAGCCTATGAAATTTACCCAGAGGCACATGTAACCGGCCAACAAAGACTACAACTGATTTTGAGGGTTAAATTATCAAACTACTTCGTAAGTACTGATGGGGGCGTTGCCGTGGGAAATGAACAAAATACACTGAATGGACAGATTATTATGACCAACTACCGTTTGTAAGCAAATTAACTATGATTTTGTGCTAAAGTTGCTAGAGGGCCAGACCATTATAAATAGGGAAGCAGGTTGTTTACCACGATAGTAGAAGTGATTTCTTTCTGAAGGTATGGGTAAATTTAACAGTCTTTGAATGTGGGATGATTGTTGGCACTCGGAGCCATGGAGCGAGTATCGGCAAAACAGCTGCATTCGTTTAATGTTCAAGCATAGCTGTTTTTAAAGTGTTTAAAGACCGAACTTTCAGCCGGAAAACTGGGTCTGAACGTTCGAATTGCGGCCGTAAGCGACTAGTCAATGTTCGGGCAGAACGTAAAGTGGCAAGACTGGTACAAGACAACAGAAGGGCAACAGTGCATTAAATTACTGCATATCTTAATAAGGGATCCTCTCATGTGATCTCTGAATGCACTGTTTGCCGTACACTGCATCGTATGGGATATGGAAGCCGAAGGCCTGTTCGAACACCTTTGCTGTCTGCAGTTAACAAAATAGAACGCCTCCGATTCGCACAGGAACACAAGGATTGGACAGTCCAGCATTGAAAAAAGTCATGTGGTCTGAAGCAGATGGCAGAGTGAGAATTTGGCGGAAACAACATGAAGGCATGGCCCCACAAGCAAGAGTACAACTCTTCAAGCTGGTGGGGGCAGTGTTATGGTTTGAGTGCATGTTTTCCTGGCATGATTTGGGCCCTTTAATTCGTGTGGAACAACGTCTGAATAGCACAACATACCTAAGTATCGTTGCTGATCAAATTCATCCTATCCTGCATTGGCATATCCCAATGAAGATTCTTCTAACAAGACAATGCGCCATGCACGTTGCTCGTATTGTGCAGGAGTGGTTTCAAGAACATGAGGGAGACTTCACCTTGCTTAGGTGGCCTCCACAATCACCAGATCTCAATCCATTTGAACATTTGTGGGACGACGTTGAAAGAGCTATCAAGCAGCTGTTTCCACAACCATCAAATCTCACAAACTGGACAGTGCTATTCATCAGGCATGGTGGTAGATTTCTCGCAACACTTTTCAACATCTCGTGGAGTCAATGCCAAGAAGAATCGCTGAAGTAATGAAGGCAAAGGTTTACCAACGAAATACTGATGGCATGGTTAAATAATCTGGACTCTCGGTGTACACTATCTTGCCAAATGTCATGGGACATCACCAATTTAATGGAAACAATTAAAAATGTGTTTTTATCTAGTTGATCCACCTTTTGCTGCTATCACAGCCACAAGTTTTGATGTTTCTGCAGGAATTTTTTGCCATTCCGACAAAAGTGCCTTCGACATATTCCGGATGCTCCGCTCCTGCCCGCAATCGACACTCCAACACATTCCAAAGATGTTCGATGGGGCTGAGATCGAGGATCTGTGCAGGCCAGCCAAGTTCTTGCACCTCCGTTTCATCAAACCATATGTCTATAACTCTTTGCATGTGACAAGGTGCATTATCGTGTTGAAAGAGAAAAGGACCATTTTCAAAATGCTGACAAAGAGCAGGGAGTGCGGTGTTATCCAGGATGTCTTGGTAACACTCCGCGTTCAGATGACCAGCCACAGAAACGATTAGACCGAGACCAAACCACGAAAAGAATGCCCACACCATCACTTACCCTCTGCCAAACTTTGCTGTGGGCAATGCACAGCTTGTCAGATGACGTTCTCCGGGCATTTGCCATACCCAAATCCTTTAATCCGATTGCCAGATGGTGTATCATAACTCGTCGCTCCATTCAACCACATGCCATTGCTCCAGAGTCCAGTGACGTCTCTCTTTGCACCTTTACCTTCTCGCTTCGTTGCAGGTGCTGAAGAAGGGTGTGTGGGCCCCATGTCTATCATGAAAATCCACTGTATGCAGTTCCCTGGAATTAGTTCTGGTGCTTACAGTTGTTCCAGTGACTCTGTGAACGATCTTGTCTGTCCACCTACTGATAACATAGCATGCAGTGCCGTTGCCAGCTCCAGTTTTGCCTGATGTTTGTGAAAACGCCCTTAAGCAGTGATGCCGTTGCTAAAAAAGTGTATTATCTATAACTTAAGAAACTTCACATTAGGTTGTTTCCATAATCTTCACACGAATTGGAGATTTCTTTTCTGCAAGCTATATACAACACATTCAGTTTTTTCCTGCAGTGAAGTCATTTTGAAGATATAGCAACGACAGCTCTCCCAATCGTGAAGGTTGTGTACAGACACATTTGTACAAAAACGTTAAGCGTTTCTAAGTTTTCCTGCAACAAGCAATCTTTATTTACTAATAGGTAAAATATCATAAACTGCTGAAACCAGGGTAATCATTTTGTGGACACCCTACATAACTTTTAACAACTTTTTATTTATGAAAAAATAGCAGTAGAAAATTGGAAAATTGGATTATGATTACAAAATGGATGACGCACTTTCATGCATGTTAAAATGAATTGAGGAAGGAAAAAGAAAAAAAACTTCTCGAGGACGGGATTTAAATTTAGTGCCAGCAAGAAATACAAGTACATTTAGTGCACATAAGTACACCTGTGATACAACAATACACTTAAATTTAGTTCCAACACTTTAGCATTTATAGAATAATCTCATTGGTGATAAATTTTCATGAATTTTTTTTCTGAAAACTCCTGCAGGTCAATGCGAAGCAGCTTCTATCATTATTAGTCATATTCTTCGGAGTTTGCCAAGGGAATGGGAGAGAGTGCAGACTCGTTTCGATAGACAGCAATGGCGGCAAGGAACCAGACCTACAGCAGCAAAGCTGACGCAATGACATCAAAAATACCAACATTTTGTTATAAGGCAATTCGCGACGGGCAATTCGTTCCTGCGACAAGTCGCATTAACGAGACATTGTAAGATTCTAAATGTTTAAATGATTTAACATTTGCTTTTTTGATTGTATAATTGAAGTTCTAAAAATGATCTTTTCATTGTTTTAACAAAAAAATGCATGATTTTAGGATTTCTTCTGTTTTAATCATAGTGATGCTTTTTAAATAGACTAATGATAGAATAAAATGACTTTTGTCATGGAATTTGGACATTGGCAATTCCACTGACAATCAATGTTGTCATAACACCTGCCGCATTTATTTGTGTCATTATCCAGCCAGCGAGTGGATGAGGCGTCATGACGATCGTCACAAGCAACGTGGAAAAGGAGAGACCACGAGAATTGCGCAGGAGGAGAAATTGAAGGATGCGCGGAAATTCAAAGTGCAAGTTGGTTCATCAGTAGAGTGCGCAAGGTGGTGACTCCAACAAGATGACAAAAAAGAATTTGTCTGAATAAGCAAAGTTACAGAAACAGATATTAAAAGCGCTAGCCAATACCCAATATAAAGGTGACAACGATTTCTTCAATCAGTGCTTTGCAGCGCTCATCCGACAGGTACCAACATGCAGCGAAAAACTTAAAGCGGAACTTTACCGAGGAGCTTTTCCCGAGAACCCCCGTCAGTTAATTTCTGTAGTGGTCAGCAACATAAGCATTGTTATGCAGCAAACAGCACAGGCAATACAAAGTATAGGACAACCAACCAAATCTGATCAGTCTCGGCAAGCCAGAGTTGATCCCATTGTAGGATTTGCCAAACAAGAAACTGAATCCCTTCCCTGCTGATAAAATCATCGTAGGCAGTGAAGAGGATGTCAGTGGAGCCGTGGTAGAACCAGCTGCTATAGAGGAGCCCAGAATCTCGGAGAAAGAGAATAATGAGTCATTAGAAAAAGAAGACTATAATCAGCTTTTCGCATTGGCTACAGCGCAGATACAAGATTGCCCTAGTGTGGTCTGCAGAACCTAGTGAAAACGCATTATGACAATTGCATCTTCATAAAGAAATTGAAAGCAGAAGCCAGGGATCCTTACTACTGGCTTGATGGACTACTATACCAAAAATCGAAAAAGGGCACCAGACTAGTGTTGCCCAGTATTAAGGAAGTCATTGGGGCTGTAATCAGGTCTATGCACAATGATCCAGGGTGGCAAAAACTTTGAAAAAGATACGGCAGGTATACTTCTGGAGGAATATGGCCAGTGATATAAGAAAGGCTATCAACAAATGTGTCAGCGCCAGAAGAACAAAGTGCCCCGGCAAAGACCTTTTGGAGACCTGCAAGTACTTGACACCCCTCCGCTTCGCTGGCATACGATTTGTTTAGATTTCGTCCTTCCGCTTCCTCTGACCAGTCAAGGATTCGACGCCATTCTTACAGTTGCAGATAAGTTCACTAAGAGAGTGAGGTTATTCCCCTGTAACTCTACAATAACAGCTGAACGGACAGCCAAAGTATTGGTACAACATATCTGTAAGATTCATGGTTTCCCTTCGGTCATCATTTCTGATTGGGATGTGCACTTCACGTCGGATTGTGGCATAATGTCTTCAAGATATTGGGAACATCACTTAAGTTCGCCTCGGCCTACCATCCTGAAATGGATGGACAGTCAGAACGGACTAACCAAAACATGATCCAGATATTTTGACATTATCTAAATTTAGAACATAACAACAGGGACTTGTACTTAACCACTACCGAGATAGTCATCAATAGCTCGGTCTCCGAAACCATCGTTCTACCTCGACCTAGGACGGAATATTATTATTCCATCGACAATGAACAAATTTGCCGATAGGAAGCGTTCTCTTCCAGAATTTTGAGTCATCAATTTAAATTTCTCCAGATAGCCTGGAAGAGGATTAATAGGGCTAATGCCAGATACATCAAAAACTACAATAAAGGCATATGCGCTTTCATCTCAAAGTAGACGAGAAGGTGCTGGTGAGGGTGTCTTGGCTGCTACCCAGAAGAGGACTGGGGAAAAAGCTGGTTTTCCAAGTATGTTGGTCCCTTCAAAAATTAGGCGTATCATTAACAAAGTATCAGCGCAGATTATAATTTCTCCTAAATGGAGGTGCTGCAACAAGATATTCCATTGCTCTATTTAGAAGACTTATATAGAGCCAAAGAAAAATAGAGACAAGGCTCTGGGTCCTATTAAAGATCCAAATTATAAGGACGTTTATAAAGTAGAGACACTGTTGGACGTTAAAGGCAAAAAGCCTCAACGCAAGTTTCTTGGAAGTGGGTGGGCTATGATGCCCCTACATGGGAGCCCGAAGCAAATTTACACCAGTGCTCCAAACTTATAGAGCTGTTCTTTGAAAAAAGAAGAAAAGGCGTTTGGTCCAAAGCAACAAAAGGAGACACAGCCTCTAAGCAAGGCCGGAGTGGTTACAAGAAGGAGAGTAGTCGTTCGAGTTCGTTGTCTCACGGCAAGAAGCTTCTTATGGCTGTATATTCACAGGCTTCGCTGTGTTCGAGCCCGCGAGTGTGTCACGGAATTTGGACATTGGCAATTCCACTGACAATCAATGTCATCATAACACCCGCTGCATTTATTCGCGTCATCATCCAGCCAGCGAGTGGATGAGGCATCATGACGATCGTCACAAGCAACGTGGAAAAGGAGAGAACACGAGAATTGCGCAGGAGGAGAGATTGAAGGATGCGCGAAAATTCAAACAGTCAGATGCCACATGGAAGGAGCGGAAAAAGGAGGCTCGCACGGCGAGAGACGTGTAAATGGAGGACGGGAGATTCATCTACTGTGATGAACATCGAAAAAGCTGGAGTGAATAAGAGAAGCAAAGGAGCGGTTCCCTCATTCAGCAGAGAGCTTGGTAGGAAAGCCTTTGACGACGCCGAGAAAGAGAGCGGAGCTTCTTAGGAAAATATTGGCTCGGCAAACGGTCGAACACGTATTGCGTCTGGGGAGACCATGATTTTTTCTCTGGATTTTTCCATTAAGGTCAGTGAACTTTGTTCGTCTAACTCCCTCCATACATGGACTCAGATTCACCATACCCAAGTAAAGACTTGCCAATTTATCAACTTGGTATCCGCCCGTATAGCCGTTATTTTCAAGTGTAGGTCTTATCAGCACGCTTTCAACGAACTGGGCAATCTACATGTCTATAGGAAGGAATCGGTGAGCGGGCTTTGGCCTAGTGGCTTACGAGCTTGTTCACTGGAAAGCCTCGGTTTCGTCTTAGGGTGTGAACTTGTATAAATTATTTTCATTCCGCCGTTATCTCTTTTTCATTGTCCGTACCTGCTAAAACCAGTGAACAAGTGGGGACGAGTGAACGATAATGTTGGGACATCTATACCTATATGTATATATACCTACATATATTTAATGGTATTCGAACATTTAACCTTCAAATTATATCTGCTAGTTATATACAATTCTTTGTCGTTTATTCGATAGAGCAAAAGCTTTAATTCCGAAGCGGCCGTTCGTAATTGACATCATCAGCTCAGCAACGTTCTACTTACTTCAGCTTTGCCTCACTTGATATCGTCGTGTGATTTAGTGATTGTGTATTTATGTGTGTGCTGAAGTACAACGGGTTCCCTACTTGTTATTGATATTGCTTTATCAATTTGTGCTACTGAATGCTTTCTTACTTAATTAGTGTCAGTGATTTTACGTATTGTGTTTGCCACCGAATTTGTGGTTTCAAATTGTGTGCTTAGAAAGCCCCTGAAGTTTGGTGCTTATTTTTGAGCAGGAAAAATATCTGCTCATGAATTATTTATTTAAGTTCCTATTAAGTAAACCTAGCATTTAAATATAGCTAGTTTAAGTTTTACCTTGAATAAACCATTTGTTTATTGCATTTAAAATATGCCTGCTCTGTCAAATGCTTCCATTGCATACTCACATGACAACTTTACATTCGCGTTTTTTATGTTAAAATATGCAAGGTTTACTGCATAAATTTATGATTAAATTTGTGGGACATTCTTTTAATTTTAAGCTGTGAGTCTCGCAAATTCTTCGGAACGAGCTTTGTTTGTCGCGAATTGTCTTCTAAGGAAATGTCAATATCCCATGACACCATGGCAATACTGCCTTCTGATTCATCACCAATGAGACGAAACAGAAGAAAAATTTTTCTTCAACACAGCTCAACAAGCTCTTCATCAAATTTTGTGGTGACCAAAATGGACTGGAAAGGAAGTGACGTCGTAAACATTTTCCGTTGGGTTACTGGTGATGTGGAAACTACGTTGGCGTGATTCTGGTAATGTGGAAACTACGCCTAAGGGCGTTTTCACACATACTGGCAAAACCGGAGCGAGTGACGGCGTCATTCACAAGCGATTGTAAGGTTTTTGGGGGCAGGGAGTGAGATCTTAATGGTCTAATTAGAATTTAGAATTTTGAATGAAAGCCAAATTAATAATTATGCGAATGAAATATAATTTAGTGTAAATACTGTGACCTCCCTTACATAAATAATAATTCGTCCCACACAGGCAAGGCCAATGGAAACAAGCAGGTGACAAAATAATCCACAAACATTTAAAAATAACAATATGATTTATTACATATAATGGATAATGAAAAAATACAAATGGCTTTAAATGAGAATTCAATAAAGTGCACTTTAATATTTGAAATGATTGTAAAGTCAAATGGAATAAGAGTTCATTAATGTGGAATGTAAAATTTTGATTCTTAATTATAATTTAGATTGTAACATTCAAATTGATTCAATTGGCTTAAACAGTAACCAAAGTGTATTGTAGTTTCTAATAATAATCTAAAGAGCAAATATAACTTTTGTTTGATATGTTTCTAGATCTTCAACATAAATAATAAACAGTTAATAATTTCTAATTCATAACAATAATCAGTACTTCAGTAATCATCTGTGAATATGCCTAACTAAGTATATTAAATCTTAAGTGCACTTACTAATCGTAATTCAACTTATGTTTTCAAATTTGTACCTTAGAGTAAAGAAATGTAATAATAAAAGTAAAATCTTCAATTGAGATAGTACGTATAAATGAAAGTGAGGGTATGTGTGAAACTCGGCCACAAAACATGGAATGAGCTCTTATCTGGTTCATTTCTCGATCAAGGCGTCCTCGGCTGGTCGTTCCGATGAGGTGCACAAAGGTGGCGGCAATTCTTCCTTCTAAATCCGGCAGCCATCTGGTTCTTCTGGGTCGTCGTGGATCTTGCTTCTTAGGCCTGTTGATAATACGGGTTCCTGGTCTTCCTCTCTCTCTCTCTTGGCAGGGACGATATGGTGGTCGGGTGATGACGTGTTCCTTTCTCCAGATGGAATATTTGTGGTCCTTGGGTCTCGTTCCGGGGAATAACAATAACATATTTGTATTTTCTAATCGAATCAAACTAAGTTATCCAATATGCTTATCTGAGCGGTGCGCTCCCCATTTTTCCGTGTCAGGTCATAACCAGTACTCTTTTACTTCTGCTTTCACTCTGGTGTCTCTACAAGAATTTTTGATCTTTACCCAATCACGATGTTACTTTCTGGTCATCTGACATTCATCTTTTTTATTATCAATTATTATTATTATCTGTCAATCACTGAGGTTAACACTTTCAGAGTTATTTAACTCTCATTTCCTTTGTCCTTCAAACAGGTTCAACGTTCAACTCATTGCTCAAATTCATCTCTGCTTTCTGTCTGTTCTTCCATCTGATATCTTTTTCATTGTTCTTTTTCATTGATATCTTGTGCAACTTTTAAGTCGCTCTTAAATCCGATTAGAAAAAATAATATTCAAATTATTATTTAGCTGACAACTCGTTCTAAATTCCAATTCCAGTCTTTCTGCTTGGCATAACTTTTTACTTCATCCATAGCCAAATAAATAAAGCTGTTTTAATTAATGTTCCGCTGACGATCCAATTTCCAAATTTAAATATTATAAAATAATATTCCATAAATTCTGGACTCTTAAACAGTGTCATTGTCTCGGTGACGTTTATTAGTTCCATAGAATTTTGGTGAAAGAAAGATATGTGCTGCGTTCAAGAAACGTTACTTTCCTGGGTTATTATAACTTAAAAGAAAGTGTGGTATGATTAAAAGTTGAGCAGAGATATGAAATTTATGTAACTCCAAAGCCTATGAAATTTATCCATAGGTGCATAAGATCGGCCAACAAGGACAGCAAGTGATTTGAGAGATAACTTCGCACCAATGAACATTTTTAATGATTATTTTTATATTTCTGCATTATTAATGTTAATAATAGTTTAACTTTAATTTTATGTTGTTTTTTGTCTTTTTGTGGAAAATCTTCTAAAACGCAAAAACTCTTTTCCATGCTTTTGCTTTTCAATTTTAACTTTAAAACAATCGATTGTTTTATCCCATAAACAGGGTTTATTTTGTACAAATTAAAGTAATTAGTGTAACAAGATAGTACGAGAGCAATTTACTCATTTTCGCAATGAAAAATATTCACAAATTACAACACAAATTTATGTTAAACACAAATGTAAACAAAAACGCAAATGTTAACAAACGCAGATGTAAACAAAACACAAAATCCTCCCCGGCTCTGGCTTTGCTGGTGTGTGCGAAAACGCCTTAAGAAAATAATGAAAGCGAAGAACCGGAGATCGGCCCGGCATCCCATTGTCGAGTTCAACGCAGGCTGCACTTGCCAGTGCACCGAATGCAACGTTATCAAATGAAAACTTTCACACGTAGCTCGACCCAGCAAGTTTGCCGGTCCGATCACCGGCACCGGCAAATGCAGCCAGAGTTGTACTCAACAATCGGATGCCGGGCCGACTTCCGTTTCGTTGCTTTCAAAGTTTTCTTAGGGAGTTTTCACATACACTGGCAAAGTCGGAGCCAGAGAGGGGTTTGTGTTTTGTATACATTTGCGCTTTGTTAACATTTGGGTTTTTGTTTACGTCTGCGTTGGGTTTATATTTGTTTTGTTTTCATTACTCCACTATTGTAGTACAATTTTCTATCATTACGAAAATAAGTAAGTTATTCTCGTGCGATCCTGTAACATAGATAGAATTTGTGAAAAATTATCTCTGTTTGAGATAAAACAACTGATTGATAAAACTGAACAGCAAAAAGCATGGAAAAAAATTATGCGTTTTTAGAAGATTTTCTACAAAAAGACAAAAAAGAAAAACATAAAATTCAAATTATACGTTTATTTATATTAATAATGCAGAAATATAATAGTCAACATATTTTGTTCATTTGTAACGGAAACGTCCCCTATGTACTTGATCAATTTACTCTCAAATCAGTTGCTGTCCTTGTTGGCTGATTGCATGCACGTCTGGGTAAATTTCGGAGGCTTGGAGTTTCATAAATTTCAGATCTCTGTTCACTTCCTTCTAAAGTATAATCCCAAGAAAGTAATGTTTGTTAAACGCAGAACACATCTATCTTTCACCAAAAATTTACGGCACCAATAAACGGCACCGAGAGAAAGCCAGCATTTGTGAAAGTCATCGGCCGGCAATGTCGCCGCCACTTCCTCCGGTTTTGCCAGTGCGTGTGAAAACGCCCTAATGGTAAGGAGGATACCCAATTTGTGAGTCGGGGGCGTGCTCTGCTGATTGAGCTGATTTCTGACTTCATGGAAGTCTATATGGACATATTGTAACCAGTAGCGGATTTAGCATTTGACAAGCTCCAGGCGCAATTCAATTTTGAGGCCCTCCTCTAAATACTGCTAAATTATTAATTATTTTTATTATGAAATAAATAAATATATTAATTTTTTATTTCGAAATCTGAATTTTGAGGCCCCTTGATTTATGAGGCTCGAGGCGCGCGGTTCGTGCGCTTTGTGTGCCTATTCAGAAATCCGGCACTGATTGTAACACCTTAGTAGTTCAGCTCAATAGGTTGGAGTCCAGGTCGCGAAAAGTTTCTTTCCCTTTTCTATTTGTAATTGTCATGTGTTTGAAGAGTTTCTTCAGTTATATTATTTTTTTTTTAAGTTGAAACTTGAAGATAAATTTGATGGAAGAAATATTTAAATAAAGTGGTGGAAACTTCAAAGATACCAAGTTTAAAACACCTAAACTAAAATTTTTTATATTTTCTAATAAGTTAAAAATGTATAGTTCTTGAAATAATATAAACATTTATTTGCATAGCAATTCCAGTTTCACAATTTTAATCAAAGCATAGATCATTAAAACGGATACATGGAAATGTGACTGTACATTTGTGCCTGTACGCGTGCTCAAACAACTCTTGAAGATTGCATCCAAACTAGAGACTTGAAGATATATTTTAATTATTAAATCGTTGAGTAAATATTTACAATAACTTTTAAAAATGTGTATAATGCTCGACAAGAAAATTTAAAAAAAAATCTGTTAATAACCAAAAGAAAGATTAGGTGTAACATTTTTAACTTCTATACAAAAATACTTTAAAAAATCTCATAAACAGTTTATTACTTCTTTATTGGAAACTTAATACAATTCCAAATTAATTTAAGAAATTCATTTACAGGATAAAAATTTTAAACTTAGAAATTTATTCCATATGTAATTTAAGAAATAAAATACAATTTAATTTGATTAAATTTATACTTTGATAAATTCTATTTTGCCAAAATTGATATTTTTATACTATGGTTGATATAATTTAAATTTATTAAATTATATATTAAGATAAATTTCGAAAATTTCAAATTTATATCTTTTACATAACAGTTTTTTAAATGAATTTGGAAGTGTAGTAAGTTTTATTAAAAAAGGGATATTGAAAGGAAAACTGCCTACTCTTAAAGCATTGCCTGAAAAGAAATAAAAGAATGTAAATTTATATGGTTAAATTAAATGACCCTTTGTATTCCGTGGGTACACCATACAAAAAAGGGAATACAGACAATAATAAATTAATTTTTCCCTGATTATATGCCTATTTTCCTTTGAATGTATACCATTAGTTCTGAGTAACACATTCCTGTGTGAAATAACCCATTCGTCACAATGTCTTTGGTCTGTTTAGTGTTCTTTTTAACCTTACATGTCCCATTGTATCACTTTCATCTGTCGTTTTACCTTGCTGCTCCTATCAGCAGGTCACCACAGATATGCAATTCAGATTATTCTTATGTGCAGAGAGTATATAAATATGCAACTATTTATTCTCTATCAGCCTTCCTTTGACAAAAGAAATCAGCAGATGATGATAAATTGTATTCTCATATCGTTGTGTTTCTTCGTTTCCAGACAAATTTCGATGTTAAGCCACGAGCCTTCCTCATTATTATTTTAAGTTGTTGCATTCCATTCGCACCACCGCACGATGCCGTATGCAATGACTAATCGTTTTTCCACTTGCCTGAGAATTTCTCATTTTTTACTTCCTTCTACGAAGTAAAGGAAGTATTTTTCTCTGCTGTGTCAGCTTTGAGACCACCTCCCTAAGCTACGTATTATATCAAATGGAGAAGCGAAACTTCTTGTTTTGCACAATGTCTGTCGAAGTTAGCTGCATGCTTCTAGTAGAAAATTTATTCTAAAACCTAACCTAGCTTAACCTAACCTAACCATATTATTGATCTGGAAATAAATGTATATTTCGAATATGGATCTTGTATTGCACAATTCAGTCAATTTATTAAAAGTATTGCTAAAAAGGTTCCTTCCAAGCCATTTAATCATGAACCCATTGTAGCTTATAGTAAGTTGTCTCTTATTTCACGTACATATTAAGGACATTTGTAGAGTAATATGATCGACCATTAACCAGTTGAGAAAGCGCAAGGCAGTTAAAATATCATTACGGTGTTTGCAAGCAGGTCGTTCTGTTGCCAGTTTTTTTTTCATTTTTTTTTTAAAATTTGACTTCAGATTCGGATAGAGCGTCAGAAAGTAAGTAATACGTCTAATAGGCACACATGTCCTATCTATTCGGGAACATGTGCGCCTATTGAAACTTTTGCTTACTTTTTGACGCTCTATCCGAATCTGAAGTCAAAATCAAAAAATTCTATAAATAATTGGCAACAGAACGATCGACTTAGCAAATTCTATTTTCACGAACGCTAAGGTCTAATCCACGTTATACAATGTTGGATTGCTACACCCATGGAACGATAATAATATTGACTTCTTCGAGAGCTTGTTGTTTCGGTGCCCACAACTGAAGCTTTAATTCGATAACCCTCGTGGTAGGGGAAGAGAAAGTACAGGGGATCACGAGAGGAATACATGGAATAATCCACCCAGCAACATCGACCAAGTGATCCTCGGAGCATTTCTTGAATCCATCTTATATCATTTTTTCCGATGCCATTAAAATTGTTGTGAATATTGAAGCCTAGTTCTTGTAAATGCTGGACTTTGCTAGACGGCGTTTGTCTTGCAAACAGTCCATGCATGATGCCCTCTATCATTGATCTGAACAAGGGTATTTCGGGAATATCTAAAAGTTCAAGTATTCTGAGGTTCATACAGGACATTATTTCCTTAAAAATGTTGGTAGGGTTGGATGAAATAGTAGTCAATGATTTAATTCCCTCAAAATCTAATGTGAGGACGGTGATGTTTTTGAATGGTATTATGTGATCTAAGTGAAATGCTTCATCTACGTATAACTCCAATTCATCCAGCACTTTTAAACCTTGGTGATTATTTTCGAGTAGGGATTCAAAACACTCTATTCTGCAACAAAGGAATTTGTTGTTGACAAAGTTACCTATGAATTTCGATGTGTTGTCTTCGTCCCCTTTGGGAAGGATAAACGCTTCTTCTACCGAAACGAGAGAATTTGTCGAGTTCGATAAAGTTAATGAACCTTCGAAATAAATCGATCTCCATGATTTTTCACGACAGAAATCAAAAACGGGGGAAAATGTTTCACCAGTATAAAAAGCGTAGAAGTCACGCACTTTCTCTGTTTCGGCAACGGCATCGAATAATTTCTGCAAAGTTTTCTTTAATAGCCTATTTCCTCTGTACTTTTGTGAGGGCTGAACACCTACAGTAATACCATCAATTATCCTCCCTGTTTTCACAAGTTCCACAAACTTCTGTAAACGATCCTCATCTGCAAACTTCAGTCTCAGTCGGCCAATATTCATACTTCTCCATCGATGTTTATGTAATTCATCATAAAGGCAATCGAATAAAACTGAGTTTAAATCTCCACCTTCAAGTAAACTAACATTTACATTTTCTCTTTCAATGGATTCGATGAAACTGACAACACGATGCCAATTTTGCAAAGAAAACTCATTTGTGAAAGTAACGTGCAGAGATTTACATTTTAGCACACATTTCAGCCTGGTGAAATTCTCTTCAGAAATGTTTGCTTTGAAAATTAAACGTAAACGTTCAACTGAGAGGTTTCTACTGAAATCGATTGTAAAACTTGGATCCCACTGAAGAACCTGTACCAAATTCAACTCTATTGAATGGTTTATAATGAGTGAATATATCTTCGTTGAGAAAAAGTTCTCTTTTACGGAATAAAAGTTACCAATGGAGTGAAAAGTCGGGACAAACGAAGGTAGATGATGTTGAAAGGAAGAGAAAAAAACATCGATATTTTCGACTTCCAATAAAATATTGGTGAAGCAGCGGTTTTCAAGGTTGAACCAATAACCATATGCAGTGAGAGCTTCAAAAAGTAAATGAGCTCTACCATCCAAGAATCCCCCGAGAAACACATAGAAGAGGGAATCGTTGGTGGGTATTAAACCTTTCTTTATCAAAGTTTCAATTTTTCCTTTGAAGAGGCTTTCATTATTGGATTTAGAAAGTTCGTAGAAAACAGAGAAGGCAGCGATAAATTCGATAAAAGTTTTGTGGATTGGTTGATAATGCACTTCTTTCTGGTGACTTTT
Source organism: Rhysida immarginata (assembly GCA_023313115.1). Taxonomy (NCBI): domain Eukaryota; kingdom Metazoa; phylum Arthropoda; class Chilopoda; order Scolopendromorpha; family Scolopendridae; genus Rhysida; species Rhysida immarginata. Next base: position 1,005,134 of record JAHWFO010070108.1, on the reverse strand, counting down.
AACTTGTGATGTTTTCACCAAAATACCAGATTTCAAAACTATTTCATCGGAGTACTTCAGTATTTCATTTTCTCCAAAGACCAGCACGTCTGTTATAAGTTTCTCACAAGCTAATCGACCAAAAGAAGCCAAAGTTTGTAAATATGTGTTAGTAGATGAATGACTCTCAAAATCCTTAAACAAATCCACATTCTCGTTAATCCCTAGTCGTTTTTCTCGGACTAAATCACGTCTTATGATAAAGGTGACAAAGAATTTATATAATGACGTCTGCGACGGAAAACTTTCGATGGCTCCTTCCAGTTTTTCTTGCAATATCATTGCTAGTAACAGCAGAAAGAGAGGACATTCACATACCTGACTCATTAATCCTTCGCTAATGGAATGAAGTTGGCATTCCAGTTGTTGTGGAACCTCATGGAAATATTTAACCAAAAATCCTCTAATATCTCCCTTATCGATACCATGGATACGAATTCTTTTATCAAAATAATATAAATTATTTGGATTCTTTTCATATCTTTCCAAACGTCCAATTAACTGTATTTCCTGCAATTTGTTGAACTGGAACATTCCGTTTCTGGAAGTTGTAAGTACATACATATCCTTATACTTATCTTTTCGAATTAAAGGCAGAAACACATGTTTGCCTTCTTCGCTTAATTCATCAAAACCATCTAAAATTAAAAGAATCTGACTTTGGTTTTCGTTAATGTATCTCATAATGTCATTTTTTGTGCAACGCTTTTCTTTTTCACATTCTCTAAACAAAATCGTCTCTATATCGTCGCCTTCTTGATAGTTTCTTAATTCGAAAAGAAATACCAATTGGAATTTTGCTCGAATGTAATCTTTCTTTCCTGACCAATCTCTCGCAAGTTTACAGCAGAGTGTTGTCTTTCCCATTCCAGGAGGCCCTTCAACTAAGATCCTATGAGCCTCTCGTCCGTCGTTCGATTCATGAAATAACTCGTTAACTGCGATTCGTTGGCACTCTCCTTGAACGTTGTCCATAACTAGGTTCACGTACATTTCGTCCAATGGATAGTGCTTGTTCATCCAAGGTGCTTGAGGAAGTTCAATGTTCTCATATGCTCTTGTTTGTCTTCTTTTTAAATTTAATTTCATATCTATCAAGGAAATACAGTCGATCAACAAAAATAAAAGAGTCTAAATGCATAATAGGGTAGATGTACCGGTAATTGACAGTGTACCAGTAATTGACAATTCACGATTTAAATGCTTTTAATAAAATAACAAGGCAAGAAAAGGGACTGGTGTTGCCACCTCGTATTTAACAATGTATTAGGCTTCCCAGAACAGTAAAAAAACTAGGAACTTTGCTCTCTATTATGGCCGCAAACACATGTTGATTGTCCAATGTCTTATCGAGTCGAAAAAACCTTGTAATGAACCACTACGCGAGGGTTTCATTACTTGAATTTATTTCATGAATGTTATGCAATATTTGTTTTTAATTTTAAGTGAACCGTTTTGTGTGATTAGTGAACAATACTTCTAGTAGTAACAGAATTTCAGATAACCAATGTGTTAACTGTTTTAATCCACTGTCAACTACTAGAACCCAGATATGTTGTGTCGCTAGTAATTGACATAATTTGCAATTATTGATAATTTCTGTGTTGAAAAAAACGAACAAAAATATACTAATGTGATATAGAATTAGGGTAATAATAAAGGAAACATGATGGTTTTAAATGTAACTGCTTAATTTCCATTAATAGACCTAGATGTGTCAATTATAAGAATTTCACTGCCAATTTCTAGATTAGTTAAAGAATTTCACTTTGACATAAATCTTCTAGGCCCTATTGGCCGATTCTTTTGATTCGCCGAGACGATCAACAGATAACCCAGGACAAGTTATCTTCCAAGAAGAAAACTAATACTGGTATTCTGTTTACTATGATAAGAAGTAGCATAGGATAAAGTGGATGAATTTTGCAAGTAAGAGAACAATCGTCAAAAATCAAGTTTTCTAAGAACAATTTGTTGGTCAAGCTGTGATGATTTTGCACTACTGGAAAGAACCTTCATTTTCTATGGTCCTTGCACTCTACATGGGAGTGGGCTGATTTTATTTATTATTTCAAAGGGAAAAAGATAAATGATCTAAATGAACAACTTAAGTTTTAAAAAGCACAATTTTAGTTAATGTGAAATACTTTACACATTCTTAAAAATGCTTGATTTCATCAGTTATTTTTGATGTTGTCATTTTTTTGTGAAAAATATACAGGATTATTATAATTAAAGTTACGATTTCAAGAATCGGTAATTGAAAACTACTGGACCTGATATTTTAGCAGAACAATCGTGAGGCAATGGAATTTTGTTTGGCGAAGGAAAAAAAAATAGTTCCAAAATCTGCCGATAGATGGCACTGGCAGGGTTCACATTGTCTGGAGATATGCAAATTACTAATACGTGACATGCGCACCGCAGACATAGCTGCAATAAAAATGCAGAGCACCAGCTCTTTGCTTGAATGCTTCATCATGACTCTGACTATGAAGGATCGTGCTCTGCTCTTGAAGCTTTTTTATAAAAACGATGAGTGTGCACTAACAACTATTAGGAAGTTTTGGACATTAGAATCCATAAAATCGGGTCCAATAACCACAAATGGTCTGCGAAAAATGATTGCTAAATTTGAAGAGACCGGTTCATTTGACGTGAAACGGGGTAGAGGAACGAAAGCAGTTTCGGATGCGCCAGTGAAAGATGTGGCTACAGCATTACAAGAACAGACGAACAGTGATGCAAGATGGCGCTCCTCCGCACATTGCTACTCCTGTAAAGCAGCAGCTGAGTGCTCATTTCGAAGATGCTAGGATCATAAGCCGCCATTTTCCAACAACGTGGCCGCCACATTCCCCCGACGTAAACCCGTGTGATTTCTGGCTTTGGGGATACCTGAAGAATGTTGTTTAAAGCGGGCGGATTGAGAATCTAGCCGACTTGAAGGCAAGCATCACACATCACATCCATTGCATCAGTACAGATACCCTCCGATCTTTTGTGGAACATGCCATTTTGCGCTTCCAATTAGTAGTGGAACAAGGTGGAGGGCATATCGAATAAGTTCTGCCTTAATCATCAGTAAGATATTCGTTCGATGAAGCTCTGTTTTTTTGGCATTATCACTGTTGTCGCTGTAAACACGTATTCTAGTCTTTTCGCTAATAAATTTTTCGTAAACCCCTGAACTCTATTGTTTCCTTTTGGCTAACAACATTTCTGTGTTTCACGAATCCATTTTTGCTTTTCCCCCCTGGCATACCCTGCCAGCGCCATCTATCGGCAGATTTTGGAATTATTTTTCTACTTCGCCAAACCAAATTCAATTGCCTCACGTTTGTTCTGCTAAAATATCAGGTCATTCTGACGAGTAGTTTTCAAATTATCGATTTTTGAAATCGTAACTTTAATTATAATCACCCTGTATAATAAAAATGTGCAATTAAAATATTGTCAATTACTGGTGAAACTGCCTGTCAATTTCTGGTGCATTAACTGTCAACTACTGGTGATTCATGCATTAGTTAGGAAAAAAATTTAATAACTTAGTAGCTTTTAAACATATAATAATTGTTTAGAGATTGGCACATTCTGTATTGTACAGGGTGGTTATGATTAAACTGACACCATTTAGACCCTTCTAGCGGCCGTTCTGGTAATCAGATTTTGACGAAACTTGACATATATGTTATACAGACCATGAGGAAGAGAATTTTGCAATAAAAAAATTTTGTTCACATGTTGACCGCTACATCAAAATATGGTACTGGCCATGTAAGAAACTATCTGAGAATTTTCACTCAATCAGAGACGTTATGCAAATGAGATGTAAAATTAGAAAAGCTTTAAAATGACAGTGAAATTAAATGTAAAGTCATTCTTCACGATGTCTTTAGCTAAAAAGGATCGAGCTTTATTGGTGAAGTTGTTTTACCAGAACTGCAATAATGCTTCTGCTGCACTAAGAGACTATAGACGTTTGAAAAACTTGTGAAATGGGCCTATGTCCATTAATGGTTTAAAAAAGATGATTAAGAATTTTGAAGAAACTGGTGAATTGGGTGTGCTGCCAGGGAGAGGACGGAAAGAAATTACAAATGAGACTGTGGAAGACGTTGCTGCTGATGTAGTGGAGAGTGCTTCAAGTTCCCAATATTCTTCAGCAAATGCTCGAGCCGTATCACGTGATTTGTCTATTCCGTGGTCTACGGTACAAAAGGTTTTGCGTTCCACTTTAAAGTAGTAATCATACAAGATCCAGGTGGTTCAAAAGTTGCTTCAGGAAGATCCGGAAAAACGCAGCGATTTTGCTTGCCAGTTTCTGGCTAGAATAGCCGTCGATAATGCATGGCCATGGAACATTTTGTGGTCAGAAGAAGCGCATTTCGCACTAGACGGAGCAGTGAATGCTCAAGACTGTCGCATCTGGGGTACTGAAAAGTCGATGGTTGTGCATGAAAAGCTTTTGCACTCTGATTACGTGACTGTATGGTGCGGATTCACTTCACATTTCATTCTTGGCCCCTTTTTCTTTGAAGAGAACACTCCTCAAGGCACTAAAAGATGTTCAATCACTGGTGCTCGTTACTGCGAACTTCTGCAGCAGAAAGTTATTCCTAGTTTATAAGAAAGACAATATTTAGAAACTACTGTCTTTATGCAAGATGGTGCAACACCCCACATTGCACGATAAGTGAAGGAACTGCTTCATGCTCACTTTGGAGATGGTCAGGTGATTTCGAGAACTTTTCCAACTGCATGGCCTCTTCGTTCACCTGACTTAAACCCGTGTGACTTCTGGTTGTGGGGATATTTGAAAGATAATGTCTATGGAGGAAGAATACGGACTTTCCCTGAATTGAAAGCAAGCATAACACGCCATATCACTGCGATTCCTCAGGAAACCCTTCGCTCTACTGTGGAACATGCAATAATGCTCTTTGAACATGCCATTGACACAAATGGAATGCACATTGAACAAATGATCTGATTTTATAAATTTCTGTGCTTCTAACTTGTTTTTGTTATTATTCATGTGCCATATTTTGACGTAGCGATCAAAATGTGAACTAATTTTTTTATTGGAAAAATTCTCTTCCCCATGGTCTGTATAACTTATATCTCAAGTTTCGTTAAAATCTGATTACCAGAACGGCCGCTAGAAGGGTCTAAATGGTGTCACTTTAATTACAACCACCCTGTATTTACAATTTAATGCAATTTGATTTACGTAGACAATTTCGTTTCAAGGTAGTGTCTTAAACTGTCAATTACTGGTACATCTACCCTATATCTAAATATTATCCTAAATGTACTCATTAAACAATTAATCTTTACCTGTTAGTATTTCTTCGGAATCTGCAATCGCAAGATTGGATAGCCTTTCTTTTAGAAGGAAAAATGAGGCATTTAAGTTCAAACACAAGCAAACATTTATTGAAATGCTTAATCCAAATTGTTTACAAAACTGAATAAAAAGCAATACCTCCATCTCAATTTTTTATGATTTTTTAAGATCATTATAAATGAAATACAAACAACTTGAATTCTTTTATAACTATAGTATATGTGCAGGGTGATCTAAATTAAAGTACAGCATCCATGTTCTACACATTTACAGAGATAATCAGACATCATTAGTGTTTATAAAAATATGTTGAGGCATCATTGCGCTTTCAATGCGTATCTCTAAAGCGGCCTAGTCTGCTAATGAATATGGGTGAGCAGACTGGGGAAAAATGTTGGACTTTCTTCGTTTATATAAAGAGAATCACGAAGAAACAATTCCTCTCTCTCTCCCTTCCCACCCATTTTCATCAATGTACTGGTTGCTCCAGGGGTCTCGTTGTCAACATTTGTGTGTACGTGAGTAGCCAAAGGTGAGATAGAAAGGGGGGGGGGTAGTTGCCCTAACCCTAAATCAGATAAACTTATATACAAATACTTGATTATAGTAAAAATAAGATGTTCACAGGAAACTTTGGTATTGGATTTATATTGCAAAAGAGCTGGTATTTGGTAAACGTTTGCCACGAAATTTTCTCACATACATGTATGTATGTGACTTGCCCTCCCTATCGGAGAAAAATTCGGTCTACTGTCCTCCACCCTTTACATAAATGTTGGCTACGAGCATGGAACTTCAGTGAACTTCTGCTATCATGCAAATTCTCCCGTTTACAGTACCAAGTTTCTTTGTGGCGGGAATTTCTGGAAAAGATTTTTTTATTTCGAAAAACAAAATTTCTTTTGCCATGTTTTTATACATATTACAAACTCAATGAGTCTGTGTTTACAAGGACTCTGACATGGGCTGTATTCTGGAGTACTAAGGTTGCATATTGAGTGTTCTGCATCTTATATGAACTCTTAAGCATGCCATTATGGGTCAGGGCTCTTTTACGATTTATCTCTTTTGCTAAATAAAGGAAGATCACAAGCAAGGCCAGAGTGAAACAACCTGCTATGAGAATTGAATTGGCATCCCATATACATTGCAGTCAAGTGCCGACATCAAAGTACGACTTTTATTCATTAGCTTTTATTCATTAGCTTTATTCATTTATTTTATTCATTAGCTTTAACATTAAGCTTTATCTATTAAGTAAGCTAGTGGGATTCTTCATCTTAAGATGACTTACGATATCTACAGTATACAAGAACTTCATTTTTTTTAATGAGCATTATCATCATGTGTTTCTTTCTTGTTTTTCACACAAGTCACTGTTAGTTATAAATTAATTCATGGAGTGGAAAATCCAGTGTTTATTAATAAATTATATGAAACTTAAACAACCTTGTCATTTTCAGTCTTCTTTTAAATTTTCACTGCATTTCAGAAGTGAAGAGGGAACACTTCTGGTCGCAGAGCAGGTGATGAAGAGATCTCTACTCATGCCCAGCATTTTTGTCGTTTAACTAGTTTCAATGAGGGGTAAAGCAGGTATCAGTGTTGTGCTTCGGTATTGGAATCAATTCCCGCCTGCCAATGTGTTATTTTGTCATGTCATCAACGATATTTAATGAGATAATTCCTATCCTCATAGTGAGGAGGGACCACTTAAGCATTCAGTTTTGTTGGCACAAGGGAATTTTGTGCATTTTGGAAATTTAGTGTGTTCTCTGTGTAAGCGAGACAAATGAGAGAGTGTGAGACAGTATGTTACTAGGCTACACTCCCTGGGAAGAGATTGCTTATGAAGGTAGAAGGAGATGGAGAAATGCAGAACGCTCAGAGGGTATATGGGAAACTGTTTGGGAAAACTCAGATTTTTTTTGCTGTAAAATAAATATAATGAAATTTGTTTGTAAATGATTATTCTATTTTTTATTTAAGTTTTTTAGTTTGCAGACAGTGATTGTTGAGTTTGTATTGTTTAAATAAATGTTAATAAAAATCTCCGCATGATAATCGCTGTCTGCTGTAGTTGTCCCTCGCGAATAATTTTCGTGATCACGAGGATGTTGTGTCGCCCTATTGTTAGTGTTCTTTTCGTAATTATTGGTTTTTTTTTCATTCAGACAGACCACTTCCAGCTTCTGGCTTGACCAATCCTTCTTCCTTCTGGTGCTCCACGCCTTTACTAGCGCAGGCATGGCGTTCAACTCTTCATTTCATTCCATAGGCCTTCAATTCTTTCTTTAAGCATGGGAGCCGACCTTTTTTTTTGGTCCAGTCGATAACTTGTAAAGGTTCCAATGTTTTGTAAACTGCTCCTATCCTGCCGCTCGATGTTTAGTTCGTTGCTATTGATTCAAACAGGTGAAATTCTCAATTTCTTGCGGCATCCATGATTCTCTATGGAGCAGCATTTTTGCGGGTTTACTCGTAAGGTAATAATGAAATTTCTTTTGATACTATTTCAATAATAACGCGTATAAGGAACGCCATGCTGCACATTTCAGTTTGTTTTTTTTTATTAATAATTAACTATTACTTCATAGTCTTCCTTTAGACATAAATGGAATTTGAAATATCTTTCTTATTCCTTATAGGGAATTAGTCTGCCTCAATGAATATTTAGACATTTAAACTCAATTTCAACAATGTAGCGATTGATATCTCTCATTACAGTATTTTGCTGTATTAAGGTACATTTAAATATTTTCTTTTCTTAATTTTGAGAAATATTTTCTTTTGTAATTGAGATCACAATGCCAATTCCTCAATTGAATCATATTTTATAGAATATTCTAAAGTACAGAAGTTTTTTTTTGTATTTCATAAATAAATATCTTATTCTTAAACCAAAAATAAAATTTTTTAAACGAGCCACATCTATTCTTATGTTTGAGGCTCATTTAAGTATCACCTCTTGAATTCGGCTCTATTTATTGCTTCCCCCGTGGTTGAATTTTTTTTATTTTTTGGTTTAGTCTTTAATACAATATGGAGTAATCATATTTTGAAGAGTGTCGTTCCCTCCGTAGGCCAACAAGTCCCAATTATATTCATTGGACATACTGAGTTTTAACCTTTCTCGAAACCAAAGGGCTAGCCAAATAAGTCCAAGAAAAGATCTCACTCCCTACAGAAGCATCAGCCAGCTCATCCATGCACCTGGACTGAGCAAGAGTGCAGCATTATCTCCTAAGGGTGGTATCACGGTTTCTCCTCCTCGAGGAACAACGAGGTCTCCTCACGTAAGGAATGAGGTACAAGGTCCCCTCGAAATAATTCGATTCCGTTCAAGCTTGCATTTTTTTTCTCTCCTTATATGAGGAGTCCTTCAACCTCTCCTCGAGAAAACTAGTTATTTGTTTGAGAGTATTTTTAACGGAAATGACGAAACTTTGGTGTGGGAAGCGTCACGTTGCTAAGCAACCTATGCGCGCGGAATACTTGAATCTATTTTTAAGTTAAAAATCACAACAAGATGCGAGATTTTGGTTAGCAATCCTTTTGCGAGATGTCCCTTTGTCAGATGAATGTTTTCTCCTGGCTGATAACTTTTCTTCTAATGGCCGGAAAAAAAGAAAATTTTTCACCAGTCGAACTTAATTGTTGATGGGTTATATAATAACAAATTACATTAATAAATTTATTATAATAAAATAATCACTAACATGATAGATTATATTGTCTGTAATAATATACAGAAATCTTTTAACAGATTGTGATACGGCCACGATCTCACGATTTCAATTTTTTTAATTTAAATTATCTCAAAAGCATCAAACGTAGGGATTGAATAATATTTGCGATCCAATAAGATTGAAAATAAAATTGATTATAAGAAAAACAATTGTCTGAAATGCTATAACTTCGGTTTACGTGCCGAGCACATAAGGTTTGCCTGTGGCGTTTATGTACTTGACAAAAAAAAACTGGACAAAACGTAAATGCTTTCAAGTGGAAAATTAACAAAGTGAGCATTTTTTGCAGATGCTTTGCTTTATTAGCCCTTCTTCCAAAAATACATTTAGTTATGTATTATAATAATTTTTTTACTATTTCATTCTGCGAACATAATATCTTGTAACCTCCCACCCATCATGCCAACCACTACGTCTTGCCGGGAAAACCTTATACAAGCTGGCCGGCCATCACTTCCCTAACGCCGTTGTCACACGCTTGATAACGTTGCTTATCGTCGACTGTGGGAAATCAAGTAGGCCTATATCGCCATATACGATTTGGAAGCAACCTTAAACATAAAAATTTATGTACAACCTCTGACAATTAAGTTAGGTGAATTACGTCACATCCTAATCTGTGCGAGCTTTACGCGAGTAACAATGCATGTGAATACAAGCCCAGTCATTGTTTAAGCAAGTTCAGACAGGTCACGTTTGTGCGTGCAATGGTTTAGCAGATGCTCGTTTCTTCAGTTGAAGGTGTAGCGTGCGCACGTAACTGTGGATAATGGATCAAAGAGGAACACTGCCGTAATCGTACAACAGTTTCTGGCTAACAAAGGGGTCGTATCCATAGCTCATCTACCTTATTCACCAGACTTGGCACCGGCAGACTTTTTCTTGTTCCCATGCCTGAAACGGTCCTTAAAGGGACACATATTTGCGGACATTCCAGACATTCAAGCAAATGTGACACGTGAACTTAAAGCCATCCCTAAGGAGCTTCCAGTACTTATACACCCGATCCCAAAAGTGTATTGCCTTCCAGGGTGATTATTTCGAAGGACAATAAAGTAAATGTGGCTCTATCTGTTTTGCATTTTGTTGTGTGAACTCATTTACCGAACTTAATTGTCAGAGGTTGTAATTGAAAGAGAGTAACTTACTATTTTTTCTCAAATCTAATAGAGATTTATTTAAACTACTTATTACACAAAAATAGTTTATTTACTTTTGCGAAGAAACGCAAGGTGATGAGAAGCTGAAAAACGCGGGGAGTCCCCTGCTTTGTCCCGCGTTCCACTAATGCTGTCGCCGATTTCCCTGGTAACTGATACAACAGTTTCTTTTGCCAGCCGATATTTCTTCTTGAATTGTTCTTGGTCTAAACGCTCCATAGAGTAACGAGATTTCACAATTGCATTTCTCTGAGGTGATCTAAACGTTGTCGACGATGGCACCATCTTTCGAAGTGAGCGAGATCGTCCATTTTGAATTTACTCGCTCTGAGGAGAAATCTCGCCTCACACATCGAAATTTTGCCCTAGTGAAGATGACCTTGAAACTGGATATTCGAGGAACAAACCTTCCTTACCTCAACCTTAAACCGAAGCATGATACCACCCTAAGTATAGTGAGTGATGATCCTGTCATCATGCTTCAAGATGACAATCCCTTTACATTATGGGAAGCAGTAAAGCATCGATATGGAAAGCCGGATTCAGTGACACAGGATGAAATAATGCCGCGTCTCTTAACATTGCTTTTATTAGACGCTGATGATCCGAATGCCATGTAGCAAGAATGCTACAAATCCGTGCTCAGGCTGGAGCCGTGTCCTTGGTTCTGGATGATAAAATTTGATAGACCATATGGTTGCAGGTCTACCCTCTACCTATACTCCATTGAGACTCACGGTCCAGTTAAACCCATTAATGTCTATTGAAACCTTCCTAAGTCATCTAAATGTGGTCTTTAAGGAGCACACCACACCAAATTCATCAACAGGTGTAGCCTCGTGTGACACCTCTGTTTCTCCCGCGCGTCCAAATCCTAATGCCCGTCGAACAAATGACCGTAACATGCTATAATTGTGGAGGCCGAGAACATGTAAAAACGGTTTGTCTGTCCAAAATTTATCCCACTACTGCAGGTCCAGCTGCTTCATGCACGGCAATACCCCCCCCCCATTCGCAGGATCCTGCATCAATAAAGCGCATGCCTCGTGCATCAGCTTCACGTCCTATGTGTTAGCCTCGTAAGTCGGGTACAAAATGGGCAAAGCAATAAACCAGCAGCCAACTGTGTTGGTGTTCCAAACAAGGATTGGATAGTGGACACGAGTAGCTCATTTCACGTAATTAAAGAAAAAGAGTTAAAAGAAAAAGAGTCAAAAGCAGATACCCACTGCAGACCCTAAGAAAACTATTGCTGCCATCGGTAATGGTGCGGCAAGTGTGTTATTAGATTCAGGAGCAGTTTTGAAACTCCATGACGCGATTTATGCTCCAAAAGTGCGCCTCAATCTAGTCTCCATAGATCAATTATCAAAAGCAGGGTTAGAGTCTTCTTTTTGGCCCAACTGGTTACTCCATTACTTCATCTAAGGGCACGACCATCGCTGCGCAGGAGGGCCTGGAGGACCTCCCGTTCCTTCCCGTGGCCTCAAATATCCATTCAGTTTTTCGATGGCTGTCACTTATAGTGACATTCATAATGCATTGGGCCATCCGTCATCAAAAAACTCACCACAGCAGTGAAACACCATAGCATGCGCGGTCTTAGAGTTTTGCCGCCATTAAATGATGACCAACCATGTGTAGCATGCCTTCAGGCACGATTGTGCAACACCCCTCACAACATTGTACAAGACAAATGGTCAACACGTCCTCTACAGCTACGCCACGTGGATACAGTGAGACTGATGCCTACCACTTCTATCCATGGAAACAAACTCCTGTTATTAGCCGTCGATGATTTCTCACGAAAAACTTTCCTTTGTGCTACACCGACAAAAAGTGAAGTGCCAAAAGCGTTAACGGACTTGATACTAAAGCTACAATGCTCTACAGGACAAAATCTGGCATATATATGTTCCGATAATGAAACAGAATTCACCAATGCGGAGCTACGTCAGTTCTGTACGAAGCAAGACATATCTCAAGAATTCACCATTCCTGAGAACCCCCAATCAAATGGTGTTGCAGAGAGAAACGTCCGCTTCATTTGCGATGGAATTCGAGTTCTTCTTATATCGTCAGAAGTTCCACACTGATTCTGGGACCGTGCTACGACTACAGCAGCATTTAATTTAAATTCTCTACCCAGGCAAAGTCAGACTAAGTCCCCCGATGAGATATGGTTCAAAAAGAAACCGACTATCAAATATCGAATTTCTTTCGGTTGCCTGGTATACTATTATATATCCAAGTCGCACTGATCAAAGTTTGACGCTCGCACCAAAAGTGGTGTTTTCATGGGATACCCCCCTTCTTCTTTTGGGTACCTTATTTATGCACTCGATGAGACCAAGTGTCACGTGGATGACAGCAGAATCAGCGCTCCACGAAACCGAAAGGAGCTGATGACGTGGCCAGAGGACGTCAGTTTTGGAGAGCCACTCCGAAAGCACCACGTGGAAATGGAGAAGGAAAGATACAGAAAGTGTCATGGCAGCAAGCTGGAAAGACGGAAATGTTCGTTCAGGACAATTTAAAACAGTCCGATTCTCCGTCAAACGCGGTGAGAAAGGAAAGCGTTGGCACGTGATAAATAGAGATAAGTTTTCCCCGTATGGTAGTGTAGCGAGCGAGTCGTTTTCCTACGGAGAGGAGCCCGACGAAACAGCGACAGCGGCCAGCGAACGAGGTATCTTTATCTTCGCAGTAACGTCTACGGAGACGGCCTACAAAACTCTCAGCAAGTCTGCGATGAGCCATGGCAAAAATTTGCTCTTCAAAGCTATCGAGCAAATTATTGAGGAGAGTGAGAAAGAAGCCACATTAACGATGAGCCAGGAAAAACTCAATGAGCTACCCGTAACCCCTGTTCCACTTGCGGCAGCAAATGGAGAGTTCCTTCGTTGGAGAGCAAACAAATCTTCGTGAGGTGGCAATGACGTGAACACGGTAGGACTTTGAATATTATTCACTTTAACGCAATAATGCGCAATAATGCCTACTTTAATGTTACCGTAATTGAGGCAACGGTATTGCTTTTTCAAGAGGAACTTTTTTTTGATCTGAACGAAAGCCTGTCAGTAATCGGAACCTATCCGTGGTCACTGGGCATATATTTATCGAGTGGCCTAGGCGGATTGTTTCCTAGGCATATTATTTCGTTCCCTGTATTTTAATGCGGTCATTGGTGCGCAACGAGAATTTGTGCCCATTCATACTTTTTTGGATCATCGCAGTGGAACCATTTCTTCTCTTGTACGAAGTAGTCAGCGTGTTGGTGTTTCATGCTTTGTTAGTGAAGCTGTCTACCATTGTGCATGTGCTTACTGAATACCTTTTCTTTTATCATCAGTGCATTTGGAATCTGCAAGCTTCGCAGCTAGACGTCATTTCACTTTTGTGTCTATGAGGAACGAGTGCAGCGCCTCGCCTGTTATCTTAGTGAAGGAGGTTCGACATCTGCCCTTTCTGTGTTTAATGACAATTTTATGCGTGTGGTTATTCGTAAGGTTCGTGTACTGATCCAATTGGAAGTGTTACCTTAAGCATAAGACTTGTCGACTTTATATTAGTGAGTGTGTGTGTGAGTGCATCTACCGATAGATATATATTTGTTACAGCCCTTTCTAAATGTGTGGATGATGTGTGGTGATTAATGCTATGCTAAGCCAAGAATATATTGTTACCACGATTATAGTGCTTTTAAGAGAAGAGCCAAGATAAGGCATTATATCCCTGTGTCGAATGTGTTGTGAGTGCCCTATCAATTGTTTATTCTGCAAGCTACGATATAAAAGTGTTTGCATCGAAATCACAGCTCTGTTTATAGCGAAGGTTGTGCTCCACTGCGACCTCATCGCTTCATCAGAAGTCTGCGACATTTCAGCGAATGTAGTTCGTTACCCCGCAGAACATACAGCTACTTGTCTGATCTACGCTTCTCTTCGGACCAGGGCTATACTACGACCCATCGTCTGCAAGATTCTTAGCCAAGTAGAACCTTTACCCTTTTATTCCCGATTTCGTTGTCAGGCATCGAGTTAAATAGTCTCGGTGTCTGATGACTATCGGAACTCTATAATACAGCGAATACCTGCCTCTATATATATCGACCATCTCACACAAGAACTTACGTACCTGACATGGACTCCTATTACTAAGCTTCCCTAATATTCCAATAGTTTTCGACGGTATGCTATGACACCGAGTTAACTAGCCTCGGTTCATACGCTACCTTTTCATCCCAGCCGCAAGTCTTCATATCTTCCACCGATTTTGACCATATCAGCGAGTTGGATTCATCAAAGGGGATGATCCCAATGCTTTCTTTGAATTACCTTCCAGGAATGCAACGACCAAATTGCTCAATGACAATTTCTATTTAATCTTTCGATTTAATTATGTTTCGCATCAAGCCGGTGCTCTAAAGGACAGTGACTTTTCTTTTTATAAGGTCAATAACTGTGTTTCTTCATATCTTCCACTGCCACGTTTATTGTTGGACTTGTTTCTTTACAAATCTTGGTTACACTTAAGTCATAGTGTATTTAATATATTATCTTTTCGCAAAATAAAAAGAACTTTATTTTATTTATACGTTCTCGCTTCCTTGTCAATTTCACTCTGCTTCAATCCACATGACAGCAAGTTTTTACGAGCACGTACAGTTCGTTTCTTTCTGAAGGTATTTCCAGAGTTCACAAGAAAATCAGATTCATTATTATCTGTTCCTCTGGTATTTCTAATTGACACGGAAGGTACCACAGTCTGATGAACCACATATCATTCAGAGCATCCCGCCAATCTCGCCCACTTTAACATTAGACGAGACAAGAATGCAGGACCTATCTGATACTGAGGACACGCTAGTGGTTACACCTCCATCAGAAACCACATCGATGGAAGATTGTTCGCCTAAATCAACAGTGAACCAACCCCCTGCTGAAGTTCCACAACCGGCATTACGACGTTCACAAAGTCTAAAAGAGAAAGCAGGTAAAGAACGTGCCGCCTTATGTCATCCAGACATTAATGACTCCGACTTGCTAATCACTCCGCCAATCACACCAAGTCTTATGAACAAGCACTCGCTTCTCCCCTGCATCATCAATGGGAAGAAGCCATGCAAGAAGAATTGAATTCACTCATTCTTCATCATGTCTGGGATTTACAGCTTCCACCACCAAATGTAAAAATTTTAAAGAACAAATGAATCTACCGCATCAACTATAATCCTGATGGTTCAGTGTCCAGGTTCAAGGCAAAGTTGGTGGCTATCGGCTCGTCACAAGTCTACGGGAGCCATTATGAGTTAATGGCTTTCTCACCTGTCATCAGAATGGAATCCCTCCACTTACTGTTTGCCATAACTGCAAATACAGGGATGTCACTGCGCCAGTGTGTAGTCAAATGTACATATCTTCACGCACCTATAAACAACACCATATATCTATCGCCACCCAAGGGATTATCAACGCCAGTTAATCACGTCTGCAAATTGCATAAATCACTTTACGGTCTCAGACAAAGTGGAAGATGCTGGTACGTAAAATTGTGTCAGCTTCTTACCCGATTAAAATTCACTCCATCCAAAGCAGACAATTGTTTTTTTACTACACTAATGCTGAATGCATCATTCTCTTAACAGTCTACGTGGATGATATCGTGGCAGCAAGAACAAATGTTTCTATCCTAACCTCCATCATGGAAAAAATGAAGCAAGAAATCGACGTCGTGGAGTTGGGAGAAGTAAAACATCTGCTGGGTATGCATGTGTCACAAGTGAACGGTTTTATTCATCTGCCACAAGCACATTATATCAATTAGATCCTACATGATTATGGCCTTCAAGACATCAAACCAAAAACCATGCAACTAAGTCCTCATGTAAACCTTGATGATTCTGCGGACTCATAACCAGCCGATTCTACCAATTACCAGTCCCTTCTCGGTTCCTTAATGTATGTAATGACTTGCACGCGGCCGGATATAGCTTTCGTAATTACCAGGCTGTCCATATATGCTAAATCGCCTTCACACTTGCATATGACTGCTCTTAAGGGCGTCGCTTCTTATCATAAACACACCGGCGTCATATCACTCGTTTTTACCCCATCTACGGGTCCTTTGTGCGCATTCGCTGACGCTAGCTGGTGTATCACCCCACAGAGTAAATGATACTCTGGAAGTTTGATCAAAATGGGGAAAAATACCATAACCTGGTCTTCAAAGAAGCAACGCTTAGTCGCCCTGAGCAGCTGCAAAGCAGAAATAATAGCTATAAATGGATGCGTGAAATCACTGTAATGTCTTTGGGGCCTCATGACCGAGTTAGGACAAGGAGAGTTTATTTCTTTCCCCACAATCATTTATACTGACTCAACGTCTGCCATGGCATGTCTGGGAGCATTAGAATCGAAGAGTAGGACAAGACACATCTTGAGATTGCATAATTTCATCGCGCGAGAAATTAATCTTCAGAATGTGATTCTTACCAACTGTTCTTCCCCCGACATGCCGGCAGACGTACTAACTAAACCTTTACCTGCGCCTGCTTTACGCAGATTCCTGGATTTGTTATCTTTATCTGAGCAGGATAAGTAATTGTTTATATTAAATTACTTAACTCATTGGTTTGCTAGCCTACACGAGGGTATTTACAAATTTTATCTTGTTCCTTTAAACTTTCATGATTACAAAGTTATTTACTTCACGGGATGAGAGGGGTTCTAAACGCAATATTTTTTGTTAAATAACTTTAGCTTTAAAATCACAAAATGGATAACCCTGTTTAATTAAAAAATGGCTGTAGCGTTCAAACCAGCAGACCAAAGTCAATAAACTTGACATGTAAGGACTCCTCTCAGTAAGGCGATTTTTTTTGTTAATGACATGTTTTGCTGCGATGAGCCATTTTGGAGTTATCTTAAGTTATTTTAATTTATTTTTATTTAGAGAGGCCCTTAAGCTATGCAATGACTTATATTTTTTTTGGAAATGAGCTAAGCCTTTTTAGAGAACTTAATTTTTTTTGTAAAAATAAAAATGATGAAGAAATGGCAGCAGCATTCATTTCATCGCCCTAAACACAGGAAGTATGACATGAACAGCTTATTGAAAAAAATAATTTAGTTTTTTGAATACATATCATCATCTCGTGGTAGACCAATTTATTTTTTTTTCACTTTGATGTGGTGATGAGTGGAGAACAACGAGCAGTTCCCTTTCACCATGGCGTAAGCAGATAGAAGAGCGGAGCAACCTCAACGGAGCCACACGCAGCCGAGATGTTCGTCGGTATCAATGAGCCATTCCAGTTGAGAAATAATCAAAAACTATGCGACCTTTACCTGATCAAATGTATATAAGTGACGATTTCTTTTCTTTCATCTATCAACACTAACTGGGAGGAGAGAACGATTGCCTTTCCATTTGTGAAAGAAGAACGTTTACTTCATTTTACTTCATTTATCACGTGAATACAATTTATTTACTTTAGAATTTTAAGTGCCTCATAAGACTTACGATTTTAAAATCTTCAAAATTTTATGAGACTACCATGCAATTTACTTTTATGAACATAACTATTAGTGCTTTATACCTTTTATGGATCTGGTGGCTCAGCGGTTGCGAGATCGCCTCTAATGCCCGAGTACGCGGGTTCGATCCCGGCCGAGGACGACGAGGATTTTTCAGGGGGAATAAAGGGAAATAAAGCCGTTGGTTCCGTGTAGTCGTTTGCCAGCTGCACGTTAAAGAACCCTTGCGAGGCAAAATTTGCGCCCCCTATATCGCCGTCCTGAAATGACCATAGCAGTTGAAAAGGACGTTAATACTAAACAAACCAAACCAAACCTTTTATGGATCTAAAACATTTTTAGTGACTTGTGAATTTAATCAGTTTCTTCTCAATTGAAATCTTTTATGAACTAATTTTTCTTAAAATTGCAACGGAACTCTTACTTTATCTTGGTGTGTTTAATTTTTACACTCCTGTAATATTTTATCCGTGAATGAACATTTATTCTTTTCAATTCATTTTGTTACAGTTTTAGAGACTCTTGGACAACCGAATTCGAACGTCTGAATTTCTCTTTAAGAAGTTTTCTTGATAAGATCCATTTCGCTATGCATTACTTATGCATTATTTCATGATTGTTTATTGAATTTTGAAGTCTGCGATCTCTTTTAATTGTGTTTCGATTTTTCGTAACATTTTTTGGAGAATTAGCACTTCATCTTTTATGGAATTTTGCATGATGTAAAGCCTTTTTTTGTTTCATGATGAACTGTATTTAGAATATTGTTGACCTCTATCGTTTTAACAATTATTTATGTTTTGTTAATGAAGGCTTCTTGTTTGCATTCATGTTTTTCTGTTCATGTAATTTGTAACGAATGTAATCTTGCTTATGAATTGTTTTCAATAAAGAGTAAACTTTAACGGTAACTAAGGAGGAGAAAGATACTGGATATGGACGTTCCTTCAAGATGACTTTGGAGAAGACAGCAAGGACCACTTCAATCAAAAGAAGTTTGTTTCTACTTCTGTGATACTGAAAAGATTAACTTTAGGCTTTTGAACTTCTTGGAAAGTGATAATCCTTGGGATCATTACTTTCACTTGTGGCCCGAGGATTGTGGGCCACCTCATTTTTATACATTGTATTAATGAGTATATTAGCCCTTTATGTGAAGAAAGCCACCTGTTATCAAGTGCTCAACATTTCACTTAATATGGAGATGATGATTCGTTTACAATTTAGACTTATTAATTTGTTGCATGTAATATAAATATTATTCTAAAAATTAATTGAAGACATTGTAATTAGATTCATGATTTCATCAGAATGTCAAGCCATCGAAACTGAGCATCGATTTAGCAACCTTGAAGATTAAGAGATAGTTTAAGTTCACAGTGTCCCTTTAACAACGAGTAGAATACCGAGACACTAGGAGAAGTCTATTGTTTGAATAGCAACCAGAACGTCAGTTTATCCAAATTGGCAATTGTTTTGCACGCAGCACAGAAAACAGAATTGTTGCAGATCGTCCAGAGGACTTGAGTATGAAGTAGGCGGTTGAGAGAGACAGATGAATCTTACTTGTTGAAAGAGAGAAGATCCGGAGTCGTCAGAGATAGACACTCTGAGGAGAAGTAGTGAGGTATGGAGAAGTGATGAATTAGAAGCGAAACAATTTCGCCAGTCATTATTCTTAAACAAAAGTCTAGTTATTATGAATGTTGAATAAAGTTTTTATTATTGTTATTATGAGAGCATTCATGTTGAGGAAAGGTTAAAATAGCAAGTACTCAGCCACGGGAAGACAACACGAGCAACGACAAAAAAATTTTTTTTTGCTATAATAATTATTATATTATAATCATATACAGGGTGATTCAAAATTAAATGTACAAGCTTTTAGGGGAGGTAGTATGGGTGATTCTAAGCAAAAAAGCACATATGAACCTGAGTCCGAATTCAAACGATAACTGAGATATGAACTATATCTATTAAAGTACCCACAACACAGCAATTGATTAAATATGAAAGGGCCATGTTCCAAAATGTCTCGCACAATTTAAATTCGCACAAGTAATATATGTTGGGAAGATGAAGATGAGCTGCACACAACATCCACATAAATGCACAGGAAGAATGCGACGCCGATACCACCACCATCCTCTTTGAAGGAGCGGTAATCTCTATTTCTTGATTTCTCCTGCTTCCAAACCATCAGTCCATAATAATAAAAAGTGACTATTAAACGATAATAAATTGTATATATTTTAAATCTTAATAAATTAGTCTGTATCTAATAATTCTTAAGAATGGGTATCTCTCAACTTCATAACCAGGGTAATAAATGTATGGTTATTTAAATGAACGAATGTTTAAGTAATGTTAACTAACACTCTCTTCCACCTGTTTGCTAAGCCGAGCCTTGCGGAGTAGTCTTTCCCGTTCCCATTAAAGACCCAGGACTGAGAAACTGTTACAAACATTATAGGGGTGGAGGAATGTGTGGGTTAAACGGGCCATGTATTGATGGCTTATTGCAATTGTTTGTAAATAATTGAACGCCCGGACCCCAAAGAGCTTCTTAATAATGATGTGGATGTTATGCGCAGTCAGTATCTTTTCAGCGTGCTAATAAAACTTTAAGTTCTACTAAGGGTCCATCACAAGGGATCTTCCCAGTTAGTAGCTTAATTATGAAAACGTTTCCCATGAAGGCATATCATTGGTCGTTTCAATTGAGGTGGAAACCGAAAATGGGAAGGTGAATAATTCACTACCTTCCAGCCCTTCAATTACTGGGAAGATAGCAATTGGTTCCATTAATACACTGCTCAAAAGAATTAGGGGAACACAATATACGCAGAACGCCTACGTTATTTAAATAAATGAAAATATCCGACGACCCCACGAACATATGAAGCGGTCTCAATTTATTCAACAAATAAACAAGTGTATAGCTTACTTTTCCAAGCATCTTTCGAAAAAACAAATGAGAGACATAACCCCTGGTGAAACTAAAGTGAGAAAACTGTTCTCAAGAAGGGGTCTCAAGACATCTTTGGATACACGTCTCCCTAGAAGTGTTCTCTAGTAACATGTATTCCCTCCACGAGCTCGAAGGCCTTCTGTGCATATGCGATGCTTACTCTGCACAAGTTGACAAATGTCTGCTTCAGGAATGTTCTCCCATAATTCAATGAGGACCTGCGAAAGGTCATGCAGTGATTGTGGACTTGAAGGGGGTTGCCTTATGCGTCTCTCATGCATGCCCCACACATGCTCGATCAGATTAACAATCAGATTCATTGCTGGCCAATCCAAGGTTGGAAAAATGTTCCGCTCTTGGAGAAATTCCTGAGTGGCACGTGCTGTATGCGGACGAGTATTATCCTGCATAAGAAGAAAATCAGGTCCCGCAATACAAGCAGCAGGCACTACGTGATCTTCCAGAATGTCCCTGATGTAGACTTCAGCATTGAGACGTCCTGCTACAAAAACGAGATCAGTACGGCTGTCGATAGAGGTGCCCCCCCCCCCCCCAAGTCATTACTAAACCACATCCCATTCTGCCTGTTGCATTGTTGTTTCCGCAAAGTGCTCTTCAGAGCATCTCCACACACGCTGACGTCCATGACAACGAGTTAGGCGAAATCTGGACTCATCTGTAAAGAGAACAGACTGCCACTGACGCAGGTGCCAGTTGATGTGTTGTTGGGCAAACTAACATCAGGTTTCTCGGTGTCGGCGCGTGAGATG
Source organism: Rhysida immarginata (assembly GCA_023313115.1). Classification (NCBI taxonomy): domain Eukaryota; kingdom Metazoa; phylum Arthropoda; class Chilopoda; order Scolopendromorpha; family Scolopendridae; genus Rhysida; species Rhysida immarginata. Next base: position 983,557 of record JAHWFO010070108.1, on the reverse strand, counting down.
AGGCACACGGTTTGGTCTTCTGACTCAAACCACCTTCCCGTAGGCTGTTTCTGCCTGTTTGGTCAGAAACAACCACTCCAGATGAAGCACGCAGGTCGTTTTTGCAAGTCTCTAGCAGTTGATGTTCGTCGGCAAAGAGGAGAAGTTTGAATATATCGGTCCTGTATTCTTGTTGTTATGCGTCTGCGTCCTTGTCCAGCCCTTCGCGAATAACGACCAGTATGTTTGAAACGATTCCATACAATGTGGATCACTGAAGATGACACTTGAAACTGTCTGGCGACAGACCTGATTGAGTAGCCTTCTTGGAGCAGCATAACAGCTCTTGCAACTTCCTCCAGCCTGAGATGTCTCATTTTGTCCGAATACTGTATCTGAGCTTTAACCATATGACAAAGGTTATTTGAAGACCACATAACCTTTGTCATATGGTTATGACCATTCTGTTTTTAAGGGGTCTCTGGCATTTTCACTTTAAACTAACAGAAAAAAGAGAAACTCGAAAAAACACCCGGTAATTTCAATGGACCACATAATTTATTAAAAAAATTTGAAATATTTTAGCGGAAGTCTTGATCTTGAGATTTTACAAATGTTTTCAGAAGTGTTCCCCTAATTCTTCTGAGTAGTAATAAACAGTTAATCTACTATTCCTTGATTAAGAATTTGGAGGATCGGTCAAGTAAAGAAGATTCTTTCTAGTCGGGAACGTCAACCCTGAACAGGACGTTCAACCCTGAATTCGTTTGCTGACAATCCTATGCAAAAAGTCGGCTGTCAGGGAGTTATGTAAAGGTCATTAGTCTCTTTCGAAGGTTTAATGGAGGTTCTCTTATAGTATACTCTTTTATCGTTAAAGATAATAGTGAAGAAAAGTGTCAGCAACAAGTGAAGAAGTAGCTGCAAGTTATACGATAGGCACTCAGGCTATGTCTGTGAAAGAGAAAAAACTACAGTATCTTGTTTCACCTTCAAAATATTGTCAAAAAGGGAAAGGTTGAAACAAGGGTACCAATCTGCAGATTACTGTTTCCAGAATTAGGTACACAAAGAAATTAGTAAAAGACTGTGTTACGATATGGAAAACAGTGTGGGAGCATTGCAAAAATGAAAGATGATGTAAGAGGCAAAAGTGTTATAGCCCCATAAACGCATAGCACGATACTTTTACTCATTCACATCATCCGCGACGTCATCCTATTGCTTGGAGGAGAGAGCAATTGGAGCGAGGATGACGTGGAGAAAGGACGTGAGAGATCACGTGGGAATTTGAAAAAAGCGAAGGACAGATAAAAATTGAGTTTCAATGGAAACTTTTGGACGATTGCTGCTCTCCCGATTCTATAATTTTGCGTGATAATTTATCGACGAACTAGGACAGGTACCCGGCGTTGCCCGGGATAATTACACTTGTAGGTAAACTGAACACCCTCAACAAATCAAATTATAACTTTCAATAGGTTAAATAATAACTCAATCAATACAACACAGAGCAAAGGGACTATCCACATTCTAAGAAAAATACGAAAAACAGGAATTCTGGGTGATATACTGGGACTTTATCTAAACTCTTCTTGACTTGCTTCACTGCGGAGCACCACCATTTACTTTAGACTCAAGTTTTTCTTGCCCCTGATGTAGAAGCACTTATAATCTCTTGCTCTGCTCGAAACTTCCGTTGTTCAGATGTTTCAAATGCCCGTATAACTTTTTCTGTTTTAGTTGCAGAGTTTCTCTTACCAATACTCGTTCTTTCTCTTTCCTTTCCAGATACATAAATTTTTGCCTGTTCGACAGGGAACTCAAGGGAGACACGCGTGACTCCTTTGCCTCATCGATAGACGTTGCGTTATTAATGTTTTGTCACAACATCATCATTTTATGCTCATCTTTCTATATATATATAAAGAAGGATGTTTGTTTGTGGGTTTGTTTATTTGTTTGTAGGTTTGTTTTTTATACAAGTTCATAGTTTTATTCCGATCTTGATGAAATTTTGCATACTTGACCTTCAAAGTATGAGGAAGGTCACTGTTTACCTCAGATTTCGAAAAAATAATAATTATTGATAAAAATTCGATATTAATGGTTATGTCAAGACATATTAATGAGAAATATCTCATGACCAACAATGCAAGGCAAAGTTTGTGCAATATAGATAAGTTTCAATTTGTAACAAGGCATAGAATTCCTGTTATTCAGGCTTTTCTTAGAAAAGAGTTCTTAGTACTTAACAATTTCGTGAAAATCTTTAAAAATGATCTGTACCTGGAGATAATGGAGAGTTAGCAGACTATTGAGAATTAGCGGAAAGACGACAGAGGAAGCAGTCCTTTGAGCAAATAGTAAGCAAGTAAATAGAAGAATCGGTGACCGCTAGACTACACAAAGTGATAAATGGCCAAGTTTTGCTTCAAGACATCGAGAGAAGAGTGGGAATTGCGGCAACATCAATTGTATATCTAAAGTAAGATTACTTGAGTAAGAAAGTATTTAGACTAGCAGTGGCATCTTTGGAGAGGTCCATTCATTGCGATCCTTTAAAAAACTACAAAATAAGAGTGATTTTTCAATTGAAAAATTGAAGGAAAAATTCTACGACCCGACTTCGAACCAAGAACCTCGACTATCATGGCCAATGCCTCTACCAATTGGGCTATCGCAGACACCACGGACAGCCAAGCTGTCTCAAGGTGTCTTATCTTTTTCGAATTTCCATTAAGAATTTTTACTGTATTAATTCTAAGCGTTTTCATGCGTTTATTTTTAAGATATTGCAAAATTTAATCCAAAAAAGGACCGAGCCACACAGGGGTTATCACCTAGCTTATTTGGTAGCACATAAGATCCAAACATTTTATAAAAATACATTTTGACTATATTCTATGTGAATGTAAATATTTTGGAAACTGAGATGCTGACAATGCGGTGATTGAACGTTCGTTTCCAAGAATTATTAATAATGAGCATAGAATGATGATGCAGTGACGGGACATTAATAAAGCAGCGTCTATTGATGAGGCAAAGGAGTCACACGTGTCTCCCTTGAGCTCCCTATCAAACGTCCAGACGACTGGCAAAAATTTATGTGTCTGGAAAGGAAAGAGAAAGAACGAGCATTGGTCAGAGAAACTCTGCAACTAAAACAGAAAAAGTTCTACGGGCATTTGAAATAAGAGCATATTTGTTTGCAACTCAGCTCCTATACAACCTATGTCCACGTAATTTGGATGATTCACTGGGAGCAACTTACCAGTTAAATGTTGCAATTTAGGTGCGTGCACACGTTTGGCCAAATTTTCCTGTTCTCCACTGAAAACCACCTAAATGTGTTAATTTCCAGTTGCGAGCAAACTTTTGGCCAACACGAGTTCCACTGAACAACGGGAGTTTCGAATAGATCAAGGGGGTATAAGAGTTTCTACGTCCAGTCTAAAGTATCTGGTCATGCTCCGCAGTGTTGAGACATAACAAGACAAAGTCCCGGTATATCATCTAGAATTCTTTTTTTCAGATTTTTCGTAGAATAGATAGTCACTTTGCTCCGAGTTGTATTGATTGACTTATTACTTAGCCAATTGTGAGTTATAATTTAATTTTTTGAGATTGTTCTGTTTAACTACGAGTCTAATTATCCCAGGCAACGCTGGGTTCTGCTTGTTATTAATAATTCTTGGAAACGAACGTTCAATCATCGCATTATCAGCATCTCAGTTACCAAAATATACACATTCCCACAGAATATAGTCAAACTGTATTTTTATGAAATGTTTGGAGCCGATGTGCTCCCAATAAACTAAGTGATAACCCCGGCGTGGATCGGACTTTTTTTTTCGGAATAAATTTTGCAATATCTTAAAAATAAACAAATGAAAACGCTTAGAATTAATACAGTAAAAATTCTTAATGAAATTTCAAAAAAAAAATTTTTAAAGGCTCACAATGTATGGACATCTCCCAGGATGCCACTGCGACTCTAAATAATTTCTTACTTACATAATCTTACTTTAGATGTACACTTGACGTTGTTGCAATTCCACTCTTCTGTCGATGTCTTGAAGCAAAACTTGGCCATTCATTACTTTTGTAATCTAGCAGTCGCCGATTCTTCTATTTACTTGCTTACCATTTGCTCAATACAGCACGGAGCTAAAGGAGTGCTTCCTCTGTCGTCTTTTCACTTTTTCTCAATACTCTGCGAAATCTCCATTATCTCCAGTTACTGATCATTTTTAAAGATTTTCAAAAAATTGTTAAGTACTAACAACTCTCTTTTCTAAGAAAAGCCTGAATAACAGGAATGATATGCATTGTTACAAATTGAAACTTTTCTATATTGCACATACTTTGCCTTGCATTGTTGGTCATGAGATGTATATTGTTGGTCCGTAAAGAGTGTTTGTGAATTGCGTGTTGATACCATTGTTGATAAGTATTGTTGTACAAACTTTGCCTTGCATTGTTGTTCTTGAGATATTTCTCATTAATGAGCCGTGCCATAACCATGAATATCAATTTTTTATCAATAATTAATATTTTTTCGAAATCTGAAGTAGGCAGTGATCTTTCTCATGCTTTGAAGGTCAAGTATGCAAAATTTGTGGGTTTGTTTCTTATACAAATATACAGTTTTATTCCGATCTTGATGAGTAAGGTCACTGTCTACCTCAGATTTCAGAAAAATAATAATTATCGATAAAAAAGCGATATTCATGTTTATGGCAGGGCATATTAATGAGAAATATCTCATGACCAACAGTGTAAGGCAAAGTTTGTGCAACAAGAGGTATCAACAATGGTATAAACACGCAATGCACAAACACTAGGCAGGGATCAAGAATATACAAGGTGATTATAATTAAAGTCCCTTTGTAAAAATGCTATAAAAAAACAACCATGAGTCCGAATGACTTCAAATTTGGACTGAGCATTCTTGAAGAAGGGGCATTTGATATGGGATAAGAAAAAAATAGTTCCAAAATTTATCACTAGATGGCGCTGTAAGCGGCATAACGAAAGCGGATTCAGCTAGAAGTGACATTTTGAATTGAAATACGACGGCTTTGGCATGAGTTGTTTATGGCATGATGTTTTTACATTAAAGTTGGTCAAGGAATGCAATTGACACTAAAACAAGTTAAACATGATTTTTTTTTTATTATACAGTACAGTATTAGCAAAAAATCAACTGTACCGGTCAATGAACATGATTGCTTTGGGTTTGATGATGGAAAACATGACTTTCAAGTCATTTAACAGTTGTGGCACTGTTAGTGCAAAGCCCATCCACCACGGCAAGGTCGTACCACATCGGATGGGAAAAATCGGTTTTTAATTGTCCTTGGGCCAAAAACCGCATAAAAAGCACATAATGATTCGGTTTTTAATTGTCCTTGGGCCAAAAACCACATAAAAAGCACATGATGATTCGGTTTTTAATTGTCCTTGGGCCAAAAACCGCATAAAAAGCAACAATGGAAACGCCTATTAATTATCTCGGGACTTGCGCAAGACATGTTCAATATGCTGTCCACCATTTTCCTCCACAAGTTTTAACCGATAAACAGCATGTTCCACAACAGACCGGAGTGTCTCCGGGGTCACGTTGTGAACGTGGTGCGTAATCCGAGCCTTCAATTCCGCTAAATTTGCAACTGGGCCACTGAACACATGATTTTTAAGGTAACCCCAGAGCCAGAAGTCACAAGGATTGAGGTCCGGTGATCTTGCAGGCCAGGCTCTCGGAAAATGACGGCTGATAATTCTATCATCTCCGAAATGTGTCTTCAGCAGTTGCTTCACTGGCTTTGCAATGTGCGGAGGAGCGCCATCTTGCATGAAAATTATTCTATCCACGCATGCATGCTGTTGAAGTGTTGGAATTACCTGGTTGCGTAAAAGACACGCATACCGTTGACCATTGACTGTACAGGTAACGGGACCCGCAGGACCCACTTCCTCGAAAAAAAATGGCCCTATAATCAATGATGCTGTCATCCCGCACCACACAGTTACCTTTGCAGAATGAAGCGGTATTGAAACACATGCGAAAGGATTTTCCGTTGCCCATATCCTGCAATTTTGTGTATTGACAACGCCGTGGAGATAAAAATGGGCTTCGTCCGTCCACAAGATGTTCCATGGCCATTCATTGTCCACTTCCATGCGAGCTAGAAATTCTAAAGCAAACGTGTGTCTAATTGGCAGGTCAGCAGGAAGTAACTCCTGAACATGGGTAATTTTATAGGGATAACAATGCAGGATATTGCGTAAAATTTTATTGACCGTGCTCACAGGCATGTCTAAAGTTCGGGCAATTCCCCGTGCACTGCACGTTTGCACACCACTGTTCGACCCTTCCTCTAATGCTTCAGCCACATCTTCTACTGACGTCAAAGCAACTGCTTTCCTCCCTCTGCCAGATTTCACTGCAAAAGAACCTGTCGCTTCGAATTTTTTAATCATACACCTCAGAGCCTTTGCAGACATCGGACCACATCCTTTTTTCATTCCCTTTAATACCCGAAATTTCTTTAAAGCTGCTATGGCAGAGTCGCCATTCTTGTAAAAGAGCTTCACAAGCAGAGCGCGATCCTTCATTGACAGACCCATGGCAAGCTGCTGAGATACAAATATGACGATAACGCCATGAGGCCTGCGTTTTTATAACACATGCAATGTCTCATGCGCATGCGTATCTTTCAATTTGCATAGTACAAATCCTCCTAGGCATAATATGCCGCTTACAGCGCCATCTAGTGATAAATTTTGGAACTATTTTTTTTCTTATCCATATCAAATGCCCCTTCTTCAAGAATGCTCAGTCCAAATTTGAAGTCATTCGGACTCATGGTTGTTTTTTTATAGCATTTTTACAAAGGGACTTTAATTATAATCACCTTGTATATCTCATGACCAATAATGAAAGGCAAAGTTTGTGCAATATAGATAAATTTCAATTTGTAACAATGCATAGAATTCCTATTATTCAGGCTTTTCTTAGGAAAGAGAGTTCTTAGTACTTAACAATTTCTTGAAAATCTTTAAAAATGATCAGTAACTGGGGATAATGGAGTGTTAGCAGACTATTGAGAAAGAGTGGAAAGTCGACAGAGGAAGCACTCCTTTAGCTCCGTGCTGTATTCAGCAAATAGTAAGCAAGTAAATAGAAGAATTGGCGACCACTAGACTACACAAAGTGATGAATGGCCAAGTTTGGCTTTAAGACATCGAGAGAACAAAGGGAATTGCAACAACATTAAGTGTACATCCCTGGAGAGGTCCATCCATTGTGAGGTTTTAAAAATTTTTTATCGAATTTTCATTGAAAACTTTTACTGCATTAATTCTAAGCGTTTTCATCTGTTTATTTTTAAGATGTTTCAAAATTTAATCAAAAAAACAAAGGGTCATGCCAAGGTTATCACCTAGCTTATTGGGTAGCACAGCAGATCCAAACATTTCAAAAAAATACATTTTGAATATATTCTGTTTGAATGAGAATATTTTGGAAAATGAGATGATGGTAATGCGATGATTGAACGTTCATTTCCAAGAATAATTAATAATGAGCATAAGATAACGATGCAGTGACAGGACATAAATAACACAGCATCTATTGAGGAGGAAAAGGAGTCACACGTGTCTTCCTTGAGCTCCCTATCAAACAAACAGACGACTGACAATCATTTATCTGTCTGGAAAGGAAACAGAAAGAACGAGTATTGGTCAGAGAAACTCTGCAACTAAAACAGAAAAAGCTATACGGGCATTTGAAACATCTGAACAACGGGAGTTTCGAGCAGAGCAAGAGATTATAAGAGCTTCTACATCAGGGGCAAGAAAAACTTGAGTCTAAAGTATCTGGTGATGTTCCGCAGTGTTGAGGCAATTCAAGACGAGTTTAGATAAAGTCCTGGTATATCACCTAGAATTTCTGTTTTTCGTATTTTTCGTAGAATGTATAGTCCGTTTGATGTACGTTATATTGATTGAGTTATTATTTAACCAATTGGGAGTTATAATTTAAATTTTTGAGATTGTTCGGTTTACCTACAAGTGTAATTCTCCCGAGCAACGCCAGGTACCTCTGCTAGTCTTCTATATATTCAAGGTGTTTTTGCATTGAGTACAGATTTTTTGGGAGATGATAGAAGAGGTCTTTAGAAGTATTTTTTGTCATATGAACATGGGGTCCCCGCAGCTCTGTTTACTTACAATACTGCATTGAACAATCAAATGACACCGGGACGCAGTGTGCGTTGGTAGGCCTAGATTATTTTATTTTTAACAATTAACACAAGCAATCTACTGTAATAACTTTTAAAGTAATTGTTTGCAAAGACATTTCAAGGTGCACGTGCTTGTTTGTTGAAAAGTCTTAGGACAAACTTCGTCAAGGAGATTCCATGGTATCCAACACCTTTGTAAAATACGATTAGTCCATATGTAAATGGCGGTCATTTCGAACAATTACAGTAAAAGTCATACAGTAGATTGCTTGTGTTAATTGTTAAAAATAAAATAATCTAGGCCTACCAACGCACACAGCGTTCCGGTGTCATTTGATTGTTCAATGCAGTATTATAAGTAAACGGAGCTGCGGGGACCCCATGTTCTAATGACAAACGACTTCTAAGGACCTCTTCTATCATCTCCCAAAAAATCTTTACTCAATTCAAAAACACCCTGTATAAAAAAGGATGTTTGTAGGTTTATTTGTGGTTTTGTTTGTTGGTTCTTATACAAATCTACAGTTTTATTCCGATCTTGATGAAATTCTGCATACATCACCTTCAAAGCATGAAGAAGGTCACTGTCTACCTCAGATTTCAAAAAAAAATTAATTATTAATAAAAAATCGATATTCATGTTTATGACAAGGCATATTAATGAGAAATATCTCATGACCAACAATGCAAGGCAAAGTTTGTAGAACAATAGGTATCAACAATGGTATCAGCACGCAATTCACAAACACACTGCATGGACCAACAATTTATATCTCATGACCAACAATATAAGCAAAGTTTGTGCAACAAGAGGTACCAACATTGCTGTCAACACGCAATTCACCAATAACAATGAGCACAAAATGATGATGCAATGATAAAGCAATCCTTTCCAAGAATTGTAACAATGAACATAAAATGAGGATGCAATATGTATAAGTTTCAATTTGTAACAATGCATAGAATTCCTGTTATTCAGGTTTTTCTTAGAAAAGAGAGTTCTACGTACTTAAACGTTTCGTGAAAATCTTTAAAAATGATCAGTAACTGGAGATAATGAAGAGCTAGCAGACTATTGAGAAAGAGTGGAAAGACGACAGAGGAAGTATTCCTTTAGCTCCGTGCTGTATTGAGCAAATCGGAAGCAAGTAAATAGAAGAATCGGCGTTCGCTAGACTACACAAAGTGATGAATGGCCAAGTTTTGCTTCAACACATCGAGAGAAGAAAGGGAATTGTAACAACATCAAGTATACATCTGAAGTAAGATAACGTGAGTAAGAAATTATTGGAGAGGTCCATCCATTGTGAGCCTTTATAAATTTTTTTTTTGAATTTTCATTAAGAATTTTTACTCTATTAATTCTAAGCGTTTTCATGTGTTTATTTTTAAGATATTGCAAAATTTAATCCAAAAAAAAAGTCCGACCCACGCCGGGGTTATCACCTAGCTTATTTGATAGCACATCAGATCCAAACATTTCATAAAAATAAATTTTGACTATATTCTGTGAGAATGTGTATATTTTGATAACTGAGATGCTGATAATGCGATGATTGAACGTTCGTTTCTGTTGTGCAGAGTGAACATAACCGTTGTCGGCTATGCATGACTAAGTGGAATGGTAGATTAATGAAGAGACTTCTATATATAAAATAATTACAATTTATTTTATTTAAGTACTTATTAAGCAGAACATGGATACTAATTAATTACAGAATAACTAATTAATCTCTGTTGTTAACAAGAGCTGAAGGAGAAATATAATTGCCTACAATATATTACATTACAAGGTGATTACATTTTCACGTGAACACATACTCATTGTTTCAATTGAATTTTATAAAATTATTTCTATAATCCAACGGTAGTAAATTATTCTTTTACATTTCAAAATTATTCAAAATTAAAAATTATAATTGAAAATGAATTAAATACTGATATACAGCAATAAGAACCATAAAAGATTGTTTTTTGCAAGAAAATATTACATGTTGATAAAAAAATAACTAACAGTTTCCAAGAATTATTAATACTGAGCATAAAATGAAGATACATTGACAAAACATTAATAACGCAATGTCTATTGTTGAGGCAAAGGAGTCACGCGTGTCTCCCTTGAGCTCCCTATCAAACGTCCAAACGACTGACAAAAATTTATGTATCTGAAAAGGAAAAAGAAAGAACGAGTATTGGTCAAAGAATCTCTGCAAGTATAACAGAAAAAGCTATACGGGCACTTTCGAACAGAGCAAGAGGGTATAAGAGCTTCTACGTGAAGTGCAAGAAAAACTTCAGTCTAAAGTATCTGGTGATGCTCCGCAGTGAGGCAAGTCAAGAAGAGTTTAGATATATTCCCGGTATATCTCCTAGAATTCCTGTTTTCGTATTTTTCATAGAATGGATAGTCCCTTTGCTCTATGTTGTATTGATTGAGTTAACCTATTGGGAGTTATAATTTAATTTTTTAGATTGTTCTGTTTACCTACAAGTATAATTATCCCGGGCAACGCCGGATACCTCTGCTAGTTATATAGATAGATAACCATGGTATTTGAGCTATTCTAGAGGTGAATTTTACAATGGCAACACAGAACTACCTAACAGTAAAAGGAACAGTTTTCATGTCGTTGGAGAATTGCATGCCATGCACGCTGGACTCTGTATCCATGGTACATCAGCTATGTGTTGTTAATTTCCTTAGGAGTGAGGTGTGAATTCAGTTCCGTACCAGTTCCCAGAAACTTATTCTTTCAGTTCCAGCTGATTCATCAGGAAATTTCTATGCGGATTGCGTGTTTATAAGGACTTTGACATGGGCTGCATTCTGGAGCACTAAGATTGCATATTGAGTATTCTGCATCTTAAATGAACTCTTAAGCATGCCATTATGGGTCAGGACTATCGTGGGCGGCGCAAAGCGGTAAGCAAAGTAAGCGTCGCATGGAAGCGCATTATAGGATGAAGCGCCAAGCATGATTGAAAGGGCGCATATTTTAGATGTTTACATAGGTTTACTTAGGGCGATAAAGAAGCTAGCGCCACCTGTGAGGACTCTTTTACGATTTACCTCTTTTGTTAATTAAAAGAGGATCACAAGCAAGACCAAAGTGAAGCAGCTAGCTACGGCATTTGAATTGGCAGCCCATATACAAATTCTCGCCAAAAAATTAGCATATTTTGTTTTCTTACAATGATCAGGCGCATTATTGTTAATTATTAAAAATCTTTTATAGTTAGGATTATTTTATTAAAGAAACGTGAAAATTGGGCATCTGTGCTTCAAATTAACGTTTAATTGTTCAAGTTTAAACAATTACAAGAAGAAATGTGTCCATTTCATTTTACCCACTCACGACAAAAAAAGGCATATGCGAAAATCCAAGACAAAAAATAGCATAAATTAATAATAATTGTGAATTACAAATGGTAACATTATAGAACTTATACAATAAGGCAAAGTATGCTATGTTACTTAATCTCTGTAACAATATTAAGTCTAAAGTTTAGTCTTTTGACATTAATACTTTGTGTGACCACCTTTGGCAGAAAGTACTGCATGAGCACGTCTAAGCATTGAGAAAATCAGTTTTTCACATTCATCAGGAGTGATTTCGTCCTAAATTGCTTTATAACACTGTTATACTTGAAGGTTTCGACTTCTGGGGCCTTTTCTTCATTCTCTTCCACAGTGACTCTTTTGCATTCTAGTCGGGGGTGTTCGCAGGCCACGGAAGCGCTGTAAAGTGACGATTATCCAGCCATTCCTTGGCCTTCGTTTCTACGTATTTCTCCAACTCATCACTTTATCGCAGAACCAGGACTCATCACTAAACTTCACAGATGGCCAGTCATCCTTTCACCAGTTCACACGTTCTTTGCACCATGCTACCCGTCGTTTCTTCTGTGTGGCACTCAAAAGCAGTTTACGATTGGGTATTCTGGACTCAAATTTCATGGCGTGTAGTCGTCTGAGAGCCGTCTGCGTTGACATATTGGTTCCATATTTTCTCCACTCTTGATTCAGAGATGTAACGGAAGCAAAGCGGTTGCTTTTGGTGATTTTCCACAATAATGCATCCTGTCTTTGTTGTTTTTGGCTTTCTTCCGCAATTTTTCCGTTTGTTGTGAGCATTTCTTTGTATTCTGGAAACTGTTGCTTAATTGCAGCCAATCTTCTGGGCAATTAAAGCTTGAGTTTTGTTTTGAACGTACAAAGTTCTAATTCTTTCCTTAATTTTGGTCGAAATGTCTTTCCTACTTCCCATTTAGTGATTTACAGCAAGAGAATGAACTACTATACGGAAAAATCACTGGACTATATACGGAAAATAACTCAAAATGTTCAGTTATGCTAATTTTTTGTCCAATGTAGGCAGTTTTTCATTGGCTACAACATTTTATTCAAATTTCTTAAAGTTGAAAAGCTAAACGTTAAATTAAAGCAGAGATATGATAGTTTCATCTATAATAAAGGGAATATTCCTAATTACACGACAAATGTAATAATTAACAGTAATGTGCAACTTTTTCATCCACCACAAGAAGTATGCTAATTTTTTGGCGAGTAGTTGTACATCCCAGTCAAGTGTCGACATCAAGTATGACTTTCGTTAAATTAACATTAAGCTTATGTGGATTTCTTTGTCTATTGCGTGTAGATGACTTTTGATATCTATACAGGGGGTCCATAGAAATATCTTGAAAACAAAGCATTCTACGAAAAAAAGAATGCCAAAATATCCATTAATCGCCGGGGAAATTCATTAGCCAAAAAATTAGCCCCCTCCCACCCCTTATGGGGGGGGGGGGTGACTTTGAAATCTTAAAATAAAGTAAATGTGATTTTGGAGCCACTAAAATTGATTTTTTGGGATTCACTTTCTCAGCTAAAGGAAAGGAGTGTGAGGAAAGGCTGGCTCAAGCTATTAAAAATTGGCCTAGACCAGCTACTGTGTGTCAGTTGAGAGCTTTTCTTGGCACTGTCCAATTTTATCTGTCGTTCATAAAGTGTTATGCTCAAATCGCTACTCCGCTATTTGGCTTGTTACAGAAGGGAGAAGGTTTTAATCGGGGACGTTATCAAGATAAGGCCGTTAAACCTTAAAGAAATGCTTTCAACAGCCTCCCGTATTAAAAATTTTTGATGAGCATCGCCCATTACATATTACGTGTGCCTCTTCAGAAGAAGTCATAGGAGCAGTGGCCCTACAAGAACACAATGGCAAATTAATGATCATTGCTTTTGAGCCCAGAAGATTCAGACCAGAAGAAAGGTCTCACTCGGTATATATGTATGAACTACTGGCTGATGCTCATATCGCGCATCACTGGAGACATTATCCCCTGCAGGTTCCGTCAGTGATTTACTTTAATAATCAATTCGTGACAAAGCTTAACACAGCCCAAGCTGACTCGAGGCTGCAATGTCTCATTAGAGTACATTAAGTCCAGCATTAATATCATTGCAGGTGCTATTTCACGGTATTTTACAAAAACCTCACCCAGCAGCAACAGTAAACCGTCGCTTCAAGAAAACGAGGGGGCAAGAATGTCGCAGAACGCTGTTACACATATGAGTTCAAATGGTTCTAGCAGACGAACTCTAGCTAGAAGCAATGTTGGAAAGATGGTAGCGGCATCCATTGCCAGCAGCGATTATTTTTCATCAGTGCTAATTAATAGCCAATCAGAGTAAATGCTGCGTCGGTGGAAGGTGCGTCGAAAGCGCAAAAAAGGCGCGAAAGACAAAGTGGAGATGGAGAGAAAAATTACGAGACTGACAAGCGGGGAGGGAATGCAAAAGGTTATGCCATCCGACTATGCGAGAGTTGTGAATGTTAACGTGGCAGTTTATACTAAACAGGTAGAAGTATTCCCTATACCAGCGGAGCTTACTACGTTAAATAATTGTGAAGGCCGCTGTAGCATAAAAAGTTTGGCAACCGAGGACTTAGTATATTTTAATGAATGTATGACTTCTTGGAATTTTCCGATAGTAGCGCATAGTAAGCACCTCATGTCGGACCGCATAAACCTACGTTCAAAGAAACGCAGCTCCAGCGGAGTACAAGAGGAACGTTCGTCTCCCAGGGAAGGAGAGAGTGAAGTACGACCGTCGCAAGTAGATTCAACGTTCACCATGCCTGAGCTCCAGCTCTCAAGCTAGCCGAGTATTGGTCGTGCTTTCAAAGGTAATTCCTGAACTGGAAGACCTCAACGTAACTGCAGTACCATGTGTTAATTGGATAGCCCCTTGGACAATCCCGGCCTACTTCTTGGATAATTTCGGCGCATTCTCCCCCTACTTGCAAGGTAAGCAAAAAGCACAATAAACTTGTGTGCTTTCATAATTCTCGTATTACTCTAATTAAAATTCTCTCCTGCGCGTAATAATTTTGCAGAGTTAAATAATTTAATTAAAGGTGAGTTGACATATTGTCACGGTCCGTTCGGAAACAACATAAGACAGGATATTTTACTCTTCACGAACGGCCGTGACATCAGATGGGAACGCTCACCGAAAGCGGAGGTTCACGGAGAGCGATGCGGGAAAATGGAAAAAAAAAACTCCCCGAGAGAGAAGATGAGCTCTCACCTCGAAGGTAGAAATGCGCTCAGCCGAGAGCGGAAGTTCGTTAGAAAAAAAAAGAGGAAGAGAGGACAGTTGAATCTCAGCATGCAATGAGAAAAGACCAGAAAGCGACAGAAAAAACTGTATTGGATTGCGACAGTGGAAATGAGGAATTAGGAAACGAAACTGATAGGAACGCAAGAAAGACTGAGTGGTTAATAAAGAATATCGCTCTGCCAGCTGACATCAATTCTCGTCATTTCTCTTTGCTCCATTTGGTTCACTTTAAAATCCACGACCGAGATAACGATGGATGTTCTACTACTATTAAAACCGTTGAGATGTTGGATTTATCACTGGCATACAGTATATTTACATGCGGACTAGCAGGCTTTCTAGAAAACGATTTGGGAGTTGCAGAAGACATCGCTTTCAACGGAGCTCTCAACGGAAACGCACCTTAGGGTCGAGTGCACGGGTCCGGAGCTTCCCTGCTGCCCCTATCGGCCTCGGTGGCTCAGGGGTTGCGTGATCGCCTCTGATGCCCGTGTACGCGGGTTCGATCCGGCCGAGGCCGACGAGGATTTTTCAGGGGGGAAATCCTGAGATCACGCACTTACTTCGGAAGGGAAGTAAAGCCGTTGGTCCCGTGTAGTCGTTTGCCGGCTGCACGTTAAAGAACCCTTGCGAGGCAAAATTTGCGGCAGTTGAAAAGGACGTAAATACCAAACAAACCAAACCAAATCAACCTGCTGCCCCATGAGTCCACCTTGTTGAGGCTTCTCTGCATTTCTTTATACAAAGCAGCACTCTGACGAAAAACATCCGGATCATGTGAAGGCACTCGCTTCCACAGTGGACGACTAGAGTGCAGTCCGGGCAAACGCCCATCTGAGACCCGGAGATTTGTAGCAGAGAAATCCGGGCGTTTCTTTCGCCCGGATTTCCCTGCTACAATTCTGCGGGTCTCGGACGGGCGTTTGCCCGGACGCGTATTTCACAATGGTACATGAAAACTGCAACTGCTGCTGTTATATCCAATCAGAAACAAAGAGATGGAGGAGCTTATAAAATTCTAAACTGTGAATTAAATTTTTTAATATCGCTAAAAAATATATAAATATTCAAGGTGTATATAAAAATATTTCTTTTATTTTTTAATTATTTATTTATTTAAAATTTCAAGATGTGATTTCTTTACAATTAAGTCAGATCAGGAAATGAAAAATGCACTAAATATCTATTTTTTTAAATATACTATATTATATATATTATATAAAATATTTTTTAATTATGCTTTTATTAAACAATTTTATCATTGGATAAAACAATAGCGGTTGTAGTTCTTGTGGCAGTTATTTTATTTTGCCACAAGAGTTGTATTAATTGTTTTCCCCGTTTTTGTTACTATTATATATTTGAATTTTAGGTTTATCAACATTTTTTTTTTATCTGCAGCTAAGCAACAATGGCAAGTGTCAAGTATAGCTCGTAGACGGTAGTGATTGTCACGCGTACGCGAGGTAGTTCGTTCTTCAGTATTGTTGATGAATTTTCTTTTTCAGTACACGCCGGGCTCTTGAGGTCAAGAGTTGTATGACTTGTCTCCTGTGGGACTTGACGCCGGATTCTCCAGGACAACAGTTGTTTGACTTGCCTCCAGTGGAGTGCGATTTTCACTTAGTGTCAAGAAGCCCTGTGAGTCTTTGGTTGAACGCAAGGTTATGCGTTGTTGTTGTTGTTCTTTTTCTTTATCCACTATGATTAGAGCGACTGGAAATAGCCTTACTGTAGTTTTCGAACACTTGCCGCCATGTTAGATTAAGGCCCACATGTAAGTGAACCAAGACTTAGAAGCCATATCAAGGTAGGACTGTCTTTAGATTTTGTTATTGAATTGCGTATTGGAAATCATAATTAATTAATTCTAGAATTGCGTATTGGTTAGAATTAATTTAAATACAACGTCTTTATAATTAAAGTTCCATTTTGACATAGCCATAAAAAAACAACTACTGGACCAAAAGCTATAATACTTTGTAATATTATACAAGAGGGCATGGGAAGTTCACACCCACCAAAAAATAAATTAGTTCAGAAGGTCACTGCCAGCATGGCAATATTTATTTATTTATTTATTTATTTATTTATTTGTTAGAATTACAATGGCAACCAACCAAGACCTGTATGGTCTATGACCGACGAGTTGGGACTTGGTGGGTGTTATAAGTTCAAATATACAGAGTAAATACAAATACTTCGGTTACTAGATAATAGGTTAATTAAACAATACAATAATTGAGTAAGAAAATTGAAAAAATATATATATAAAAAAATTCTAAAAAAAGGAGAAAAAATTCAAAAAAATTCAAGGCATCGATTAGAAAAGTAAATTACAGATCAAATGATAACCATTTGAATTGAGACAATCTACCACAAAAAATTCTTAAAAATCATTCAAAAATCAGATAACCAATTAAGTGTAATAATTATTGTCTTGAACAATAAAAAGGTAAGTGAAATTATAAACTAATAAGTGAGAAAAACAAACAAATTTCTCATAATTAAGCTAAACTATAAGTAAACGTTGGTATGCATAAACCTTTTTAGTAATTTCCGAAATAATTGATATGAAGCCGTAGATCTAATTTCAATGGGCAAAGACGGCCATATTTTTAAACCAGTGTAGGATACGCAACGCTGAAGATAACCCCGTTTTGACAACGGCAAACGAATGTCGGAAGCGGTTCTGGTTGAATAACTATGGATATCTTGATTTAAGTTTATGTTGAACGGGGTAGTTATGATTAAATTAGAGTTTATGATTTTATATATGAAAGAAGAGATTTGCAGCTTGAATTTTTGATTGATTGTGAGGATATGCAATTCACCAAATAGATGCGAGATGGAGGATGATTTCGGCGTATTGGATAAAATTCTCAGAAACCATTTTTGGAGTTTTAAGATACGTTTTAAATCAAAAGCTGTTGGAGAACCCTAAAAGATTATGCCATAACATAAGGTTGAATGAATCCATGAATTGTAGAGAAGTAAAAGTATGTTACGGGGTAAATAATGAAGTCTAGAGATTATACCTTGTTTTTTATTAAGATTAGATATAAGTTGATCTATATGATGACTCCATGTAAGGTCATGTGAAAGAATTAGACCCAAATATCTAATAGAATTCACTGGTTTTATTAAATTATTATCATATTGAACAAACGGAGCTTCGGGAATGTCTCTTGTTTCGTTGATAAAAAAACATCAAGTTTGTTTTATCGATATTTACAGTCAGGGAATTTATGTCGTTCCAATGTTTCAAAATCAGAAGAATCGAATTGATAGATAAGAGCTCTGTTAAATTAATGTTAGAAAACAATAAAATAAAATCATCAGCGTAAAAAAATAGGAAAAGTTGGCATTAACGCATATGGGAGATCATTAATGAATAAGTTAAATAATAATGAGGATAAAATCGACCCTTGAGGGACACGAAATATACAGGGACACGAAATATACAGGTTATACGAAATAACATTCGTATACGAAATTAGACACGAAGACACAGGTTAACAATGTGGCTTATGCAAATGCGCTTTACAAGTCATTTGGTTTTCAGAAATAAGAAAGGGAGCCTCGTTGTCAGTACGCCTCATTTGTTACTAGTCGACGATGCCTGTTACCATGCAAGACCGTGTGTTTCTGGTTAAATGTTATTATGAATGCAATAGCAATGTACGGCAGGCTTTGCAACATTATCGTACCCTTCGACGAATACATGTACGTCGGGGGCCAATGACACCAGTGGCGGCTCGTCCATAGGCACTGCGACACTGCAGCACCCCCAGTTTCACTTTCGATATCGATAAAATTTAATATAATGTCTCTATTTTTTCTTTAATACTATTCCAATACATGTATATTACATGATCCTTAAGGTAAATGTCACTAGCTATTCCCTAATTCGTGAAAAAGTTAGTTTCTGACGCAGCACCACCAGAAATTTTAGCTACGAGCCGCCACTGAATGACACCGCAGAGTTTGAAGAAGATGATGACAAAGTTAGAAGCCACAGGTTTGTTTAAAGCTTGATCGGTAGCACCTGGCCGAGGAAGGAAACCCATCTCTGAGGCAACCGTGGAGGCTGTTTCAGTAGCCGTAGCGGAAGCAAAAATGGAAACCTCACAAGGGGTGTGCAGCGTAAGTGCTGTTGCACGTCGAATGGACTTATCACTGAGTACGGTGTACAAGATCGTACGTAAAGTGCTGCGGTACTACCAATACAAAATCCGTCTTGTCCAACAACTCGAACCTAACGATCTTCCTCGTAGAGAAACCTTCGCATTCGAATTCCTTGCACGGATGGAGGTGGACGAGCATTGGCTATGAAACATTTTGTGGACGGACGAGGCCCATTTTTACCTGAATGGGGATGTCAACACCCATAACTGCAGGATTTTGGCCACCAGCGCCCCTCACGTTCTCCACCAAATTCCATTGCATTCTCCTAAAGTTACCGTGTGGTGTGGTTTGACAGCAAATGTCATAATTGGACCGTATTTTTTTTGAAGACCAGTCGAGAGATGGACTCGTAACATGCACTGTGACTGCTGCTCGCATGGCGTCGATGCTAAGAAGTTTTGTGATACCAGAACTTCAGCAACGTGGCATTTTAGACACAACGATTTTTATGCAGGATGGGGCTCCACCTCATATTGGTACATGTGTCAAATAGTTACTTCAGCAACATTTCACAGATGAACGGATTATAGGCTGAAACTTCCCCCTTTCTTGGCCACCCCGGTCACCCGATTTTAGCCCCTGTGACTTCTGTCTGGGGTTACCTCAAAGCCACTGTTTATGGTGAAAACGTCAGGAATTTGGTGGAACTAAAAGATGCGCAACATTCCTCCTGATATGCTACGAGCTACAGTTGAGAACGCAGTAATCCGGTGTAACCTGCTTTCAGTAAATGGTGGAGGCCACATTCAACATGTAACTAATTATAGTAACGATTAAAGACTTGTTAACCTTTGTCTTCGTGTCTAATTTCGTATACGAATATTGCATAGAGCGCCATTCCATACTGGTGGTGACCTTTTGAACTTTTTTTTTTTTTGGTGGGTATGAACTTCCCATGCCATCTTGTATAATATTACCAAGTATTATAGCTTTTGGTCCAGAGCAAGCGGTTTTTTTTACGGCCATGTCAAAATGGAACTTTAATTATAAAGACCTTGTATATTGATAATGGTCTACTATCGATAGATGATCGTTCAAAAACCGCTTGGAACGTTTCCTGTTGCAATGTCTATGTGGTGCAGTTTCGACATGAAGCTACATTAATTTGATGATTACTTTATTGCTTGAATGATTCGCCACTAATTTCTCTTTTGCTCTTTTTTCAGTATGGACCCCATCAACGCCTCCTACCTCTCTTGGTGATATGGAATTCACCTTTGGATCTGAGCTATACGACAACCTGTGCTTGTGTCGTCATGGAATGTGCCCATTTGTTGCTCTAATAGCTGCTTAATTCAGTATTACTTGTGAATTGAAGATTGATCTCAATTGTTGTAATTCTTTTGTCTTATAATGTATCATTCCTCCTAAATAAAGAAAAATAAACTAATTTCCTGTTTATCTTGTTAAATATATTTGAACCTTTTTTATTTTATTCCATATTATACATGTGAACGCCATTAAATGGTCACATTCTCATGTACCATTGTGAAATACGCTGCCTGGACTGCACTCTAGTCGACCACTGTGGAAGTGAGTGCCAGAGACAAATGAAGAAAGAGACTGGCAGTGACCTCCCCTCTAGTGGTGCCTTCGCGCCGCCATTATGGGATTGGCAAGAAACGCTGATCGCGGGAGGCACTGCATGTGAATCAATCGCAAACAATTATTTTTTATAATATCTACCTAAGATATCTGGATGAATTTATTATGGGACACCAGAAAAACTTGCTCTATTAAACAAAAAATAATTATCCAAATCGGCCCATCCGATAAAAAGTTATTTTGTGATAAATAAAGTTATTCTTAAACATTAATTTAAAAAAAAATAGTTTAAATGGAAAAGGAGGAAGAGATTATATTAAACAACTAGCTGTTTACCCGGCGTTGCTCGGGCTGTTTTTCATGAAATGTTGCAATTCAGAAAAAGAACA
>JAHWFO010070108.1:889441-947950 GCA_023313115.1 Rhysida immarginata | reverse complement strand
CAGCACATACCTAACTTCCACTGCGCAACTCTCTGAAATACGTGACAACTGCTGCCTCCGAAAGTTAACATCTGCACTAAAAAATTTGGAACAATTGAAATTCTGACTTTGGATTCTTAAAGACCATTAAGAAATAGAATAGGAATATCTGTAAGACCCACTCTCTATCTCTTTGTAGAGACCGAAGTTTCATCGATTAAATTGGGTTCAAAAACTTTAAAAGTTCCACACTTTCAGGTTGGATCGATTGAAAAAACATCAAGAATAAAACATTTGTCGAATATTGTGTACAATCTGAATATACCATTCAAAATAGGGGTTCCTGTTTAAGATTTTAAATTTATTCCCTTCCCCCAGCCCCCCCCCCCCACAAGGGGGGGGGGGAAGGTAATTTTTTAACTAATGAATTTCCCCCGCGAAATAATTCACTTTTGATTTTGGACATTTTCTCGTACAATGCTTAGTTTCCGAGATATTCAGTTGTCTCAAGGTAAATGCCTCAACCTGTATACAGGGTGTCCAAAAAGTCTGGTAACATGGCAGATATCTCAAAGCTGCCAGGTTGGCGAGATCCGATGGGTGTGGTTTATATGTAATGGGAGGGGGGGAATTCATTGCCGCTCTCAAATTTGACTTTGACCTCCAAATTTAAGGTCATCCATTTGCTAACTCGAAAACTATTAAAGATAGAGAAAAATTTCCAATTGCTACCCTGTAGAGCAACACCACATTAGTCTAAAAACAAATTTTAATCACACTTTTGCCCTTGAAAAGTTTTGAGAAAATGGGTGAGAAACAGTCACTCAGGGTCAATCACTTAACCCTTAAAGGTAAAATATATCTTTAAAGATACATGAATTTCAAGCTTTTTTCTTGATTAAATTCATAGCTTAAGCTGAACTAACATCCATGTATCTTTAAAGAAGCATCTAATGTACTTATTAAACAAGTGAAGCACTCAGTCGATAGTAAAGTAAAGGAAAAAACAATTTTTTTTCTGCAACCTCATCCTTCAAAATGGCAGATGATGTTGGTGCTTCATCAAGTGGCCATGTAAAATTAATCTACTTTTTATATGATGATAATTCTAGTAAATCAAAATTATACAAAAAAGTATTACTGGGGCAATTGTCCACAATTGAAACCAAGAATAAAGAGGTATGTGGATAATCGTAATTAAGTATAAAGAAGGCCTCTTTTACCATAACAAAAATAATAAAGAATATAATCAAATCTTGCTTATATAAGTATAGCAATGCCAAATAGGGAGTTAATAAAATTTTACGCAAAATAGTAAGTATTTTTCATAATGTATCTTAGAAGATACATTGCTCCTTCTGAACTTAAATGAAAATGCAAGAAAGCTCAAATAATCTTTTAAATGTTTATATTATCTCTACTATTATTTATCTTAGTTCTACAGTTCTTAAAAGTTAAAAGCATATAAAAAGTAATTAAGTACGAGGTCTGTTCAAAAAATACGTAGACTGACGTCATGAAACAAAATATACTTTATTCAGAAGTTACACATCTGGGTCCCCTTCAAAGTACTCTCCTCCCCGACGCACACACTTATCCCAACGGTGTTTCCACTTTTGGAAACAGTTCTGGAACGCTTCTTTTGTGATGTCCTTCAGCGCCTTCGTCGCATTTGCCTTTATATCAGGAATCGTCTCAAATCTCCTTCCTTTCAAAGGTCTTTTGAGATTAGGAAACATGAAGAAGTCACAAGGAGCGAGGTCAGGTGAGTAAGGTGGGTGAGGAAGCACAGGATCGAGTGTTTGGCCAAAAACTCTCGAGTTCTGAGGGCTGAATGGGCTGGAGCGTTGTCGTGATGAAACAACCAGTCACCACTCGTCCACATTTCTGGCCTTTTCCGCCGGATAGCATCCCGCAGACGTTTGAGAACTTCGATGTAGTAAATCTGGTTCACTGTGGAGCTTTGGGGGAGGTACTCGTGGTGGACTACGCCCTGAGCATCAAAAAAACTATCAACATCACTTTCACATTGGAACGAACTTGGCGAGCTTTTTTTGGTCTGGGAGATGTCTCACCCACCCACTGGGATGATTGAACCTTTGTTTCGATATCATAACCGTACACCCAAGATTCATCACCTGTTATGATCTTCGACAAGAAGTTTTCATCATCTTCTGAGCGTTCAAGCAATTCCTGACAAACCTGGACGCGCTGGGCTTTTTGGTCGTCCGTCATCAGGCGTGGAACAAACTTCGCAGCAACGCGGTGCATCTTCAATTTTTCGGTCAAAATCTCGTGACATGATCCAACTGCTATCCCACACTCTTCAGCACTCTCTCTGATGGTCAGACGTCGATTTGCCCGAACCAGGGTGTTGATTTTGTCCACGTGTGCGTCGTCAGTTGACGTGGAAGGACGTCCAGGGCGCTCATCGCCTGCAGTTGACTGACGACCATCTTTATAACGTGCATGCCACTTAAAACATGTCGCACGCTTCATAGTAACATCACCGTAAGCCGTCTTGAGCATATCAAAAGTTTCAGTGGCATTTTTTCCGAGTTTAACACAACATTTCACAGCAACTCTTTGCTCGTTCAAGTCACTCATTCTAAAAATCCGCCAAACGAAAATAACACACTTCACAAACAACCGCGTAGCTAATCAACCAATACTGATATTTGCAATCAAAAAACTGCCTTGTAATCAGCGGATCTGTCAGAAGATGGCGACACCAAGCGATTTTGATTGGGACCAACAGGGCCCGCGCAATTCAAACAGTCTACGTATTTTTTGAACAGACCTCGTATTAAGAAGGGTTCTTTTACCACAACAAAAGTAATAAGAATATAACAAAAACAAAAAGAACGGAAAAATACAACCTGGAAGCGCTTTTCGAGAGCAAATCTCTCATCATTCGGCAGGAACCAAGGAGAACACGTGGAAAATCCAAAGTGAACTGATTAGAAACCGAAGAAAGCGGTTTATATAG
The DNA here is from genome assembly GCA_023313115.1 of Rhysida immarginata. Classification (NCBI taxonomy): domain Eukaryota; kingdom Metazoa; phylum Arthropoda; class Chilopoda; order Scolopendromorpha; family Scolopendridae; genus Rhysida; species Rhysida immarginata. The sequence goes on along the minus strand of JAHWFO010070108.1, from coordinate 944,982 downwards.
CGAGAGAAATACGAGGCCTGTGAGAAAAGTATCCGACCTTCGGCCTAGAAAAAAAAAATTACACACCTGGAGCATTGGAAACCTAATCACCCTCAAAGTAATCTCCTTGGGACTCCACACACTGCTCTCAGCGGTGCCGCCATTGTTGGAAGCATTCCGGGAAAGCGTCTTTCGGAATGGAGTTTAGCTCGGCTGTTGTTGCAGCCATTATGTCCTCTCTTGTCTGAAATCGCGTTCCTTTCAATGGCCTCTTGAGTTTGGGGAACAGGCAAAAGTCACAGGGGGCCAGGTCAGGAGAGTAAGGAGCCTGTTGTACCACGGGAGTCTGGTTTTTCGCCAAAAAAGTCTGAATCAAGTTTGGTTTTTGAGGCGCAATTGCCTGTTGACCACAACTGCGGTCTCTTGCGCCGCACTGCAATACGTAGGCGACGAAAGACATCCCTGTAGTACTCTTTGGTGATTGTTTGACCCTTTGGTGCGTACTCGTGGTGTACCACACCGCGAGAGTCAAAGAAAGCAGTCAGCATCACTTTCACATTGCTGCCCACTTGGCGGGCCTTCTTTGGTCGTGGTGACGAGGAATGCTTCCACTGTGACGACTGATGGTTTCCACCTGGCTGTCGCCCAGTTTCTGGCAAAATTTGATGCAGTAACGCTGCTCCAGTCGTTCCGTCATTTTCCTTCAAATCAAAAACCGACGAGAGCACAACACACTACCTCCATTTAATACTGATTGCCAGCAACTGACACTATTGAGAGGCGGGAAAAAATTTACGCATACGCACAAAGGTTCAAGGTCGGCTCATGCAAGCGCGCGCGATCCAAATCCATCAGGTTTTCGCAAAATTTAATGAAGCCATATTTTTTTTTACATTAAATAAGAACCTTTTACCTAAATTAATTACAGCAGTAAAAGATTGCATCAAAAGTTGCCCCAATATCATTCCTAAAAATATGGCTTCATCCCTAATAATTGCTAACCCAACAATGCCGAAATTATATGCTTTGCCCAAAATACACAAACCTGGAAACAAAATGCGTCCCACAGTTTTCAACATTGACACCCCTACCTATTTGGTTTCAAAACATTTGGCCAAATTTATCAAATCCTTAAAACTGTCTAATTTCGACAGTTCAATCATCAATAGTACAGACTTGTCCAAAAACTCAAGCATAAGACTATTAAAGAAGGCGAGATTTTAGTTTCTTTTGACATTGTATCATTATTTCCTAGCGTTCCCATTCCGGAAACTCTCGAATTCCTCAAAGATATTCTTGTCAAAAACAAGACCCCCAAGAATAAGAGCGATGAATGCATAGCGTTAACTAAACTTTGTGTTAATAATAACGTCTTCCAATTCAACAATCAGTTTTATAAAATGATAGGTGGTACACCGACGGGATCATGTCTCAGCCCTATTCTTGCTGTTTTCCTAAGAAGTTTTGAAGACATTCTTAAGGATTCTAATTTTTACTTTCCCGACACCTGGTTCCGTTACGTAGACGATGTTTTCACAGTTTTTGACACGAACTCCTGTGACGTTAATGCATTCATTAATCACATCACTAGTTTCTTCCCTTCTATCAAGTTTACTTGTGAAGTTGAAGAAAACAATAAATTACCGTTCTTGGATTTAGTGATAATTAGGAATAATCACTCCCTGTATTTTGATATTCATAGGAAACCCAACAATCACCTTAACTACATTCCCATCGATTCAAGCCATCCTTGGACCCAAAAAGTTTCAGCTTTTATTTTCATGTTGGATAGGGCACTCAATATCCCATTAAACAATACTTCATTCAAACAAGAGATTGATTTGATTAAAAAAAATAGCCGAGAAAAACGGGTACAACTCAAAAATGATTGACGATCTTTTGAGGAAGAGGAAGTTCAAAACTTTTTGTCAGACATAACCACTCTACACCCCATCAAAGATAAGTATAGAACCATATCCGTTCCTTACAATAAACTACTTATTAAAAATTTAAATTCAATTTTCAAACAATATAACATTTCTCTTTCTTTCAGCAACCCCAACCAAATACGAAACTTGCTGGGCAACCCCAAAGATAAGGTACCGGATATACAAAAGTCAGGCCTCTACTTCATCCATTGTTCGCAATGTCCGAAGCTTTACAAAGGTCAGACCAAACGCAGTTTATCCACCAGATTCACGGAACACCTCGACCACAGAAGATTCGGTAGATGCAGTCAATCAGCCATAGCCAAACATTCAATAGAGACGGGTCACAATTTTTCCATCGACAACTTAAAACTGTTACAATCTATCAATAAAAAACACTTGCTAGATGCTTTCGAGAGCATGGCTATCCATAAATCCAAGAACAACACGTTATTAAACTCCGACTTAGGCCCTATTGGTGATTCCCCTCTAATTCAGTTGTGGTCTCAATTAGCCAACCAATAATATTGTTTTTATTTCTTTTCTATTATTGGTCTGCCTTGTATTTCTCTCGCTATATAAACCACTTTCTTCGGTTTCTAATCAGTTCACTTTGGGTTTTCCACGTGTTCTCCTTGGTTCCTACCGAATGATGAGAGCTTTGCTCTCGAAAAGCGCTTCCAGGTTGTATTTTTCCGTTCTTTTTGTTTTTGTTATATTCTTTATTACTTTTGTTGTGGTAAAATAGCCCTTCTTTATACTTAATTACTTTTTATATGCTTTTAACTTTTAAGAAAATATAAGTAGAGATAATATAAACATTTAAAAGATTATTTGAGCTTTCTTGCATTTTCATTCAAGTTCAGAAGGTTAAACAAGATTTGATTCAAAAATATTTTTTTGTTGCGATAATGATGAGTGCTCCTTTAAGGGTTACTGACCCTTCCCAACCGTATGCTAAACCTCACCCAACATGGCCAGCCCAAGCTGACCTTGAGTGGCTCTTTCTCAAGTGGCCATGTGAAAGAGCTCTTTCTCAAGTGGCTCTTTCAAAATCTTTCAAGGGGATGGGGGTAATTAAAAAGTGATTTTAGACTAATGTTGTGTTGCTGCTCTACAGGGTACCAAGTGGGAATTTTTCTCTATAATTAATAGTTTTCGAGTTAGCAAACAGATGACCTTAAATTTGGGGGTCAAAGTCAAATCTGATTGCGGCAATAAATTCCCCACTCCCCTATTACCTACAAACCACACTCATCGGATCTCGCCTACCTGGCAGTTTTCTGAGGTATCTGCCATGTTACCAGACTTTTTGGACACCTTGTATATAGATGATTTCCCCGGGCCGTACTTAAGTGATTTGCCTTCAAAGTATCATGCATTAACGAGTATTCAACTTGAATATTGGGTTCAGATTAACGTTAATTGCTCTTTATCTTATTCCGAATTTGAATTACGAAGAGTAAATAGCTTCCTCCCGTGCGCAGTAAATGGATTCTTCTCTCAGGAGAAAGGACAATTAATTATATGTGGAAACACCGTTCTAACGAAATAAGCGAAGTCTATTATCAATTTTAATAGCTGGATGCGAATTCTTCCTACGGAAATAATTTTAAGGAGAGCTTTTGCACTCACATTGAGTTAAAGCTTTTACACTAAGGAGAGGATAACTTTATATCGAGCATTTGTGCATGCTTCTAATTATCTCATGGATTCATACAAGAAAATCTTAATTTGCTAGTATTTTTCTACTTGCTCTCGTTGCTAAAATAGTATATTTAGTACTAGAAGAGGTACCCGGCGTTGCCCGGGATAATTACACTTGCACAAACTTTTCCTTTCATTGTTAGTCATGAGATATATATTGTTGGTTCATGCAGTGTGTTTATGAATTGCGTGCTGATACCATTGTTGATACCTATTGTTGTACCAACTTTGCCTTGCATTGTTGGTCATGAGATACTTCTCATTAATATGTCTTGCCATAACCATAAATATCGATTTTTTATCGATATTTATTATTTTTCCGAAATCTGAGGTAGACAGTGACCTTCCTCGTGCTTTAAAGGTCATGTATGCGAAATTTTATCAAGATCGGACTAAAACTGTAGATTTGTATAAAAAACAGACCCACAGACAGACCCACAAACATCCTTCTTCTATATATATAAAGAAGGATGTTTGTGGGTCTGTGCGTCTGTGGGTCTGTGGGTGGGTCTGTGGGTGGGTCTGTGGTTCTGTGTGTACGTTTTTTATACAAATCTACAGTTTTATTCTGATCTTGATGAAATTTCGCATACATGACCTTCAAAGCATGAGGAAGGTCACTGTCTACTTCAGATTTCGAAAAAATAATAATTATTGATAAAAAATCGATATTCATGGTTATGGCAGGGCATATTAATGAGAAATATCGCATGACCAACAATGCAAGACAAAGTTTTTGCAACAATGGTATCAACACGCAATTCACAAACACTCTGCACGGACCAACAATATATATCTCATGACCAACAATGCAAATAAATGTTTGTGCAACAATAGGTATCAACAATGGTTTCAACACGCAATTCACCAATAACAATGAGCTCAAAATGATGATGCAATGATAAAGCAATCCTTTCCAAGAATTATAACAATGCAATATGGATAAGTTTCAATTTGTAACAATGCATAGAATTCCTGTTATTCAGGTTTTTCTTAGAAAAGAGAGTTCTTAGTACTTAACAATTTCTTGAAAATCTTTAAAAATGATCAGTAAATGGAGATAATGAAGAGTTAGCAGACTATTGAGAAAGAGTGGAAAGACGACAGAGAAAGCAAACCTTTAGCTCCGTGCTGTATTGAGCAAATGGGAAGCAAGTAAATAGAAGAATTGGCGACCGCTAGACTACCCAAAGTGATGAAAGGCCAAATTTTGCTTCAACACAGCGAGAGAAGAGTGGAAATTGCAACAACATCAAGTGTAGATCTGAAGTAAGATTATCTGAGTAAGAAATTATTGGAGCAGTCCATCCATTTTGAGCCTTTAAAAAGATTTTTTTCGAATTTTCATTAAGAATTTTTACTGTATTAATTCTAAGCATTTTCATGTGTTTATTTTTAAGATATTGCAAAATTTATTTTAATTTTTGAGATTGTTCTGTTTACATCCCAAGTGTAATAATCCCGGGCAACGCCGGGTACTTCTTCTAGTTATATATATAGATAGAAGAAGATGTTTTCCAATCCAGAATTACATATTGGGATTGGCCGTTATTTATAAGTAGAAGAACTTTAATTTATGTTTATAGTTTAACTTAATTTATCCTTGTTGTCGGAACTGGTCAGATGACCCTTGCGTAATTTTTCGTCTATGATTTCTGGAACAATTTTACTTTTTGAATTTAGTCGTTTGTCTTAGAAAGATATTTGAACGAGATATAACTCCTAATCTTTATCTCTTTATTGAAAACCATATTAGGAGGAGTTCTGGCGTCTGATTCCTTCAACTGCATCATCTGCTTATGCTGAATGTTTACGGAATCTAGGTTCTACGTGAGTTCTGCATTATTTGGATGGTAAATTCCCCATTCCAGCGGATAATCAACTTCAACTTTAATTTTCACTGCGCAACAATTTGTGCTGAATTCTGTATTATTTGTATTAGAATCATTCCACAATTTGAATTTCATTTATTTCTTTTTAAGATTTAATCTGTACTCTCACTAGAATTAGTGGCGAGTTTCTGAAATTATTTGAATAATTTAATTTCAATATGGAAGTATTGTTTATACAATTTTTTGTTAATATTATTTGTCATTAAACTATTTATCTTTACATTTAATCTCGTCTCAATTCTTCTGTTTAGGTTAAGCGAATTATAGCTATCTAGTATAATTTTTGCATCTAACATTAAGACAGTACATTCTATCATTTTAACTACTAACTTTAAAAACAACGAAATGGAAAATAATATTTCAAGTAGATCAATTAATTGGAGCGTAGCTCCCTTATCAGTCACTATTGTAACGTCATCACGTCTAAACCACTAAACCAATAGTGGCCAAATCTCACACACACTTTGTGTGGTGCCTGGAGGTGGTTTGTATTAAAAAAACGGACATATGTGATGTCGTTGAAGAGTAATAAACGTTCTGGTTGAGCTCCGTGATGAGGTCCGTCATGTCCGTGCTATGTGGTGAAGCCGAAGCGAATTTCAATTGTCAATGCAGTCAGTGAAGCTAATTGTTGTTGACGAATGCTTGGACTGAATTTGCTGGGCAAAATAGACAATCGAGGAAACCCAAAAAAACAACATGAAATTCTTGACGGATATGCATTGCTGCTTTTGGGCGATTTTAATCAGTTGCTTCCTGTTGGTGATCCATCATCCTAAAAAACCGAATCCATCATCTACTTTTGCTGTTCAAGGAAAATTAGTCTACCAACAACTGAAAAAAGCATTTCATTTAACAACGAGTAGGTGAAAACCAGGCACCTTTTCGTGAACTACTCAATCGTGAAGTGGTGAAGGTGACTTTCTTCTGTTAAAATCTAGATTTGTAAGTTACAATCTTAACGAGAAAGCCCATTTTTCTAACGCCATTACATTGATGTCTCGCAATAAGGAAATTTTGGAACACAACGAATATCGGCCTGGGTGGCTCAGTAGTTACGTGATCGCCTATGATGCCCGAGACGCGGGTTCGACCCCGGCCGAGGACGACGAGGATTTTTTCAGGGGGGAAAACCTGAGATCACGCACTTCCTTCGGAAGGGAAGTAAAGCCGTTGGTCCCGTGTAGTCGTTTGCCAGCTGCACGTTAAAGAACCCTTGCGAGGCAAAATTTGCGGCCCCTATAATGCCGTCCTGAAATGACCATGGCAGTTGAAAAGGACGTTAATACCAAACAAACCAAGCCAAACCAACCGAACACAACGAATCATACCTTCGTAACTTAGGTGTACCTGTTACATTCATTGCTGCTGAACACAATAACAACACTGCTCGGGAGGCATTATCTGACGAAGCACACGGTCTCCCTTCTTATCTGCAGTTGGCAATAGGTTAAAAGGTAATGCTCCGTCTAAACCTATGGACGTTATAAGCCTTGTGCAACGGAATTTTTGGTGAAGTGATGGACATCGTGTGTACACCGAGTGTCGACAAGGCGAAACCAAACTGTTTGCGTTTGTGCGTGTTGGTAACGTTTGAAAAATACACCGGACTAACACTTTATGATGGGTCAATTCCCATTTCCCCCGTTCTCGTTAACTTCAAAAATTCAAATGTGGCATGCACACGAAAACAAATTCCACTTCATGTTGCATATGCCATATCAATTCACAAATCACAAAACATGTCTCTTCAAAAATCGTGTATTGATATCAGCAAGTAAGACTTTGCTGCTGGAATGACATATTTGGCTTTTTCACGGGTCAAGTCATTGGTAGGCATATTGATTGTCAAAGAATTTGATTGAAATCGTTTGAAGTCGATAAAGACCAACAAACAACTAGAAAAAAAACATCAGTTGACTTGGAAAGCATTGATAAACGCCTATTCCGTTTGAAATAAACATCTTCAATCCAATATAGGCGGCGTGGAAGTAGTCTGAGGTTTTGTTAGTTTGCCCTTACCTGAATTTACTTATACTGATGGTTACATTTTATGTTTCAATAAGTAAATCAATTAAAATGAACATACATTTTCATTTCAATTTAATGAAAGATTCCAAATGATGTTGACTTTCCAATTTTCTTGATCAAATCTCACCAAAACTTTGGAGTTTTATAATTTGCGGCATAAATCAATTTATTGTTCCTTATTTCAGCATTATCCTCAAGAAATATGAATAAGACAACTTTTTTCTGCCTGTCACCCCCCCCCCCTTTTTAATGCAAAGTGGTCGTTACAAATTAATGGAATACTGCGAGCGCCGTTTCATAATAATGGAATAGTCTGAATATTCCATTCCCATACCTAAAATGTTGCACGGTTCTAAAACGTTGTTGCACGTACTCTGCTGTTCGTTTTCAGTACGTATACACATTGCTTCATTCAATGGCGAAGAAACGTGATCTCTCACAGAAAGATAAAGAGCGTATTGTTGGAATGCATTTGTCTGGGAATACCCAGGTCCAAGTAGTATTTTAGATTGGATTTATTCAAAGTGCTGTTTCAAAAATTGTAAAAAATTTTAAAAAATTGACAATAAGCCAACGCAAACCTAACGGAAGAAATGTGGCCGAAAACGGAAGAAATGTGGCCGAAAACGGAAGAAAACACGGCGAGACAACCAGACATTGAAGAATCTGGCAATGAACAACAGATTCAAAAGTATCATGGATCTGAGGAAGTTGTGGGACTCAAATATCCGGTACCACTACATGGAGAAGATTCAGAGAACTCGGATTTCGGTCGTGTGTGCCAAAAATCAAGCCTCATCTAATTGCTTCACAAAAGAAGAGATAGGAATGGGCGAAAAAGCGACGGCATTGGACTTATGATGATTGGAGTAAAGTGATTTTTTCGGATGAATCGAAGTTCTCCATGAAGTTTGGTGATCAAAGGCCACGTGTTTGGCGCAGAAAGGATGAAAATACCCATGCATCTTGCCTGAACGTTCAGTGAAATATTCGGCAAGTGTAATGGTGTGGAGCTGCAAGTGTGCTAATGGTGTTGATAAACTGTATTATCAACCCAAAGATGAATTCCGAGTCCTATAAAGCAATCGTGGAGACATTGCTTATTCCAGCAGGAGAAGGTATTTTTACTGATGACGATTATATCTTCCAACAGGATTTGGACCCGCCCACGCATCCAGATCAACCAAGGGATGGTTGGAAACCCATCAGATGACTGTTGAAGTGGCCAGGCAACTCGCCTGACCTCAACCCCATTGAAAAGCTTTGGGCAATAGTAAAGAATAGCATTGCTGCTGGTCGACCAGGCACTAAAGACGCATATAAAGCATGCTGATGAAAATCTGGGACGCGATTTCTCCAGCGCAGTGTGAGTCACTAATTCAATCAACGCCTAGAAGAATGAAGGCTGTACATGAAGCCAAAGGTGGTCCAACAGCCTATTAATAAATGTCAAGTGTTTCAGGGGTGGTAAAATTATTGTTTCTTTTCATGTTGGTTGTTCAATGTAAGTTTACAAACACTTTCAATAAAACTATTCCATTAATTTGTGAAATGATTTTTGCATTATTCCATTAATTTGAAACGACCACTTTGCATTCAAAAAGGGGTGACAAGCAGAAAAAGAGAGTTATCTTAATCATATTTATTGTTGATAATGCAGAAATAAGGGACAATAAATTGATTTATGCCGCAAATTATAAAACTTCAAACTTTTGGTGAAATTTGAACCTGATACTTGGAAAACCAACATGGTTTGGAATATTCCATTAAATTGAAATGAAGTTATATTTGTAATTATAAAGGTTGAATATAATAAATTATTAAATAATTAATCCATGTTAAATAAGTTTAAAGCCTGAACTCCGCTCCAACTTGCCAGCAAATGAAATTGATGGCTTCCTAGTTAGCCAAATCGATTACTCACCTGCTTTTCGTCGACGAAGCTCCACTGCGATGCTTTACTCATTTGTTTCTAGGCGAATTCCATTGCTAGCGGTGCTATTGGACTCGTGACAAAGCTCAGTGAGGATGCGTTGTCAGCTCCAGCTCGATTGCATAAGCCTTTTCCAAATGTAAGAGCAGCCTGTGTTCCATTTCCATAGTCAAGACGAAATCAAAGTAAGCCCAGGAATATCGGGCCTAAAGCTTGCATGGCAACTGTCAGCACTAGCTGAAGACATGGGACCTATTTCCATGATCGTCGGACTGAGTCTTTCGCACTAACATATAGAGAAGAGGGGTCCACATCGACTATCGAAAAAGCAGAAAAGAAGAGGTGATTTGGCTGGAATCAAATGGACAACTACTGCAGGAAAATATTATTTTGAAACCATTTCAAGCTGCAAAGTGCGTGTAGCGTGCATCACGTTTCTCGAAAGATGAAACATCGTATCGGAGCACAACAATGTTGTCCATCTTCTCAAAGACAATTGACGCTCAAAAAGTAGTAAAATAAAATATTTTATCTTTCTTTACATTTTAACGAATAAAAGATTTAACTCCGTTTTTTTTTATCAGCAATCTAAATTATTAAATAAACAAACGTAAAGAATATAATATTTCACTGTAAAAAAATCTAAACATTCGATAACGAAGCAAACGCGTTCAGTTTTCTTTTTCGTTTTTGATTCGAAATAAGTGAAAACTTTTCACTTAGCTATTCAAGGAAAAAATGTTTTATTATCACCATTAATTTTGTTACGTATGGAAGGGGCGTTACTATATAAACACCCTGCCACTGTATAATGTCTCATGCCAAAAGATGACTACTTGTTAGTCGAAATATGCTTATTCGTGGTAAATAAGAATCTTTGTGGAAAAGCGGCTTACTTTATTTTTAAGGAACTGGCAGCCACAGTATTTAAGTTAATTAGTTATTTCTATATAAACAAATGACGCATTGATTTCTCTGGCTGCGGTTGAACGCTTCTGTAATTTTTCCAACATTCATTCGACGTTGATGGCCTAACCTTCTGGTGCAACTTACTTCCCTTTGCTTGAACTTGTTTTAACCAGGAATTTAATGATCACTTATCAGGCAGGTCTTCAAGGTAACATCGTTGAATTTTACTCGGAGTCGCTATTTTGATTATAGTGCAATAGCGTGTTGCATGCTGGGATCAGGCACGTAATGAAAGCAGCTAAACACTTTGAGAGTTCTCTGTCCATTGTTGCAAACCGCGTCGACATAGCATTTATGGTTATAAGTTAAAAACCTTTTTATGGTAGCAAAAATTTATGCTCTCTGTGTATAAAAAATTCTGTACTTAGGGCATGCACTGTTGATTATATTGTGATTTGCTTTTTGGTGACTACCATTATCCCGTTCACCCCTATCCTCAGCATCTGATACACTAAGCTTATTCATGTTTGAGAGATGTCCTCCTTCATACACATGTTCTTGCACATCTCTCAAACATGCTCTTAAAATATCATTCACCGACTCATACTATTGTTTGTTTTTCTTTTTAGAATTAGAATTCCTTGAAATCCAATACGTCCATCCAGAGCCTGTATGGCCTCAGGCCGATGATTTGGGCTTCTGGATGGACCTGGATTAACAACTGCTGTATGATGGTCACAGCAGCCGGGGGGTGAAGATCCTGAGTCACTGATGGGTCGCCCATCCAGTGACGAGCCGTACCTGATGTTGCTTGACTTTACTGAAGTTGTGTTTCAGTGAAAGCCCACCAGGCCACAGGCTCCCCACGGCCTCCGCAATTCTATGTATACTATAGAATACATTTACCCATTCATACCGTTTCACATTTAAATTAGGCGTGAACTTTTTAATTTCGTATTTGGTAATGAAAGCTTGCTCATTCTCAACCGTTATTATTTTTTTATGCCGAATCCGTATCTGACCTCAGGATTTTTTATCATTCACAGATTCCTTGTTTTTCAAAGAAACATAAAATTATTCAGATCTTGGGGCCTGATAAATTTGCTTGTGGCCCAAAAATATGGGTACTTTAACATTGCAGCTGATTCTCTTCACACCCAGTATGTTAATTTTGCAGTCTCTGTGTGCATAACTTGGAAAAACATTAGCTCCAGTTTTCATTTATTATTTCAAAGGATAAGGCAAATTCATTAAAAATTTTTTTTCATGGTTGGTCTGTGTTACATTACTCGTATTATAATGTATAAAGATTGCTACAGTATCTGCCCCAAAATTACTAGCCGTTTAGATTTATTTGTGTGTGTTCTAAACTTTTATAGCCGTTTTTGTAAGTGCTCCCTCTGAATTACTCATTGTAATAAATGGTTTACTTTATAATTTAATACTTTGTGTGTACAGAGGATTCTTCAGGAACTATGTTAGCAATTGGCATATTTAACGTGGCGCGCGCGTTCATTTCACGTGAGCTGTCACGTGAACTATGGTTAGGACAAGTATAAAAAGAGCTAGTATTCGAATAGTGAGCTAAAAACATTGAGTTATGCCGCCAAAATTAATAGATATTGGGAGGGCTACATAACAGCCCTTTCCGACGTCAAATTCAGCTATTCCGAAATTATAAAAGCATGCAAGAAGCCAGGTGTCGTAGTTTCCAAGAAAGGGATATCAAGTGTACTAAATACCATTGGCAAAACCAGAAGCGGTGCCATTCCTGAGGGTTAAAGCTGGCCAATCCGAAACCATTCACTAGCCGTTTTCCTGACGTCGCCCGTAAAGTCAGGTTGTCGTAACCAGATGTAACCCACCAACACAATGGCCCATTGACAGAAGGTCGGGATATCTGTGTACACGGTAAGATAATTATCAACCGTGATTTACAACTGTAGAAGCGACATGAGAGCCACGTTCATAAGTTGTTGCTGCGCCATGTTCAAGAACGACGGACCAACTGCTGTAAACTGTATGAACGAGACCTGGCGGATGAAAATTGGAATCACTTGGCGTATGTTTATTTAAGCGACTGCAACAAGAGCCGAGCATTTTTTAACCGCCTAAAGGGTTCTAAGGACTTCAGAAAATGGTACCAAATGGTTCTAAGGACTGCAAAGAAACTTTTTTAAAAGGTTTCATAATCATGGTAGGATGCAGCTACAACGGCAAGTATAACTTACACAGAGTTGAGTCAAAGGCCAAAGTTACCGCTATGTATTATCAGACTAACAACCTAGCTCCCAGATTTACCCGAGGCATTCCTGGTTTGTACAGTAAAGAGGGAAACAAGGTGTGGCTACACCAAGACAAGGCGTCGAATCGCAACGTCGCGTCAATTCGCCTGTTCCTGGAACGCATGCAAGAAAATACCGGAATCTGCTCCATTCAATGACATAGTCGTCAAGTCTTCGGACGCATCGCCTATGGATTTTTGCGGATTTGGGTCTTCGGAAAAAGACGACTGTGAACAGTGGAGGGTCTTTGGAAAGCGTGTCAACAGGAACAGCCATGAAATGAACTTGGTGTTCTACAGATTGAATACATTCGATAGCAGTAAAATGGGTTTTTTCCACCTTTTTTGGCCCTCTGTAATTTGTTACCATAGATCTCTAACAACCCTCTGTATAAGAACCATTAAATAAATAAAATAAATAAAGATGAAGTAAAAGCAACTGGAAGTGGGTATTTTTGAAGGGCTCAAACAACAGCTCTACGTCACTTAATAGCAACCGATACACGTCACAGAACAACAGCTCAATAAGTTTGAGCAACAGAATTCAGAGGGAACACCGATAAAAATGGTCTCTATTATCTTTTTTGTCTCTAGTTGTGCTGCAATCCGAAGACGGATGTGAGACCTCTCGGAATTTTGCGCGTGGCAGGAGAAGACGAATCCATTCGGACCAGGAGGGAAGGTGCAACTAATAGTTTTTTGTACGTTAAAATGGCGTCACTGAGACAGCTTATTAAATTCCATGTTAAAGAAAGTAGTCGTCTGTTGTTCCATACCACTGAAGACATGTGGCCCCTTCGATGGCAACAAATCCTTGAAGGACATGTTTATAAATAAAGCTTCGTCCTCTTATTGTAAGTCAACGTTATTTGCCATTACTTAAGCTTGGGTCGTCAGCCAAGATAATAGAGATGGCCGTGCGTCAGCTAAATTTGACTACCAGAACGCTTCGCCACCTGGTGGCCAACCATCTGGCCAACGAACATGCTGCGCTACAGAATTATCTATCTCTATGATTAGGATAATAGAGTTAATATTAAGGATCTCTGGGGTGTCTACTCAGACTCAAGAAGCGAATTTATTTACCACGTACAACAAAAAAAAAAACAGGACTATTAAACGACGGGGTGTTAAAAACATTCTGCGAGGGCAAATCTATAAGCAGGTTCCACGATTTTTTTCACAGCAATTTATTGATCAAACAAGACGACATTAGGTGTACAGGAGTAGCAGCTCATTACTTACTTTTACATATCTACCACCGACGGCAATGCATTTTTTTCACCGTGACACAAATTTGGATATGCCAGTTGCATAAGACGTCGTCGGCTGCTGGTGTAACTACTGCCGCACAGCATGTGGAACAATCAACGCAATATCCTACACTGCCACGCTTACGAAGCTACACTGTGCATTGTATGATAATCGACAGAGTAACCACCTCCCCCTCCTTCACGATAATGCAAGGCCACACGTCGCCATGGCGGTCAAGGAAAGAATCGCGAAGTATGGCTGTAAAATCATAGAGCATCCGCCATACATTCCAGATCTGGCGCCTTCGAATTATCACCTCTTCGGCCCGATGAAGAAGGTAGTGGCTGACCAGCACTTCTCGTCTGATCGTGAAGTGCAATATGCTGTGTGGCAATGGTTACACCAGCAGCCGACAGCGTTTTTTGCAGCTGGCATATCCAAATTGGTGTTACGGTGGGGGAAATACATTGCCGTCGGTAGTAGATATATAGAAAAATAAGTAATGAACTGCTACGCCTGCACACCTAATGTTGTCTTGTTTGACCAGAAATTAGTAAGAAAAACATTCGTGGAACCGAATTATTGGTTTTCCTTCGTAAATTTTAGCGAAATAATATCTTATGAGAGCGATCTTTCTGTATTATTAGAGCGAGTTATGTCGTCTTCGTCTTCTGAGTCTTATTCGTTTTTCTTCTTCAATATTAATAGCTCCGATTTAACATGTAGACATGTAGAGGTATCGCATCTGTGTTGGTCTGTATAGAGGTTCAAGAAATAGTTAACATGGAGAATGTGATATATAAAAGCGCTCCTTCATGTGATATATAAAAGCTCCTCCTGCTGATGAGTTATAAAGTTGGAGGTATTGTTTCATTCAACTTTTACATTAATTAGAATTAACATTTACCTTTTGGAATGTTATTTAGATTCCTATTTTCTACATAATCACCAAAACCTATGAAAAAAAAGAATAATTAAAATAGTATTAGGGTTATTCCATGGTTAGGTTTAAACTCTGAGAAAAATAAATCTGAAAATATAAATATAATAATCAAAATTATTTATAGAACCCTGCCATAATATGTCAGGCAAATCCAGAAGATAAGTTCTATTCTACGAGGGTTGGTCTTAAAGTAATGTCTCCATGGCTGTAACTTTATTTGTTAATTGATTTTCAAAATTCTTTTTGTATCTGATACTTACATTTGTCCTCTATGTAATGTAATATTTGTTTTTCGACATAGTCCCCATCCCTTTCCACGCATTGCGCCAACACGTGACTAATCAGGTGAACCCGTCGGAGAGAAATGCTGGGATTGTTGTTGACACCAGGATTGAATGGCAGCTTTGGACCCTCTTCAGCAGCACGATAACGTCCGCCCGCACACGACCGTCACACAAAGGGGCGTTGCAGCGCCTACAGTTCAATGATGAAAAACTGCAGTTCAAAGATGAAAGACTTTGCACCTTGTGATTTTCACCACTTCCCAAAGAAGAAAGAGCACCTTAAGGGACAATGAGTTGCGTTCTGACGAGAAGTGAAAGATGCCTTTCAATCTTCGTGTCGACAACAATCCCGGAATTCCTCTCCGACGGTTTCACCCGACTAGTCATGCATTGGCGCAAATCGTAGAAAGAGATGTGGACTATTTCGAACAGTGAATAGTGTATTATATAGAGGACAAATTTAAGTATCAGGTAGAATTCGAATTTTGAAAATCGGTTAACAACAGCCATGAAGGCATTACTTTCTGACCAACCCTCATACAGTGCTTTTCACAATTATAACGTCACCTCTTAATGAATAGTTTTTGAAATGTACGATAAATGAATAATATAGTATCTGATCATAATCTATTTAGAAGGTAAAACAAATGTTACTTGTGACACTTTATAGTAGTTTAATGCATATTTAGCTCTAGGAAAGGAAAAAAGTGATTTACAGCCTTTTCATATGTATAACGTCACCTTAAGATTCATACATACGTACACCAAATTGACATCCCAGAGTTTGCTTCAGTACATGGTAACATTACCATTTATAATTATAACTTGATACAATCTACAATTTGTACCCGACATTGAATTAACGACTTTGTAAGAATGTGAGACTGATGTTATTCCATGCAGTTTCGATAGCAGTTTTCAGCTCACTAATGTTTTCATATTATCGACCATCTGTGTAGATCTGATATGCGAGCCATCTCCAGACGTTCTCCATCGAGTTTAAATCAGGTGAGCAGGCCGGCCACTCCATAACATTAACCTTATTGAATAATCATTAGTTGTTCTGTGAGGGTTTGTAATGGTACGCCTACCTCAGCTGTTCGAATTAATAATGAAAAATAGGAAAGAAAATATCCGCAGCCCGGGATCGAACCAGGAACCTTTGGCTCTAACTGGGTAACTGCTCTAACCAAGCCCTAAGGTCATGCAGATAGCGTAATGCTTCCATGGCCGCAGTGGCGCAATTGGTTAGCGCGTTGGCGGTCCCAGCCAAAGGTTCCTGGTTCGATCCCGGGCTGCGGATATTTTCTTTCCTATTTTTCATTATTAACCTTATTGTCATGAAACCACTGACGGGTACTGCAGCTTGAACGAATGGATGCGTTGTCTTGCTGGTACGTCAGTGGAATTCGCCTAAACCTTTTTAAATATGGAATAAGATGACTTCTAAGTATACTCTGGTACTCTGTGCTGTTCATTTTTGATGATGAAAAAGCCAACGTGAGCGTGCCCAACGAACTGAATGCACCCCACACCATCAAGCTTCCACCTCCAAAGCTCTGTTTAGAAAAGACGAGATTTTCCTTGGGTAAGTCTCGCCAATAACAACTGAAACCATCGAGCCCATCAAGATTGATTTTTTTTTTATCGCTGAAAATAACCTGTATAATATAAAAACAATTTGTATACTTGTAGGCACGATCATTACAGTTCCAATCTGTGTTCATGTTTTCACCTGCAAATTTTAATCGAGCTCTTTTATGATGTTCTCTCAGACGAGGGGCCGGTTTCAGCTTGGCATGTACAATATTAGCACTGTCGTTTAAGGTTCTCCAAACTGTCGAAGTTTAAGCACTTTCCAATTTTTTGTAGAATTAGATGCTGATCGAATGATCAACCATTTGCTTCGTTCAGAGAGTTTGATGGATGTCCAGTTCGTTTCGCAGTCCCATATTCAGTAGGGTTCTTCACGTAATTTTGAACAACTCTCTGTGATCGTCCAAGCTCACGTGCTATCGCTCTTATTTCCTTTCCAGTCTTTCTGAAAGCTTCAATTTGCCCCTTTTCTCGCTCGGAGAGTTGCTGTCCTCGTGGCTTTGTGAAATAATTATGGTCATATGTCATTTGTGATAATTTATACCCAAAATCATGTAAAAACCTTGGTGACTTTATAATTATGCAAAAGATGCAAAGTGATGTTTTGCTTATAAATCACTAAATATGGCATCAAATGTCACAACATTTCGTAAATAATACCGTCTCTACCCGACAATAATGGAATGACCAAATACCAGTCCAGTTCATTTACTGGACTATCAATATCCCACAATTTGGGGTTGACGTTATAATTATGAAACGCACTGTATTTAAAAAAACCGAAAATTTATCATGTCCAGAAAAAAACGATAATGCATCAATTAGTTCATGGAATGATCACCAAGCCCTCCATTGCTACTTTTGGTTTTTACCACTTAGTAACCTTAATTCTTAATGGAGAAACTTCTGAAGTATACTAAGGATTCTGCAGACAGGTGCATTGCAAATAGTGATTATGTTGTATACAAGCATGTGGTCAAATAAAAAAACCACAGTTAACCTCAAATACCTCAAAAAGAGATTAGCATGGGCTCGAAACTACATGGACAGCCGTTCTATATTGCATCACTGAAGAATTGAAAAAAACTTGAAAGGGTTCGTTTATTTTAAATTAAGATGCTCATTTTTATTCTTCTCAAAATATAACTGTTATGCGAACGAGAATGTAATGGACGAAATAACGAGACACGTAGAGTTGACGAAGGTTGAGAGAACACTAAACTTTATTTTTCGAGTGTTATCTATCCCAAACTTGACAATCTATATATCACCAATAAGGAACAATATTTAGCATGAATCAGTCGCAATCTTATTCAACGGACTGGTCTGCGTCACAGATAAGGAATTCGCTTACGTCATCATTAGCACCTGCTTACGTTGCCATTACAAGA
This sequence comes from Rhysida immarginata, assembly GCA_023313115.1. Taxonomy (NCBI): domain Eukaryota; kingdom Metazoa; phylum Arthropoda; class Chilopoda; order Scolopendromorpha; family Scolopendridae; genus Rhysida; species Rhysida immarginata. The sequence continues at coordinate 926,851 of JAHWFO010070108.1, read as the reverse complement.
AACCACAAATCGTTGCTAAAAAACTTTGTTGTGAACAATCGCAACAGCAACAGTTCTACTGATAATTCATATATAAACAAGTTTGAACCCATGGTAGAATTATTATTTCACCATTTTTAAATATCAAATTACTATACGTATTTGTTTTGTTATAAAATAATGAACTTAGAACGTCTATAATGCGTGACAGCCTATGTTTATGGCGCTAGGTTTTCGTTAAATAATAAATTAACGAAATTAATTTTTTTCGAAATGTTGTGCTGTTTGCCATAGACGAACAATGTTGCTAAACTAAAGGGTGATTCGAAAGTCCCCAAACTCCAAGTTTAAAACGTATTTACTGCAAAACCATAAAAGATATCAAAGTATTGCTGCTTGGGAAAGTGGTGTGTGTGACCTTTGGAATGCGCTGCACAGCGTGAGAGCACCACGTGACACGAAGCTTGTGTGGGCGAGAAGTGACGTTATGTCATTCATTGTTCTCATGCAAGAAGAAAGTCCAACTTCATGCAGTAAAACTCTTGCACTTAAAATCTTAAAACATTAGCAGCAGGTGTCACAGAAAACTGCGACAATCAAGCCCTTCTTTGTTGTAAGCTCAACTAAAGAGCTCACAAACAAGGGAAGAAATCGCGCAATGCCATCTATTAAGGCTAAGGAGCGCGAAGCAATAGCAATTAAAGAAACAAAAAGGAAACAGGAAGCTTTTGGCAGGAAGCTGCGCAGATCGCGAAGAATTAAGGCATAAGCGATTATTACTTGGAGCAGAGAGTGCTTGGAGAGATTGGAATAAGGAAGAAATATGAGGTGCCATGACAGTGCTTAATGAAGGATTCTAGCCTCGTCAACTTTCAAGAGAAAAGCATAAAAAGGCATCCTCTACAGAGACTCTAAACACGACTCCAATGAACTCTGCTGTTACAATTCCTGTTCGCAATATACATAGTGCTTCATTAAATTTTAATCCTTTCAAAGAATTACGTTTTCCAGGTGAAGCAACATCCACTCCAAGTAATATGAGCTCGGGCTTTATTACGCCTAGACACAGCTTTTGCCAGCACAGGATGACTGTGGATTTGGCTCAAGGAGTCTTTGGGCGGCATTTTTCTTGGACAGCGACAGCGGGACGAGCTACTGATCTTCACAGCATTGGAAGAAGCTTTCCTTCATTTTGCATATCCAAGCAATTCCTCGTATAAGTCGGGCCGATTAATGAAGACCACTGCAGGATATTAATTCCCCATGAGGAGCAAAAATTCTTCGAGGTCGGCTGAGAAAACTGCCTCATCGCACCCTAGACCAGAGAAACTCTCAGATGAGAGGGTTTAGTAGCGTGTATTCCTTATCAAAGATAGGAAGCCAATTTCGTTAATATTTCTTCCGTTATTTATAAACGAATCTCTCCTATGCTCCAGTGCAAGTAATGTATAATGAGAGTAGATTTGAGCATTAGTTTTAACTAGCGCGAGTGTTAAGTCAGTCCTTATAGAGTAACGTATGTTTTGCATCTTTTTCTCTTACATTTTCATTCTTTTTGGTTATGAAATCCCTCGCAGCATGGGAATAAAAATCTAAATGCATGGATCATCGCCGCCATCCTATGAGAAGTAGTGCGGTCAAGTTCACATGAAATTCTTGCCTTAATTCAAGACTATATGTCTTAAGTTCCTTATTAGATAATATTTGTAATTCTGCATTTTAAATTCTTTATATAAGCAAACCAGAAAAGCCAAGCTTATGTTTCCTAATAAGTAAAGATTTAACAAAAGACGAGTTATATTTGTAGCTAAAATTATTCGTCTTAAATTTATAAGAGAGTTATAAATAGTCTCCTACTAAGGTTATTGAACCATATTTTCATTTATCAGGAGATCTATCTAAATTTAATTGTCAGTGTATTGAGTTAGGTTATTAGCCTCATGTTAGAGGTTTACCTAACTTAATGCTTATCTTGATTTTCTATTTATTTCCTTTTGGAAATTTGTATTAAGTCCATTTCTCTATTTAATAAAGTTAATTTTTGATTTATTATATCTTGTATATGCTTTTTGTGTCATTGTAAATTTACTTAAGAAATTTCAATGCGTAATACTCTAAAATTAATCAATGACAGTAAGCAATGCGTTTTTCCGAATCCAAAGAATCTCTTGCACTACTCGAATTCTGTAGAGCCATAGCTTTAGACAGAATTCTGTATGGTCGTTTAGTAGCCATATAGCAGGCTGAATACAAGGCCCCTAATTCTTGAACTTGAGACAGCCATCGAAGTGACTTCTGCGGAGAGCAGTGCAGGGATTCTTCAATCTTCAGAAACGTGGTTATCACTATGGCCCATTGGGTAAATTTTAGACTTATCATACACAGTGCCTGTTTCATTAAACTGGTATACTAGATTATACACAGTTTTTTTCCCTGTTAGAGTGTAAGAACATCAAGATATTTTTTTGAAAACACTGAATGCAACGTTGGGACGATTTTTCCACGAAATTAACTAAAAATGTGACTCTGTTCTTGCATGAGAATTAGTGCTGACTGAACGTCACTGTTCGCCCGCGCCCGCACAACCATCATGTTATATGGTGCTCTCACGTTGCGCAGCGCGTTCCTAAGATCACATCCAACTTCCACAAGCAGCAATACTCGGATATCTTCTATAGCAAATATGTTTTACTATGGTGGGTTCGGAGATTTTCGAATCACCCTGTATAAAATGCATGAATATAACCAAGCAGCAATAATAATTCTAAGTTTAATTGTACAAGTATATAGGGTCACACCGTTGAAATCAGAAAAACGCAACGCTGCTATGTAAGATATTCATTTTCCTGATATCCATAAAGATCAGACTGTAAGACGTTTTTAAAATCTATTGCCTTAAAAAATAGGAGATGATCATGAGCACATTTTCAAATTTTGCTTAAGTTTTCAAATTTGTTATTTGGAATTTACACAGGTTGAGTCAAAAGTCTGTTGCCCCCTCCCCCTCCATGCAATTTCAAAACGAGTGGAGATACAACAAATCTGTTCTGTTGAGTGCAACATATAGGAAGTTAGGTAGGGGCTAAACAATGGTGGTGTCAAATTTGACCTTTAACCTCGAATTTGGCACCTTGCAATTTGTAACTTTCTAACCGTTACAGAATTTCCAATTGTGCAATTGTAGCACTCAAAACGCTGATTTTAACAAAAAAGACATTAAAAATAAACCCACTACAACAAAAGCTACATTAAATCTTGTGTATGAATGAAGTGCCCAACCTGGTGCTCTTCTGCAGCATTACATAACTGTGCATGGTATTTAACAGAACCCATCACATTTAACATCATGATGGGTGTTATATCTGTACAAGCCTGCTGAACTCGTTTTTCAAATCATTTTTTGATGCTGGTACAGTGCATGCACTTTGTCCTTGATGCATCCCCAAAGGATAAAAATCAAGTGGTGTCAAATCAAGCGAACATGGTGGCCGCTGAATTGAACCTTCTTGGCCAAACCATGGATGTGAAAACATGTCATCCAGCCGTTGACGTGCAATGGCTGCAAAATGTGGAGGTGCTCCAATCATGCTGGAACCACATTTGGCGGTACTACACTAAAGGCAAGTTGTCTAAAAAGTCTGAGACGAAGCCATCTAAATTCATTTCTGTGTACCTTACTCCTTGAAGGCAACCAGTGTAGAAAAGATGCCATTCCATAGTCCACACAACATTCGGCCTTAATACTCTCAGTCACTGAGCTGGCTGTAGTGGATTATTTTTAATCTTTCTTTGTGAAAATCAACGTTTTGAGTGCTTAAAACTAACCCCGTACATCTTAAACTGATTTTCTGCTATTAAGGCACTAAAAAAGTAAAAATGCAAACACCTTTTTAAACTGTGGATACTTACTGTGCAAATGAAGAGAGGAGTCAGTCAACTTGTCCAGTAAAATGGGATTGGGAGACTTGAAGCAATCAGAGGCCAAGTAAGCTGAAAAAAAAAACGGGATAGGTTAATAAAAATCACTTAATATAATGAAGTATCTTCTTCGCTGGCTCGGTGGCCAAGAGCATTGAGCTGCATCATTTTCATCCATACAATGGAACTAACAATTCCAGTTTCGACTTTGAATCAGGTATATACCGATTCCCCCTTTCGAATTTCGTGGTCGCTAGATGGCCAAAATCGAAAGAACAACAACAAGTATTTTCTTCCATTTAGTTAAGTCCATTGGTCCTCTGTCTAGATTCATTAAGTTATCCAGGGTTGTTTGAAGATTTCGAGGAATTCCAAGGAAGTAAGAGAAACTATGTTTTCTTTCTTGGCCGAATGACCACCAGTCAATATATGGTTTGCAAATCCTGTTTTTTCCGATTTATAATTTTAGGGGGCGCTTATTTCAAGAAAACAATGAATACATTTGCATAAGCGCGTTCCGTGTTGAGCAATCATGACAATAAAAGGCAAGGCTGAGGATTTCCAATCATTCACGAACGAATGGCCTGACGATGACGCTTACTCTGCCTGACCGGGCGTTATTAGTCAAGTTGTTTTATCAGAAGAGCGACAATGCAAGTGCTGACCTTCGTGAATTCCGGCGATTGAAAACGTTACGAAGAGGACCGATGAGCATAACTAACTTACGGAAAATGATTGAACGATTTGAATCTACCGGAACTCTAGGAGTGCAACCAGGCCAGGGACGCAAACGAATCAGGCAGCAACACGTTGAAGAAGTTGCAACTGCTGTTGTGGAACAGGAGATGACTACTGTGCAGAGTACCAGCAGTGCACACGCAATAGCACGCCAAACAGATATCTCATATTCGACGGTGAGGAAAATATTGCATAAGATATTGACATTTATCCCTATAAACTCACACCTGTTCAACAATTGCTTCCTGGAGATGAACGTACCCAAACTGACTTTTCGTTGAGATTTATAGCACTTATGGAAGTGGATGATGCATGGCCATGGCAAATTTTATGGAGTGATGAGGCACATTTTTATTTGAATGGTGATATCAATACCCACAACTGCCGTATTTGGGCTGCATCAAATCCACAAGTGTGTCTGCCAACTCCTATGCATTCACCGAAACTAACAGTATGGTGCGGCTTTACTGCTTCTTTCATCATCGGCCCGTACTTTTTTGAAGAAATCCGCCCCCGTGAACTGGTGACTAGTTCCGTCAATTCTGCCAGGTATGCCGATTATGCTTGAGAATTTTGTGATACCACGACTGCAGGAAAAGGGTTCTACCCTGGATTCTACCTTTTTTATGCACGATGGTGCGCCACCGTACATCAGACGTCAGGTGCAGCAGATCTTGCGAGAACGTTTTTCAGACAACAGAATAATTAGTCGTGCATTTCCCATGGTATGGCCACCCAGGTCGCCTGATCTCAATCCTTGTGATTTTTAGTTATGGGGATATTTGAAAAGCCTTGTGTATCAAGCACATGTTCCTGACCTCTCAACCTTAAAGGATCAAATAAAGTTACATATCAGACTAATTAATGCAGATATGCTGCAGGCTGCCGTAGAAAATGTCGTGTACCGCATGCAGCTATTGGAACAGCACACTGGCGGTCATATTGAAACACATTTGTAATTAAAAATAAAACATTGTTTATTGTTGTTACTAAAGTTGGTTTGTACGGTATTTGTTCATTTGACAATTAGATATTCATTGTTTTCTTGAAATAAGCGCCCCCTATGGCGACTTTTGGTACTATTATTTTTTTTGCAGAAATCGAAACTGCATGTTCCACTAAGTATATACACCAAAATGTACTGCATTTGGCCTAATAGAATTACCGCTAGCGAGCTCTGAACACTTCACGTTATTTCTTGCCCACCCGGTACATCCATTGGCGTTGGCGAATTCTTTAATCTTCTTAAATTCATTAGATCTAATTAAACAATAACTGCCAGAAACTGTGGACACCAGTATACAAATTAAAGGGATGCTGAAAACACTAATCCACGGAGAATTTTTATTGACTCTGAGGTATATTTCGAGTCACTCACTGATGAAGGAAATTTGATTTCCTAAATGCACATCTGAGTCAATAAAAATTCTCATGTGGATTAGTGTTTTCAGTTTCCTTTAATTTGTATCATTAGATCTATATTCCGCATTTATTGGGATTGTAATAACTCTGCATACCATTTGGTTGTAAGCCAGCTAATTTAAGGCTGAAATAATGATTTGAGACAGCGGAGATGTACACAGGCACTTAATTGTTTTTAAGGTAGACTTCAAAACTAGACCACCACCCTCTCTTCTAATTAGCAAATCTAAGTATCGTAGAGATATATCCAACTCTTTTTTAAAAGTGAAATTGATAGATGTGGATAGTGTTTTTAGGTTGTCATGGAATAGATCAAAGGTTTGCTTGCTATCAAAAACGGCAAAAATATCGTCAACATACCTACACCATATACTAGGTGTCAAGTCTTTGGATGGGAAGATCCGACAAGGTTGCTGAGCCCGAGAGCTTGGCATCTTGCTGGCTGTTGATATTATCAGCATGACAAGAGAACTCTCGCATCGATAATAGAACTGCAAGAAAAGAGAGGCAAGAATAAAGGCAGCTAATTGGAAGATCTAATGCGCAGATGCGCCTTAGAATACCCCAGAGGACGATGAAAGTAAAGGCCGTAGATCGATGAGAGGGAAGGTGACCGCCCATCTCGAGGACAGAAAGTGCCCAGTTTTTGTTCGCTGTGGAGGAATAAGTGGTGTTTTTTAAACAACACCGATTTGGGCTTTCATCATTATTTGGGCTTTCATCAAGTGCGTGAGTGAATCTTGAGTTCGTGACTGACCCCTCGCCCCCGGTGATCTCAGGAGGAGGTTCAACACTCATCGAACTTTTTGTGACTTTCATTGACCATGGACCACATGGTCATCCCTATTGCTGACGGTCAATTCGCCATCAGTAACTTCATGCCCGAACAGGCATAGCACCTAACTTGGTTTCTGAGGACCTCACCATGCTGGTCCTGCAAAAATTCTCCTCGACCGAGTCGAGAATGCTCTGCAGATCATGAAGCATCACAGATCGCATTCTGGATGTGGATTTCATCAAGGTTGGCAAAACAACTGTCAACCTGTTTCATACTGATCTCGGGCCACCTCGCGGTGAGTGTCTGGGGCATTTCGCTGCTCTTATCTACGTCTTATGTTCGGAATTTTATGTCGGAGTTCAGGGAAGTGCTCGGTCTTTACCAATCTGAGCACGCAGACATTCCTCGGCTCGTGAACGTTGATATTAATTTTGACATGAGATTTGACAAGGACATCTCAGATTCCTTGGTAATAAATGGTGAACGTGTATATGTTTTTACAAGGGAATGAGGCAATGTTATTGATACTGCAAGAAGCCTTCCCACGTTAGGAGAGATTGCCCTCTCCTGATGAAGTGCAATACATATTCCCATATTGTGGGCAAGTATCACCAATCCCCAGAGGGGGGTTTCTGTAGTGCTGAGAGCAACCGTTCCATCGCCTCAACTGCCACCAAGAATGTCATCAGTAAGCCAGCTGTCAGAACCACGTGCGTTGACCTCGCCTGTGCTTTCGCCTCATATGTTGCGAGTTGATGTGATGTCGCTGCCTCCGCTTCTACCTGGGCAACATTCTACAAACTTCTACAGAAGTGTTGGGCAACATTCCCCCTCCGCAGCCATGGAGATCATGATGGGAGAGAACGTGAGCTCTGCAATAGAGAACGTCGATGCCCTGTTGTGCTCTGGTTCAGTGTTCACAAAGGAAGACTTTCTAGCTCTTCCATCACCATCTCATCCTTCGATACAGCCATGGGTTATCGTTAGCCCTCCTGCCTCCAGCATCTGTGACATCATCCTGGTAGCAGAATCCTCCTCCATATCTATGTTGCGAGAAGGGGATATGGTGACCAGGAGCCTTTGTAAAAAGAAGCCGAGATGCCATCATCGTAGCAGAAGGGACGGTATAACAACATCATCATCTTCCGAGAGAGAGCAGCATCAGTCAACGTCGAAGCTCTTCTCACTGGACTCGCCCTCCGATCCGAAGTATTTTTGAGCCTCGGCCAACATCATCGAGGCCTCAGCTCCTTTGGATACAGGACAGTCATAGTTTTCATAATTCTTCAATAATGAAGGTCATCTTCCTGAACGTTCTTTCCCTTGGTTCTCTGTTCCAACAATCAGTGTCGTCTATGTTTATTGCTTTGAACAGGCCAGATATTCTTCTTCTCCAAGAAGTCAAGTTGGCTACAATGCCATGATCTCCCTGGCCTTCGCAGCCAGTACCCTAACGGACAATTCTTCATCAACTCGTTCTTCCCAAATGGGAAAGGGGTGGGTATCATCATCTTTACCCCTCCATTCAAGTGTTGAATTGTATGTACGACTGCGAGTACAGAGTAATTGCGTTAGACATTTCAATATCCAGTATCAGATTCTGATTGCCTAATGTGTAAGCCCCATGTGTTTCAGCAGAGAAACAGACATTTATTACTGACATTGACACTTGCTCGTCTGGATTTGTACATCGTTTCTGCCAGCAAAATGCATTAGTCGATCTTTGGACATTATCTCCACAAAAGAATCACCCTGGGTCCACCTTCCATCAGGAGCCCACAATATCATCACGCCTAGATCTATCTCTGATTGATAATGCCTTTATTAGTTCACCTAGTTCAATGGAGGTCATTCCATGCTTGTTCTCCGACCACAGTGCCATCATGTGGTCATGGAATCCTCCATCTTTAGGAGCCGGCCAGGTGGCCGAGAGGGCTAGGGCATAGGCTTTCTAGTTCTCGAGTCCGCCTGGTCCGTGGGTTCGAATCCCGCCGTGGGCATGGATGTTTGTGTTTGTCCCGGGCTGCGTACAGATATAACTTGTGTAAAAGGCGCAAAATTACCTTAGTAGTCGACGCCAAAAATTTCTAGAACCCCCCCCCCCTCCCATCTTCAGGATCACCTATAAGTTCTGCTATTCACAAGAACTGGGAACTGGTTCTTGAATGTTTCTCTGCTCGACGATCTGAATTACAAGGTGATGTTCATTCGGTTTGTGCAAAAAAACTCCACAATTTGCTTTCTACGCTTGCTTCTTGGGTAGTGCTTAAAATTAAAATCAAGAAAATCATCAGGAAGAGTAGGTTGGATGCTGCCAGACGCCGTTGTCGCCATCTTCTCATCCTTCAGGAGATTCTTCAACTCCTCTGATGCTCCATCCAAAATGAGGATTTTGCTGCCGAGATTCGTCAGATAAAATTTAAATTAATGCCTGTATGATCCATCAGGTACAGGGCAGCGCTAAGAGCCAAACTTTTCTGAGCAGATTACTTCTGGAATATGTCCTCAGCAACCTTTGCAGAGGAGAGGTAGCGAGCCAACAAAAGGCGATGTCATCGACTGATGGTGGAAGGTGGGATGGTGGATTCTGACTCCATCTTGCCAGCTTTCCACTCCCACTTTTCATCCTTCTTTAACCACCCAATCGTCCCGTCGGATGCCACGAAGCATTGGAATGAGGCACTAAGACTTCATTCTGAGGAAACTGATGCCTGTATTTCACGTCTCGTCACCGAAGACGAAGTAAAGAAGTTTCTATCAGCAAACGGCCGTTATCAATCTAGCCCAGGCTTAGATGGTCTTCTGTATACGTTTTACATCTCGACATGGAAACTTCTTGCCTTTCCAGGTGCAAGTGTTCAATTCAATGATTCGAGATCCTTCCTCCATCACGTCGGAATTTACTGTAGGGAAGATCATCCTACTCCCTAAGGTTCTGGGCCCAGAACTTGTGACGCAGCGGAGGCCGATAACCCTACTCAACATGGACTGTAAGGGATGTTCCAACAACGTTTGAAGCTATTCACTGAGGAGTTCTTTGACCCATGAAAATCCTGCTCAATTCCATACCGCAGGATATCCGATAACCTTATAATCATCTGGTGTGTTATGGAGGAAGCTCGTGTCCGTAAACAGACTCTTGCTGTGTTGACCCTTTACCAGGAAAAGGCATTCGATAAAGTGAACCACGACTTCCTGTTCCAAATGTTTTTCCATCTTCGCCTTCAGTATTTTGCTACGATTATATCAGAACTGTATGGTACGGCCACATCTTGTGTGGCGATTAATGGTTCTATTTCATCCATCTTGAACTATTGAAGGGTGTCACGCAGGAGTGTCCGTTATCCCCTCTCCTGTAAATGTTTTGTGGCGAGTCTGGTTATTTGATTTACTCTTACTCACCATTTGTTTAATAATTCATTACATTTTTCCTAAATATATGTTGTATTTTTGGGGGAGGTGCCTAATTTAGGCAGTTTATTATTATATAAATTGTGTTCTTAGGCTCGCTCACACATTTTTGTTAAGTACGTGCTCCATGTGTCTTTGTTGAAGGCCCTGGCCAAGGCTCAACAGTCGCCAGGTGAATAGAAGACGACTTCACTTTTCCAGCCAGCAGCCAGGCAGCTGGGCCTCTTCTATCATCTAGCCATTTGTTTGACGTGTACTTAGCTTGTGGACTTTTTATTTGGATTTTTCTGCCCTTTATTGGATTCGGTCCACTAGCCATCGTGTCTATTCATGGCCATTGAGGAACCCTATTTTATGCGGTAGCTGACATTCTGGATATGATTGCTGACGACAGTCTTGGTTAGATTTTATTATATAGAATTTACTCTTCATGAACTGTTTCTTTTTCAGGATTTTGCCCTTCAATGTATTCAGCCTGTCTATTTTGAGCATTACCTATAGTAATGTCTGCTATAAGATTGATTATTGCTGTTTCTTATTTTCCTTTGAAAATTGAACTTATGTAGCTAGATAGTTATTTCTAAAGGAAATAGATTAACAACAGATTTTATTGTCTAATTGGAGTTTTTGGAATTGATCTCCTGTCTGCTTGGGAAATTGTCATAAATATTTCTTTGTTTGTTATTGTTGAATTTTTTTGAATACTTATTGTCAATTGATCTGAGTTTAATGGGGTTTTTTTTCTCTTGTTTCCTTCTTGTAGTTCGGACAGTACATCCAGCATAGGATTTTATGAGACAGGAAGTTCTTTTTCGTCAAAATACCAGGCTCACTTTTATATGAGCGTTATTAATTAGAAGCTCAAATGAATTTAGTTTGTTATGGAAAGCCCTTCTTATATCGCTTTTTCATGAATGAGTCTTTTAAAACTATAGATCCAACGGTTGGAGCTGTTTTTTTTATGAAACTTTGAATTCACAATTTTCATGAGTGGTTTTGTCAATAATTATCTGGTACTTAACTTGTTTGGAGTTCTGCCGTGAGTTTGTTTTTCGGTTTTTATGAGCAAGTTTTCGATATGCTTTCCGGCATGTTAATCGTACATTTCTTGAAGATAAAAAGAGCCGTATGTTTTTTTATTTGTATTTTGCCTGTTATTTTCTGAGTACTTGAAGGCCTCGTCTTGTAGTTTTGTTAGTGCTTCATCCATTATTTATTAATGGTATATTTGTCTCATCCCGGGAAGTTCATTATTCGCTGCGATGGACGGTTTATGACCTGAATAGCCCGGAAATCTGTTTGTTGAATATGGAATTACGTTTGGGGATGTTGTTTGATGCATTCCCAAATATTTCAATGGTAATAAAGAGAAATTTTAATGTTAGTCGAATATTGGAATTAGAATGCGGAAAATTATTTGATGCATTCTAGTTTATTAAAAGAGTAATGTGAACATAAAGTTTCGGATTTAAAAGAAATGACATATGATGATTTTTATATTTTACTTAACTGGAGTGTTACTCATGTTTTATAATTTCCATTTCTTTATTTTAATGTACTGTTAATAAACCTTCTCCAAACTTATGTGACTTTTTCTTAATTATAGCAATCTTTTCTTAATTGTCTAAATAAAGTTGTTTAAAGTGATATAACTTATATTTTGATTTAACCTTTAAACTGTTATTCTTTATGAGTAGAATTAAAATGAGGCTTAATTGTTCTTTGAATATAATAAAAATCAATATAAATAACATATTATAATGGATTTTTGTAGCACAACGTATTATTGATTAAAATTTAAAAAAAATGGACTATCATTAGACGATCACTGCGGAAAAAGAGAGAGGTCTGTATACCCCCACACTTTTAATTAGAACCATTGCTAAAACATCTTAATCGCCACCCAGATGTCCAGGGATATGATTTGCCAGCTGCATCTGTTAACACAATTCGTCTGATACTTATTCCCTGTGAATCTACAAAGTATACCTTGTATTGCTTCGATGGGGAGTACCAACAACCTCGTCAAGTTCAAAGGTATCGCTACTGGGAATTGAACTGTGGACTATCTTAGGATTTTCCAAATTACCTGGTGTGGCCAAAGAACGGTGTTTGGCTAAGTTTCTTCCTTTCTCCCGATTATGGACTCTTGTCACAGGCAACAAGATGGATAAATTGTTGATAGGAGTAACAAATTGCATTTCAAGTGAATCTGCAATGACTTGGGCCTTGTCCTGATTAGTTTGCACATAGTCATCTTGTGGTGTACGGAGTGGAGGATGCATATCATTCTTCTTCTTCTGTAAAGCTCTAACCATACCCCAAATAAAATTGTCGCGAGCAGACAAGCTCTTAAGTGTGTCATTCCATCTAGCGTCGCGAAGCTCTTTTATCTCCTCTTAACCTCTTTGCACTAGCCTGCTGTACTTGGTTTTAAGCCAAGGTTCACGATAGCGTTGCCTTAGTCTACCGGTCCTGTTTCTTTCATCAATTAGGCGCTGGATTCCAGGAGTGAGTTGGATTCAATGAAGAGGTTTATTCTCTGATGGATAGTTACTAGCTTCTATGGCACTTATAAATAACTAAATAGAGAGAATAGACTTACCTTAAAAACTCTGTGGATAGTTGAATACGTAAGAGATGAAGGAAGGAAACTCCACTTGTCCACAAACATAAATTGAATACACCATAAATGTATACATTTCGGTCACTAAGTGACCTTCTTCAGTATGATTCAGGTTGACTTGTTCAGAGTCGGTATTTATAACAAGGAGGTACCAATCAGGGAGCAGAGTACCTTGATTTGGTTTACAAAAACGGGTTAATTAACAGGATTGGAAAAGAGTCAAACCACTCTACAAAATTATACAAAAAATTATACAAAAAAATTATACAAAAAGTTTTGCAGATAACAAATCTCTAAAGTAAATACGTACAATAACTACATTAGAAGGAACCAAAAAACAAGTTCTTATAAACGCAGCTCTTATATCCGGCCTACTTATATCAGAGGTTCTTATATCAGGAAAGAATTTTGCGCAAAATTAAAGTTTTGAAGTCAGTGAGTACCACTGTGATAGGTCCATTGGGCTTCTTTCATGATTTAATAATTTGTCTGGAGGTATTTTAGAAATCTCCAACGATTCTAAAAAATTCAGTTTTCTGGCATCATCATTGTAATACCCTAAGATTCGAAAAATATCGATTTTTCCGACGTGTCCTGTAGTTATAACATGTTCCGCGAACGCAGACTTTTCGTGTTTGTGATTCCTGATATAGCCGAGGTATTCTTTGATTCCAGTCGAAATCTTCCTCCTGCTTTGGCCAATATATTTGCTGTCACACGAATTACAAGAAATTTCGTATATACCAGATTTATCTGTTTTACTAATAGCATCTTTCGTATTTCTTAGTAAGCTTTTGAGGTTGTGGCTGCTTTTATATGCTACCCTAAGGTCGTAACCTTTACAAATTCTTTATAGAACTCGTAGTCAACTTATAGTTATAGGGTAGACATATGAATTTCTTATTCTTCTCACCGGTGGATTGTAGAGTGGTAATGTCTTGCAATTTCTTCTTAAGAGTCTGCTTTTTAATCAGTTTGTCTATTAAATCCTTCTTGTAACCGTTGAAAACCGCTGCTTCCTTGATCGTTTGTATTTTTTCTTGTTTCATCGCATGGGACATGGGTAGAGTTAACATTCTGTGGATCATATGGTTGAACGTTGCAAGCTTGTGGTTAAAACTGTGGTTAGAGTTGTGCTTTATGTATGCTGGTATATAGTTGGTTTTCCAGAATATTCCGAAGTTGAGTTTCCCATCATCTCTCCGTATCACTAGGTCCAAGAATGGTAAGGAACGGATTCTAAAATACCTCCAGACAAATTATTAAATCATGAAAGAGGCCCAATGGACCTATCAAAGTGGTACTCACTGACTTCAAAACTTTAATTTTGGGCAAAATTCTTTCCTGATATAAGTAGACCGGATATAAGAGCTGCGTTTATAAGAACTTGTTTTTGGATCCTTCTAATGTAGTTATGGTACGTATTTACTTTAGAGATTTGTTTTCTGCAAAACTTTTTTTATAATTTTTTTGTATAATTTTTTGTTTAATTTTGTAGAGTGGTTTGACTCTCTTCCAATCCTGTTAATTACCCGCTTTTGTAAACGAAATCAAGGTGCTCTGCTCCCTGATTGGTACCTCCTAGTTATAAATATCGACTCTGAACAAGTCAACCTGAATCATACTGAAGAAAGTCACTTAGTGACCGAAATGTATACATTTATGGTGTATTAAATTTATGTTTGTGGACAAGTCGAGTTTCCTTCCTTCATCTCTTATGTTTTTATGGCACTGGTAATACAGCTGATGATGTCTTCAGCACGTTGAATGATGTCCTCCGTACAGTACGCAACATCGGGATGGCAGCCATAGTCCTTAAGAATATCTTTGTAGAGCTTCCAGTCTTGATGATGTATGAATTCCTCTCGAAAATTTATGTCAACATTGTCCAATTTCAACGCCACAGGCTTGTGGTCAGAAGAAAGGTCATCAATTGTGAAGGTATTGTACAGTTTGAAGAAACCATTCAAGAGCTAGATGTCCAAAACGTCACTAGTAGGGGAGTGGTCGCAGTACTAGGTGTCCTCCACAGGTCCAGCAGCGATATCTTTTCCTTGCATGTACCTATAGAGAATCATGCCATTGTAATTCTGCGTTCTGGAGTTCCAGCTTGCGTGTTTGCCATTTAGGTTACCAGCCAAGATGACTGGAATGTCACCACCTAAGATTTGATCAAGCTCGCTAACGTCAAGATAATATTTAGGAGAATTGCAGAGCGCCACGAACTTCAGTTCACCACAAGAGTCGTCATTGATAATAATGGAGTCCGATTCCATACCTACATAAGACTTGGAGACTAATTCTTGGTGTTGAATTTCCTTCTTAATGATGATTGCAGTGCCCCCAGAAGCACATCTTGCAGCATTTGAAGCCATTCGATCCTTATGGTACACACAATAGCCATGTAGCTTGGTTTAAGGTGCGTTTCACAGAGGAAAGCAACGTCGATTTCTTGCTTTATCAAAAAATTGTGAAACTCGATACCCCTAGCATTCCATATCAAGCACCGAAGTTCACCTTTGTTGATTACAATATAACATTGTGCAGCCATACTATAAATTAGTTGGTCGTAAGGAGCCCACTCAACTGTGGGTAACTTTTGCCTAGATTAGAAAACATGAAAGATACGTCCTAATTGCTTATCCATATCTGGCAGATCGTTGATGTTGAGACCTTTATCTTCCGGCTTAGACACAGCAGCAGCATAGGATCCAGCATCCTTTGAACCAGCATCCTTTGAACCTGGGGGTATTTTGGACATTTCGTGTAGCTTGAAGTGTGCTGTCCACCATAACTGATGCACTTTCGGGGGCCTTGTCCTTTAATCTTGGGGCAATCTCTTGACTGATGCCCCTCTGCACATTTGTTACAACGAGGATCTTCCAGATCTTGCAGCCCATGGATACGTGTCCAAAGCGCAGGCAGTTGTAACATTGTAGTGGCTTCTTGTTCCCTCGAAAGGCCCCACTGATACTGCCAGCGGCCCAATACATGTTATGTTTTTCAATGACTCGTTGTGTTCTGGTGTTCCAGCTTGGGTGTTGGCCATATAGGTCACCAGCCAAGACGAGTGGAGTGTCACCACTGAAGATTTCATCAAGCTCGCTAACGTCAAGAAAATGTTTAGGGGTATTGTAGAGCGCCACGAACATCACTTCACTACAGGAGACATCATTGATAATGATGGAAACCGATTCCATACCTGCATAAGATTTGGAGACTAATTCCTGGTGTTGAATTCCCTTCTTAATGATAACAAAATAATCGACAATCGAACAGTGAAGTGTACATTTTTTCAGATGGGATGAAATCAGCGCTTTCACAAAGCTCATCAAACCAGAATAAATTCCAAACGAAATACACTGAGGTAGTCAAGAGGCCTAACCAACCCATGCGGTCTTCTATATTATACAAAAAAGAAAATAAGATTGACGACTGTCAGAAACAAAATATAAACGAAATAAAAAAAATAAGGAGAAGGAAGATTATCACATCTTCCAGTAGTCCGGGAAAGAGACGTTGCTGATGTCTTCAAAGTTACTGTCAAGAATGTGCCTTGGTTCTTGAGTTCATATGCACATTCGATAAGCACATTCGATATGGTTCTTGAGTTCATATGCACATTCGATACTTCATATGCCACTTCATATCCATTGAGTTCTTCAGTATTCCAGTCACTAGGTCATTGTCATGGATCTTCATCTTCTGCACCATAATCAAAAGGAGATCCTGTATAAAGTTTCCGATGTGGACCATGTCTAAATCCGAGTGAATGGATTGGTTTTTCATAATCCTTCTGTCAAGCTGGCAATGGTCCTCAGGGTAACATTCTGGAATGACTATAGCTCACTCCATTTGCTTCTACAGATAGTCGCCCACGCAGGCATGCCTAGAGGAATGTAGGAATAATCGACTTGTACAGATGTAACTTATTGTCGATGCTAAGAGTGCTGTTGTGGCTCAGGAGAGTTATGAGACTGTACTTAGCCCTCTTCGCTTTGTTTAGAGCGTAGGTCACCGGACGATTCCAAGGTATTTGTAGTTGTCTACCCAGCCCAGTTTCTTATTGAAGAGAATCTGGGAGACGTCTGAACTTTTTGTTGAAGTACATAGCCATACAACTTTCCGACATTAAGGTTCAGCTTCCAGCAGTTAAACCAGTCTTCGAACATCTTCAAGGCGTGCTGCAGACGAGTGATAATGTGAGCCAGTTTGTGTGCCCATTTCATAATGGCAGTATCGTCAGCATAGAAATATAGATTACAATTTTTAGGCTTCGGGAAATCATGTACAAAATAATTAAAAAGCACTGGCCCGAGGACAGAACTTTGAGGGACACCGGCCTTTACAACACAGGGCGTGGATAGATTTTCAGCAACTTTAGCTTGGTATGACTTGTCGGTGAGAGAGGATTTCACCATCAAAATCAAATCAGGAGGAAACCCGAATCTAATCATCTTGTAGATTAGGCGCCCATGCCACACTTGGTCAAAAGCTTTACTGAAATCGAGGAATACCGCTCCGCAGTACCTGGAAAAGTTCAAGGGGGTGCTCAGGTCTTCTACGAGCCTCCATATCTGCATCTGACAAGAGTGGGTGGCACGAAAGCCAAACTGTTCTTTCCGAAGAAGATCATTGGCGAGACAGTGGTCTTGGAATCTGACGATGGTCGTTTTCGCAAAAACTTTAGACATTGAGGGGAGCAGACTAATAAGCTGGTAGCTGGAGGGAATGCTAGATTTTGTCCTTGCTTGGAGATACTCAAAACAATAGATTGTTTCCAAGATGCAGGGAAGTAGGAAAATTTCCAGCAGCCGCTAATGATATTGGTGAGAAAGTCAATAAAGTGCTTTGGGAGATTCATAACAAAATAGCAAATAACAAAACTTATATACGGAAGGAAGGGACCGCCTCTCCAATCAGGCTAGACTGTCGCCAGTGGTGGCCAATGGGAAGAGTGAAATTCCTTTTACAATCGAAAGCGCGGTCCTAGGAGAAATACCCCAGAGTCCGTTAAAAACTTTTTACGGAAATTACAAAACAAACAGCAAGACAAACTTAAGCAAAATTATACAACCATATAATCAGGGGTAAGACATAGAACTTATTCAAAAGTTATTATAACAAGAAAAGGAAAAAGAAAATCATGAACAATTAAAGTAACTGTATCTTCATTCAACACGAAGTCGGGATCCTTCCTTGCGATCTTCAACGTTTCAAAGGCGTCCAGTGAATTCCTATTTCTGACATGCCTCAACAACCTACAATCTCTTAACAAGATGTCGTGTCCCATATCAAGCATGCGTTTCGCGACCGCCGACCTCTCTGGGCGGCCGAAACTTGCATGGCCTATATGCTCTCTGAACCTATTAATTATATTCCTGCAAGTGGATCCTTGGTAAACTTTCGGACATTTGCTACAAGCAATATCGTATATCCCCGCCTGTGACAAGGGTGGGGGTTTTGTCTTTGGGGTTCCCCAAAAGGTTTCTCAAAACATTCGGGTTTCTGGACGATATTGCCAGATTAGCTTCCTTGAAAATAGGTCGTAATTGAGCCATCAACATCTTGTTATATGAGATCGGTATTCTAAACTTCGGCGTATGTTTACTATTGAGAGTGGTAGTATCTTTGACCAATTTGGCAAACCTTCTCCTTCATATCAAGTCCTTAATTAGTCAGGGTCTGTAGCCATTACTTCTCGCAATGTCCTGTATGCGTCTGATCTCGTTGTTGCATCTAGTTCTAGATAACGGTATATTTAATGCTCTGTCCACCATGAATATGAAGGCCAACAATTTCTGGCTCCAACAGTGGTTGGAGTCGTGGTGGATGTAAACGTCAGTGTGAGTGGGCTTGCAATAGATATCGAGCTCTAACTTCTCCTTTGTCTGTGTGATTTTTAAATCCAAAAAGGGAATAGAGCAGTTCTCCTCCATTTCGGCAGTGAATTGCATGGTCTTGTAAAAGCTAGAGGCTTTACAATATTGCATTATAAAAACGACGACTAGTTTCGGCTTTATTACCTGCCTTTCTCAAGTCTGCATAAGAGGGGGTTACAATGCTTTATATACACAACCTCTGGTGCACGATTGACTCGTAAAATACAACATAAAAGGGGGGGGGGGACAAATTATGTGTTTGGTTGAACAATACAAGGAAACAAATTAAAGGGCGATTATTATTTGTGATTGGTCGAACTTTACAAGATATTCAAAGAATCATAACATATTGAAGGGCAAAATTTTCGTGATTGGTGGAACATTACAGGTTGCGATTGGATAAATTACAAAAAGTCTTTCAGCTGGCGTAAGAGATGGTAGCTGTCGAAATATTGTTGGGAATTTAAAAGTGCCTTCTTATTTTCTGGTTTGTTTAATGATTTATAAATTTCTACTTCTTCTTGTATGGGGGTATTTTTTGGGTTATTGGAGTATTTCAGGATCTCACTGACTTCATCGATTGTCCTGGTCGGGTGCTTCTCTTTCGTCAGGTGTTCAGCGTAATTCGATTTCTTGTCATCTTTTAGGTATGATTGGATGTGTTCTTCAAACCTCGTTCTAAAGAAGCGGTTTGTCATTCCTACGTAAAACTTTTCACATGATATACAATTTAGGCGGTATACGCCGCTTGCGTCGAAATTAAAGGAAGGAGAAGGAGGGGAGAGGTTCATTCTGATAAGTTGACGGGTGCTTGAGACGGTGCGGAACGATATATTTAGTCCTAGTTTTGAAAATATTTTGGCCAATGGGTAAATGGACTCACCCGTAAACGAAAAAGAGACCCACTTCTTACTAGTTTTTTGAGGATTTTGTCCGCTGAATTTCAGTTGGCGAATCCTGTCTTTGAGGAGAACGGTTACAAGATTGGGAGGGTAGCCGTTACAGAGGGCTAAGGAATGGATAGTCTTAACTTCATTTTCTTTTTCGGCCTTATTAAGGGGCACAGTTAAAACTCTGTCAATCATGTATCGGAATGCAGCTAATTTGTGGGACCTAGGATGTGCAGAGGAAGCATGAATAAGATTGGAGGATGTGGTTGGCTTGCGATAAATGCTGAAGGCAAACCGTTTAGTTAGAGGGTCCTTTGATATACAGAGATCGAGGAACGGGATGGAACCATTGGATTCTGTCTCTAGGGTGAAACGAACAGAAGGGTCGACGTTATTAAACTTGCTTAGAAGGACATCAGGCGTCGTGTATCGGTCATCATTGTCATGTGGTCGTCAGCAGAGTGCTCATCAACCAAAAATAAATAGAGCAGACGACGCCGTTAAAAAACGTCATTTGTGAGAGCCACTCCGAAAGCTGCCCACGAGAACATCGCGGAGGTTCACGAGAGGAGCACGAGAAGGAGACGTGAGAGAACGAGAGAAGGGGAGAGAGAAAAAAAACGCCATGAGAGACGGACGGATTGGGGCGAGCGTCAGCAGAGATTAATTGTGTCGAATGGAGATACAGCCCGGCGAGGCCTGAATATTTATGTGCAACGTACGGAACTAGGAAAACGCTACGAAGCAAAAGATATTGTAGCGGAGCTCAACGAACCCGACCACGTGGAGAGAGACACCACGACGGCGGACGGTGAGCGACTACCGTACATCGGAGGCCTTAGCAGTTGGGAGAGCGTGCTTCTTCAAGTCCGTCGAGAGAGAAACGATGAGGAGTGGCAACAGTGGCTGACGGCCTTAGTCCAGGAGGCGTCAAAGGAGAGCGGCTACGAGCTTGAGACGACGTACGGAGCGGCGAGCGAGGAAAGGCATCCCGACGCCCACGTCGTAAACTCGACATCGAGAGGAGGCTATCCATATGCCTGAACTTCGCCGAGGCAAATTCTTGAATAGAAGCCATTGAGCTTGAGACGAACGGAATCACGGAAAACGTGCTCGTAGTGGGAGTGTTCCCTAGCGCACTCAGCTCGTTCCTAATGAGTGGCCTAGGAGGGTTCATCGCCGGCCATTTGATTAGTTTTCCCATCTACTGAAATTGTTAAGGAAAGTTTTAAAAAAAAAATCGCAATTGAAATATTTTTTTTTCCTTCACCTGGAAGAATCCATTCTTCAGGAAAGGTTTAGTGCGACGTTATTGTGTACAAGAATTTCGTGCCAAGTTCCATCTTTCTTCGTCATGATAGAGTTTGGTGTTTGAATTTAGTTAATGTTAAATTGTGCTACAGTCTTGAGCCCTGCTTATTACCGAAGTGTGGCCGTATCAATTATTGTATCTAATGCTGGCTTATTATTGTTTTAGAAGGTGCTGCCTCACCTTCGAAGTTGCGAGCTTCCGTTACGAGGATAATCGTATTCACGACCAAAAATGTGTTCTGTGAAGTGAAGTGTTTTGCCTTGTTATACGTTATTTTCATCATGTTAGTGTGCTGTATAATTATCCCTGTGCTACAGTTACACGCGTTTTAATAAATGTGTGCTTGTTTGATTCCCACGTGACGTATTCTGCGTTTGCGTTTGTTGCAGTGCAACGTGTTTTATTGCGATTAAAGTGTGTGAGTGTGTGTTATTCCCGAGCGTCGTCAAGAGGCTACAAGTTTTGGTTCCTCGACCCTCTGCCTTCGTAAAAAGGAGAGACCTGCGTATTAGACTTCGCTCTACACCCGTCAGCGTCAGTCGTTCTTCGCATCGTAGGGAATCATCCATATCATCTCTATCATCGCTCAGCAAGCTACAGTCAGCATCCGCACTTGTCTTCACTTCTTATCTTCAGCATCGGGTACCAGCAGCCTCTTCTTTGCGTTCATCTGCACCTAGGATGAATCGACGAGATCTCCAATCGACGTAGATCCATTTCAACAATAGTCACCTGGGGTATGCTATGCCGTCGAGCTAACCTCGCCTCGACGCATACGCTACTTCCGCATTCAAGTTTCGATTTACTTCGTCTACGATCGACTGGAACTCCTACTCGGATTATTTCTCATCAGTTACCTGAACTTTGAACTTAATCTTTCAATTCGTAATTGCGGCCGTCTTTAACCGCAATTTCAAAACAAAGTCTTTGCAGCAGTTGGCATCGAAGTAGTCGTCAACTACTGTGTTTCTACTGTGCGTCATTAACCTAAGTTATGGACTCAGTACGATTTCCATTAATAAAGACTTCCACTGCATAAGGACCATTGTCATCAAGATACAACTGGTCATCAATTATCTTATGTTACGCATCAATAAACTTTATTTGATCACGTTAATTAATGATTCAATAAAAACTTTATTTCTTTATTTTTTTTATACGTTCTCTCTTCCTTGTCATTGTTATATACACTCTGCTAATCATCCACATGACAGGAGAGGAACCGTTTGTGGTGCATTCGCGTGGTTAATCGACATTATACGGTATACCGACATTATAAATTGACATTAGTGTATCGACATTATAAATTGTATATCATGTGAAAAGTTTTACGTAGGAATGACGAACCGCTCCTTTAGAAAAAGGTTTGAAGAACACATCCAATCATACGTAAAAGATGACAAGAAATCGAATTACGCTGAACACCTGACGAAAGAGAAACACCCGACCAGGACAATCGATGAAGTCACTGAGATCCTGAAATACTCCAATAACCCAAAAAATATTTGTAATCATATTAGAAGAAGTAGAAATTTGTAAATCATTAAACAAACCAGAAAATAATAAGGCACTTTTATATTCCCAACAATATTTCGACAGCTACCATCTCTTACGCCAGCTGAAAGACTTTTTGTAATTTATCCAATCGCAACCTGTAATGTTCCACCAATCACGAAAATTTTGCCCTTCAATATGTTATGATTCTTTGAATATCTTGTAAAGTTCGACCAATCACAAATAATAATCGCCCTTTAATTTGTTTCCTTGTATTGTTCAACCAAACACATAATTTGTCCCCCCCCCCTTTTATGTTGTATTTTACGAGTCAATCGTGTACCAGAGATTGTGTATATAAAGCATTGTAACCCCTCTCTTATGCAGACTTGAGAAAGGCAGGTAATAAAGCCGAAACTAGTCGTCGTTTTTATAATGCAGTATTGTAAAGCCTCTATTTTATTCGTTAAGTAGTAAAATACTATGACCATTCCACTACAAGATACTTGTAAAAGCTATTGATGTGTGTCAAGAACGACTGGACATCCATTTTGTTCGTGTCGATTATCGCAAACACATCATCCACGTAACGGTATCACACATCCGGTAAGTATTTGCCACAGGAAGCGAGTTGAGCTTCGAACTTGCTCATAAAGATCTCAGCTAATATGGGGCTCAGGCAGCTCCCCATGGGAATCCCAGAAGACATGCGATAAAATTCCCCATTAAATTGGAAGAAATTGTTGCTAACGCACAGTTTGCACTAGGTGACAGTATCGGCGACTACGTCGTTTCCTCGTGGTACACGAGCTCGCCGGAACGAGATTTGACTGTATTGTGCTCTCTAGTTTACATGGGTGTTTTAGAGAAATAATGAGACAAAGAGACAAATTGTTTCCCTGTGCTTCTTTTTCAAAAATATCATAAAGAAGATTCGCTCCCTTCAGCACAATCATTAAATCAAAAAATGAACTCTCATTAATTAATTTTTAGCCGATTTGGGGGGGGGGGGGGGTTGAATTTTAATGTAGTAGGTAAATAATTATTGTAAATACGGTAATGTAGTAATAAAAATTTAGTTTAAATACGAAATTATTAAATTAATGAATTGTAAAATTTGTTTAAATGTTCATCTTGTCCATCAAGCTTTGAATAATACCATTGAAGAACATGTTTTTTGCTAATTAAGTGCAGTCAGAGCTAACCATAAAAGAAACCCGCTAATAAAGAATCTGACCCAGCATCGATTGGTCTATGCTGATTAGATCAACAGGAAAATCGAAGAATACTAATGCTGTATCTTTACGTATACCTACACAGGCAGCGAAAGATCTTATCAAAAAATGTTAAAATCTCACTTTGAAAAACATTGAAATTATTCATATTGAAAGTGATCATGTGTACTAATTTTTTTAATCTCTAATTTTGAATGAAAAAAACGTATAAAAAATGTTAAAGTTATGTTTTCAAATTTTTGCTGAATCTTTTAAACTTATGCAGATAGTTTTTGATCTGTTACATGGCCGTACCCAGGAGGGGGGGGGGGGGGCGCAGCCACCAAAATTGACCACCTTGCCAACTAATTGTGTTAGAAGAATTGGCCCAAACCCCCTTCAGCTCCGCCCCAAATAAAATTCTGGATATGGCTATGATCAGTTATTTAATCTAAATTTATGGATTCAAGTATGCATGTGCTAATAAAGATATTTTTTTAAAACGTCTTATAAATATCAAACTTATACACATAAGCAGAAATATTTATTTAGAAAATTACTTCCCGGGAATCATAAACATATTCCTCAAACTTTGCTGAATGTTTTAAACTTAGAAAGATACTTAATCCACGACTATTCCAAAGATGCAAATGTTAATAAAAACCTTTTAATTTTTAACCCTTATAAATTTAAAAATTATAAAAACTGTATCAAACTGTATTTGGAAAAATACTGTTCCGAAAGCCTAAAAGTTTAATTTTATAAATTTGCATATGAAGAAAGGAAAATAAGCTAAACCTATAATTGTGTTCCCCACCAATCAGAGAGCGGAATTAATTCTTCGACTAGTTGCACGTTTCAATTTCTACTCTTTAATAATGTCGAAAAGAAATGAACACAGCAAATTGCCATCCGCATGGTTGATTCATTCTTGAGCCATTCACAAATAAGGTCGCATGACGATTTTCTCGCGAGGCGACTTTCAGAAGAGGCGTGTTTCTAAGATATGTCGCGTTTTCGCAGACGGCGATTGTGAACTGGCCTTTAGTCCGTACGATTATCCGCCCGGCCGCTCGGCCGCAGTTTGCATGAAAACGTCAAATCGGATTAACTTTTTCAAATTCTGTTTTCACAAATTTGACTATCAACGTCTTAGCTCGGCTGTGTCAGCTTTTTAGGATTTTTTCTTGAACCCCCTTCAAGTCAAATTCACGTGCTAAAACAGTGACCATAAAGAATACCAAGATAATGGTATGTCATAACAATCGATTCGTCAAAAATACGTAAATACACTGTTGCTTTCTGTTTATCTTTTAAGTATTGTTGACATGAGCACGCGCATGCGACAATCGCTTTATCGATGCACAAAAGCTCAATTGTTCATAATTTATTGTATAATAATAATTGTGTTTCTGCTTGACAGCTAAGGCACCTTCGTGGAAAGTTTACAAGATTTTATTAAGCTAATATGACTCTTTTTTTAAGTTTGCCATGGACAAACCCTAATTATAACTTTTATTTGTGACGGTACAATTGATAGAAGAGCTAGGAAAAGGCATTCTCGGTTAATGCATTCGCTTAATTTAAATAAATAAGGAAATTAAGATTCATTAACTGTGTTCCTTCTAATTTCTCTTAGCATATAAAATTCTGTATTCCATCCTATTATTTTACTAGCGTTTAAAGTGTACAATCTTATGGAATTTTTTCAATATATCAACCTTATATATACACATGTGTAAAATATTTTTATATCTTACCTGAGTTATTTTCTGCCTTTAAACCATTCCTAACATTAGAGAGAGCGTCATTGAGCACAACCATCGTAGCCTCTTTGCCTTGCTCTTCACGCCATTTGATTAGGATTTGATAGGGTATTTCTGAATACGAATAGTGATGGATCATTCTGTCAGTTTCAATTTCTAAAATTTCCTGCTCACGTAGCCCCAAAAGTCTTGCTAATTTTCTGTGTTCTTTCTGAGAAATGGTTTCAGATACTCTTCTAATATCTTCTTCTGTAATTTGATCTGCATTAAATTAAGATATAGCAGACAATATAAATTATTTAAAAGGAATTAAAAATTTTTATGTTAATTCTGATTCATTTTAAAAGATTCCATAGTCAATTATAATTCTATACAAATCTCTTTAATAAATTCATCAGGTCATTTAAAAAGTGCTTGCATAATTCTAGTGATACATTTGCACTCACATAATTTATAAAAACATTCAATTTACTCATCAAAATATTTCTCCAGCCGGTGAGTAATGTGTAAATCCCTTTTGGTAAAAAATTTTTTTTAGATGAAAAAGTCTTGCTACTCCATTTCGAGGCATGACGAGTTCAAAACATTGCGTGTGCAATTTGATTATGCAGTGATCTATACAGCCTTGCCAACGCCACCTTAAAACAATGCCCATTCACGAGTTTCGTGACGTCATGGATGTGCAGCCTTCAACATCGTTCTCGAGCATTGTACGGGGTATTACATGGCCTTTGTTTCTAAGCATAGCAACTTGTCCTAACAATAATAATTACTAGGTGCTGTAACCACCATCGAAGGAAGAACTAAGCGAGCACGTTCGTGATATGTGATGTCAACATCGAGGCGAAATAACAAACTACGATTTGGGGATAGAGGATAGCGAAGCGACGTTGTTTACAATACAAAGACCGTGTTAGAAATTTTAAATGGAAAATGTAGATGGTACTCCAATTATACAGAAATGTTATTACTAGGAAAAATTCCACGACCTGGATTCGAAGCAGGACCGACGAGCATCACGCTTGTTGCCTTTACCAATTGGACGATCGTGAACACGGTACAGCAAGGCTGTGACCAGGTGTTCTTAAAGATACCAGGGTAGAAGAGTAGTGAAGGAGTGAGGGAGTAATTCCCTAAGAGAATTAGGGAAGACAAAATAAAAGAACGGTGCAATGGGAAACTGATTGTAACAATTACAAGTAAAACACAAGCCAAATCTGAAATTGATGTGTAGATGGTACGCCAAAAAAGGAAAGAGGTAGGGGGCATTCAAAAAAGTAAAAAAAAAATATTAAATAGAGTTTTGGATGATGTCCAGTAAATAATCAATATCAGAAAATTTTTGACTGTTTAATTTTTTTAATTAATTTTTCATCCTCTTTGGTCCCTGCTTTGTAGATTTCAATTTTCTCTAATTCAGTATTCTGAGGTTATTAGACAGCTTGATTATTTCCATAGTTTGTTGCATGAAGTTCGTAGAATGGTTTGTATAGGTTATGTGGTTAGCATATGTGGATTTCTGATCACGGAATTTTATCGAGCGTAATTTTTCTTAAATCTAGTTTTGAAATAGCGTGCAGTGTTTGCCTATGTAAATTTTATCGCAAGTTCCGCGTTTCACTTTATAAATACCACTTCTATTGAAATTGTTCTTCTTGGAACCATCATATATTTGGAAGAATCGTTTGCCACATCACATTTTTATGCCTTTTTACTGGGATAAGATCCAAAATTTCCATTGGACTAGTATCACTTAGTATACAGAAATAAATGGACGTCTAGAGTGATACGGATACTTAAGCGTTTATTGCCGACGCGTTTCAGTTTTACACAATCTTCAACGAGCATTAACAAAAGTAACAAATGTGAAATCGACAATCAAACAGCGAAGGGAATAAGAAACGAGCGGTCCGAAAGCAACTTCCACTGCCATACTCACCCAGGAAGTAATCAGGGGAAGTACACTGAACTAGGCAAGAAGCTAGATGAAACCTAGTTGAGTCTTCCAGAGGATAAGATGGGGTATTTTCCTGTAACGATGATAGACTTGATTGTTGATTGAAATACAAAATCATCAGTATATAGGTAAAAACAGTGACAGGACCACCAATCAGGGAGGACATCATTAAAAACAAAAACTTAAAGACGAAGTTTGTGATCAATGGGCAGACCTATTAGAGGTATCTAATTCCTGTCTGTTTTGTCAGTGAAATCAATTATGAAATCTATGATAGTATCGAAAGAACCTGATTGTTTAGAAATTTGTCCTTGTTGAGTCTTAGATGTTTCCTTATCTCGATTTCCTCTTGTATGGCAATTCTTTCGGGGTTCTTTCCAATCCATATAGGTGTCATACAATCTTCAATTGGGAGCATCCTAGGTCTGTTAGTGACTAGATGTTCAGCATAGGCTGACATCTTGTCCTTGTTTAACCATGATCTTCTATGTTCATTATCTGATAGTAAATGATCGTTTGTGTATCCGATATAATAGGTTTCGCATTCTGGGCATTCAAACTTATACACCTCACATAGTTTATATACGTTCTCTTCTTGGATCTTCTTCTTGGGGTTAAGGAAGAATTTGCCATTCTGTAGGCCATTCCCAGGCCATGCTCCTGAAAAACGTTGGTAATTTTTCTGATGCTGGGATTATTGTAAGTGAAAGTAGCAAAATCCCTCTTGGTTTTGATGACTTCCTTTCTCCGCTGTTTCAAGCTCGTCTTGACACTTCTCAGGATGGAATAAGTTATGTGTTTGGGGAATCCGTTGAGTCTCGCTAATTCAAAGGTAGTGGCGATTCTTCTTTCCTAGCTTTTTGGGTAATGGTGAAAGTCAGAGCCCGATGGAAGTTCTGTCTGATGGCAGTAGTCTTCTGTTGCATAGGGTGATTCGAGTGGAAGGGGATAATGTTCGCCGTGGTAGATTTTTTTCTGTGTATTTCAAAATAAAATCTCGTCGTTTGGAGATTCTTACTGATGCAGAGGTCCAGGAAGTTGATTTTTTCTAGGTCGTCTTCTTTTTCCTTTGTGTAAGTCATAGAATTGTTGAACTGGTTAAAAGTGGACAAAATCTCTATGTCCGTGCATACACTACTGTCGTAAATGATGAAGGTGTCAACGACATATCTCTGGTACATGATTATTTTTCCTGCTTGGATTAAATTTTGTATTTGGTGGTCTTCAATGTGCTGAAGAAAGAACTCCGAAAGTATGGCGCTGAGAAGAGATCCCATCATTACGCCTTCAGGGACTTCAAAATATTCTGCATAAAAGCTAAAATAGTTTTGCTGCTGTAGCAACATTAGTAGATTGTGTGTGTCTAGTCTTTCAGTCTGGTCGGAAATCATCTCCTTTAACTTCTTATCAATAATTGAAAGGGTTTCATTGAACGGGATATTGGTATATAGGTTTTGCTATATAAGTGACATTAGCTTCAAATGATTCTTTAGAACGAAAATTTTTAGCCTATTGATCATATCTAAGAAATTCTTCACAGTAATGTTATTTTCTAGTGCACATTTGTTTTTAAGTTATTCAGCTATTTGCTTGGCAACACGGAAAAACGGTGCGCTACGGCAGTTAACAACTGGTGTGATTGGGAATCCTTCTTTATGTATCTTAATTAGGGCTCTTAGCTAAGGCAGTTATATAGTATACAGTGGTCAAAGTTTTGATGGTTTTAATAGCACCGTTGGCGTATTTTGTTGTAGGGTCTTTATCAAGTAGTCGGAACCCATTCCTCTCAATAAAAAGTTTCACTTTCGCAATGTAATCCTCTTCATAGATTAGAAGTGTGGCCTTTCCTTTATGGGCGCTCTTTATCGCCATAAAAATGAAACCCAAGGATCCTCAACCGCCTAAACTTTATATATAAAAATTCAGGCTCAGGGTGCGTCTGTAAATGTTCTAAAAACTTTTGAACCACTTATCCGATTGAGCTCATATTCTCAACATATGTTCGTTAGGTCCAGAGTAAGGTTTACATGTCCCTAAAGTAGGGGGGAAGGGGTAAAAATCATATATCTTGGTTTATGTTGGTTTGTTTACTCAAGAGATGGCGCCAGAGTTTGTTTATTTTTCCTTGAAACCGAAACTGGACTAACTGCGCAGAAGCAGGAGAGCAAAAAAAACTTCCGTTATCCTCCGGATGTGTAGTAGTGTTTGCACATTTCAAGGCAGGAAACGCAAGTTTTTTGTTGTCCTGCATCTGCGCAGTTACTCCAGTTTCGGTTTCAATGGAAAGATCTATATAAAAATTCAGGGTGCGTCTGTAAATGTTCTTAAAACGTTTGAACCACTTATCCTTTTACCATGCACCAGATATTCGTTAGGTTCAGGTTAAGGTTTACATGTGCCGAGTGTCAGGTTGGCCCAAAGGGGAAAGGGTAAAAATAATATTATGCTTGATCTGTCTGTCTGACATGAGCCTACGACATGCGCGGACCAAAAATGTATGTCAAGTCCTACAATGCAGAGCAATGTTTCTGCAACAATAGACTATAAAAAATTACTTTGGCTAAAAATATTTCGGAGATGGATTGAGACAGTTGAGGAACACTTTATTGCCTCATCAACACGTAACCGTTTCAATAGAGTTGTATTCAGTCACAGACCGTGGAATCATGTCCTGAATGTGGTTATTTATATTGACAGTGTCAATTTTAGCAGCAACGATTGCCTTCTCACACAATCAGTTGAGATCTTTATAATTTCCTGATATATTTCGATAAAGCTGATCTATAACTTCTCTAACGAAAGTTGCTACATTACAAAAACCATATGTAAAACAAATTTTCTCCAGTTATTAGCTCATTAGGGAAAGTACCTTCACCTTTTCAGCAAAAGCTTGACCAGTTGCACGCTCTAGAATTTGCATTCTCTTATTTGTTTTAGTATAATTTTTTACATCTCCGCAAAGATTTTGATAAAAAAAGAAATAATACTGATGTTTATTTATTTATTTATTTATCACTTTTTATAAATATCCCCCTTACAACGTAAATCATTAAGGCAACCATCGTAGCCCTGGCACAGAAAAGTCACCTGGTCTTCTTAGTCGAAGCAACAATGTAACCTTCATTGTTTCCATCTTGGATTTTAGCAATCAGTATTTTTTCGTTTGTTGGAAACAATGAAGGTTACTATTTTTCTTGGACTGAGATGGTCATGTGACTTTTCAGTTTCGGGCAGCACCTCCTGAAAAGAAAACCTCTGCACGGAAACCGTCCTACATTGTTATATTGTAACGGGCAAAAATACGTGAAGTTGTTCTTCTTGATTGGTGCAACACTCCCCCGTACAGAAGTCTTCCTAAACAGGGAGAAAAAACAAAATCATTAGCAAGGAGACTTAAAGTTCCATTTAGAGATGCCTTTATCGTTCATATGTAAATAAACTTCAATACTTCTCTTCTCGTTTTAACTTTTATTGATAAAAGAGCAAAAGTAAAAAAAAAACATCAACGTAGACGATTTGTTTATCGTGTTCGGGTATAAATCAAAATCTTCCTATAGACAACTATGCCTGACAAAATATCCGGGGCTTTATTGTAAATTTCTTTCACTGATGACATTTACAATTATATCGAGAAAACATTCTACAAAGTAAGGTATTATAATTACAGGGTTTCCACCGATGTGTCAATCGACATTCTTTTCTCAGAAACTGAAAACCACATGTATATCTGACGAGTCTTTATTTATTCAAAGCTCCTAGGTTTTACTTTCCCTGACTGCATTAGTCTTTCGCCGCCGGGCGTTCAGAAAGAGAAAAAAATATAATTTTACCAACAGTTCAAAAAATTCTTTAACAACATTAATAACCAAAACTTCAGGACCTAAAGGATCCACGAGATCATTCCATACATAGATGAGATAAAAGAGGTAAAAGTCTTTCTTATCATTTACATATTCTTCTGACACTAATTGTTCCTCATGCATTAAAATCCTTTTATTTTCAGATTTGGACAAGACCTTCATTAGAGTTCTCAGGTAAGTTTCCAAAAAAAAATGTCTCTATGATCATTTATCAACACCTTTCTCATTTTTCTCTTTTAGCATTTTTATATCTTTCCACGAGTCAACCAATTGTGATAATTGCGTTAATTCGTCATAGTTCTTACACAAGTCCTTCAAGAACTTCTGGATAAGCAAGAATTAAGCAACAGTAAGGAGGGATAAGGAAGTACTAATGCTAATCTAAAAATAACAAGGTAAGGGAGGGGAAGACCCAAATCCGAAATGAGGACATGAATTTGAGCAGGTTAGTAGGGGTTCTTACTGCGCTAAAACAAATCTTACGTAACCAACAGTATTTCTTCGTTCGTCATCTCGGCTTTCTTTAAGTAACGTATTTCTACCACAGAACAGGACTGCCTTCGGAACGAAGTGGACGGGTGCTGAGGCTCATTGGAAGTCTAATCCCGCAATTATAAGCTTCGATTACTCTGTAAGAGAATATAAACAAAAGAATAAAGAAGAGCAGATTTCCAAACATATGGCCCGAATACTACGCTTAATACCGGTAAATCTTAGGGGCAATCTCCTTCGATATTAACTAGAAATCTATCCGTCGTCTGCCTTCTTGTAACGTTCTCGTTTGAAGAACATCGATATCTGCGAGTAAATTATATCGCTAAATTCTCTATCGTCTCCAACTCAGGTAAGTTTCCACAACATCGTCGAATGAAAGGAACGGAACGCGTAAAAGGCTAAGTCGTCCTTTGCAGGCCATTCTCCACGGACGTTTTCCATCTTACTCCGACTTGTTTGATGGCCGCCGTCGTTCTATCTCTTCTGTTTTTTTTTATTATAACTATTAAGTCTTTTCCTTAACGACGCGAAGCTCGTATAATAACTACCTTTTGTTGGTGAACATTGTTGGTCTCGACCATTGTTTACTTTTCTCCGCAACAGAAGGATCATCTATAATCAACGTCGACAAATAATTCTCGCAAAACAATTTCGTCATGTCGTGGTCGGACATCTCGCTCAGAGTAATGGTAAGAGACAAAAGAGAGGAAGGGGGGGGGGGGGGCAAAGGGGAAGAGAAAGACTGATTTGTAACGCCAAAACTGGTCGTTACAATATCATCATAGTAGCATAATCTTTTAATCCCCTGGTCTGTGCACAGGTATTGAATTCCATTGCTTTAGTCCAACAATTGGATTGCTGTATTTACTGAAGAGTAAAGCACTGTATACAGAAAGTATGGACAATTCATTGTTGCAGGCAACCATTTTCACTCCTATTTCATATCATAATTGGTCGTGTTTTGCAGCAAATTCAAACTTCAGAGCACATTGCTCTCTAACGTTTGTCAAAAAGGAATTGCTCGATCTGCAAGTTTGAATTTATTGCAAAACAAGAAATAATCATCAAGGAATGAAATAGGAGTCAAAATGGTTGCCTGCAATAATGATTGTCCATACTTTCTTTATACAGTGCTTTACTCTTCAGTAAACACAGCAATCCAATTATTGGACTAAAACAATGGAATTCAATACCTGTGCACAGACTAGGGGATTAAAAGACTATGATAGTAGTGCACTTTCAGGGCTTATTAATGGTAGAAATACGAATAACAATGCCCTACTCAGATGATGTAACAATATATGACGTTTCCGTGCAGAAGCTTTCTTTTTAGTAGGTGTTGCTCGGGGCCGGCTACGGCATGTATTAATTTCATCAAACATTATCGACGCAACATACCCCGATATTCTATTGCGGCATTGTTATCTTTAATTTCATCAAACACAATTAAAGCAAACATGACGGGCTAATTGTTCACATATGCAAGCAAACAAACATAAATCAAGTCTATATATATTAGT
Organism: Rhysida immarginata; assembly: GCA_023313115.1. NCBI lineage: Eukaryota > Metazoa > Arthropoda > Chilopoda > Scolopendromorpha > Scolopendridae > Rhysida > Rhysida immarginata. The sequence goes on along the minus strand of JAHWFO010070108.1, from coordinate 893,589 downwards.
TAATTCCCTTAATTTCTATGGGTTTTTTTTTAGGGCTTAGCTTCAGTTTTGGATTTTTTTTTCATCATTGTGGTCGTATACTACAGCTGAGTGTTACATTTCAACTTTATTACTTACTTTTAAAACCGGATAAATAGGCATAGATATTTATATGTATAGAAAAGAGAAGATACCGAAGGAGATTACGAGTATTTTTCAGAGAAACTTTGCAGCTAAAAGACAAGAAGCTATTCGGGCGTCAGCAATAATCTGAACAACGGGAGCTTCGACTAGAGCAGAGGGTATAAGAGCAAGGTCAAGGGAAATTCCAAGGAAAGATGGGTCTAAAAGATATTTCCCGGTGGTGAAGATGGATATCAGGTTATTCAACAAGAGGGTAAATAAAGTTCCGAGCAACGCCAGGTTATCAGCTAGTCTTTCTATATATATAAAGAAGGATGTTTGTTTGTTTATTTGTTTGTGGGTTTGTTTCGTATACAAATCTACAGTTTTATTCCGATGTTGATAATTTTTTTCATACTTGACCTGTCTACCTCAGATTTCGAAAAAATAATTATTGATAAAAAATCAATATTCATGATTGTGGTAGGGCATATTAATGAGAAATATCTCATAACCAACAATGCAAGGTAAAGTTTGTGCAACAAAATGTATCAAAAATGGTGTTAAAACGCAATGCACCAACACTATGAAAGGATCAACAATATATATCTCATGACCAACAATGCAAGGCAAAGTCTGTGCAACACAGACTTGTAACAATGCATAGGATTCCAGTTATTTAGTTTTACTTAGAAAAGAGAATTCTTAGTAATTAACAATTTCTTGAAAATCTTTAAAAATGATCATTAACTGGAGATAATGGAGAGTTAGCAGACTATTGAGAAAGAATGGAAAGACAACTGAGAAAGTACTCCTTTCGCTCCGTACTGTATTGAGCAAATGGGAAGCAAGTAAATAGAAGAATCGGCGACCGCTAGACTGCACAAAGTGATGAATGGGCAAGTTTTGCTTCAACACATCGAGAGAAGAGTGGAAATTGCAACAACATCAAGAATACATCTAAAGTATGATTACGTGAGTAAGGAATTGATTAGACTAGCAGTGGCAGTCCATCCATTGTGAGCTTTTAAAAAAAAAATTTTCTAATTTTCATTAAGAATTTTTTTCTATATTAATTCTAAGCGTTTTCATGTGTTTATTTTTAAGATATTTCAAAATTTAATCCAAAAAAAGTCCTTGCCACGCCGGATTTATCACCTAGCATATTTGGTAGCATAGCAGCTCCAAGCATTTCATATAAAATACATTTTGACTATATTCTGTGGGAATGTGTATATTTTGGAAACTGAGATGCTGATAATGCGATGACTGAACTTCGTTTCCAATAATTATTGATAATGAGCGTATCCTCTTTGATCCCTGAAGAGAATCCGGCACAGCACAAGTCTTTCACGGCGTAACCGCATCGGCTAGCAGTCCACTACGAGGTCTTCAAGTGACCATCTTCCCCTCTTAACTCGCGATACAAGAACAAGATTGGCTTTATTCGAAGCTCTATCAGAAAATGCCTTTTGTAAAGTTTCAAAACAATCCGACATCTCTAAGCCTTTGGAATAATCAAAGAAAATCATAGCACTAATTAGAATTGTGTTTTATGCCTATCTGCCAGTACGCGAGCTTTAGAACTGTGTCACGCGAAATCATGCAACCACATGATAGAGACAAGGAATTCTATCATGAAGGCCGTGATAGAGTGAAGTACTTGGAGAATATAAAACAAATTTATAATGTGTTGCTTAAAATTATAGCTATTACACACTAAAATTGATATACTGTAGTCCTCTGAAGCCTCGGCAGGGACCGCGAGGCTCCAAATAAAATTCAAGCTATAACTTTTGCACGAAAAGGCCTAAAAATCTGTAATTTTGTATTTGTGCCCCTCCACTTATTATAGTCACGATCCGCCACTGCTCGTAACATTTTCATGCTAAAACCCTTTCATCGATGGATAACTATGCCTTAACTAATTTTTTTATATATAATTTAAGTGATCTATAAAAATTAAGGAAAATAGCTTGAAATAACAATTTTAAATGGTTAAAAATTTTATTTTACAAGAAAATTTATAGGTCTATGTCAAATAAAGTATTCCGGAAGAGTTACCTACACAAAATTGGGTGACATAGGAATATGCATACATAAAACGTACAGAGGGAATTTTTTTCGCGAAAGATCAAAATATCTTCGCGATCATAAAAAAAATTCAGATGGGGGTGGAGGAATAAAGACCTTAGCTTCAAAATAGCTCATCAGAGGCAAACAATTTATTTGTTGAGTAAGGGGACCATAGTGCTGTTTCTATCGATAAAATTGGTAGATACTTTACAACACAATAAAGGGAGAAAAGAGTTTCCGAATAGTTTCGCCATTTATTCCCGGCTGTATCAAGCCTTTATATACAGAACATATGGTATAGAATGAGAACATGACTAGATGAAGTAATAACAAATCGTAAATAATATAAATTATACAGTGGCGACATTGAAAGGAGAATGGTTGGATAATGAACCAATAACAATGAAATTATAAAGAAACCTTGAGAGGAAAATTAATTGAAATATAAAAGAAAAATTGATGTCATAACAAATAAAATAGAAGACGCGGACCTAGTAGAAGACTCATTCAAAATTAACATAACTAAGGTATCAATAAGAAATGAAAATGAAAGTAAATATACAAATTTGAAAAAATACAAAATATCGGATAAAGAATTTAAAATTGAATATATATCAAAAATGGAAACTCTGTTCTCCCTTTGTTGTGTTGTAAAGTCTCTACCAATTTTATCGATAGAAACAGCACTATGGACCCCTTACCCAACGATCGTAGGTCTCTCATCTATAACATGTTCCACACCAAGAGGAAGTTATCCGTTACTATTCAGAATATGTGGTTTAACCGAATGTGCCTCAGAGAATGCCTTGAACCGAAATACGCACGAGTGATCATCCGGAATAAGTCAACCGCCGCCCAAGCCGCGAGATCTACCGTCATACTAACCTGGGTAAGCCGAGCTACTTCAGTTCTTTTTTCTAAGAAGAAACGCCTGAACGAAGTCGTCTTCAAACTCCATCTACATATCTCTTCAATTGTACCTCCCGGTTTTCTTATACCACTAATTGAAGAAGATGAACTCAGGCTTCAGACGTTCAAAGAACACAAGTTCATGAAGCTATGCTAGAAGCTAGAAGACCTTCGACGTCCGTTACTTCCCACACAATCCTCCAATATTCAATGTGACTTCAAGTTCCACGACAACGTTGTCAACTTGACACCGATCCAGTTCTCAGTCGACGAGCTATCCCTTCTAAACAAGGCCTTAAGCACATCATCCACAGACGACCGATGCAACCGGATCTCCACTCTATCATCATGGACACTGAACGAGCCATAACTTTCCTACCCCAACAAGATAGCCCTCCAGCCCGTGCCATTGCGGGACACCTCATCCGCAGAGCAAACAACAATGCGACGTCCACCAAGATATCCTGCGAACAACTCAATGATATTGCCGCCGCTTCCACCATAAAGAAGAAATTAGCCGAAGCTGATGCCCTTATCGTCAAGGCCGACAAAGGAAACGCCTCCGTTATCCTCTACCTATCCATATATATTTCCAAGGTCTGTGACTTCCTTTCATCCAACCATTTTATTATCTTACTCTCTGATCCTACCTTTAAATATCATTCGTCTATCATCTCTGCCGTAAACAAATCTCCCCAATTTAATCTTCCTCCTACCCTTAATGCCCTCGTCAAAATCCACAAGCCCAATATGCCTATAAGACCAGTTGTTAATTACATCCCCGCCCCTGCCCATCGCGTTGCTAAGTCCCTCTCCTCATTTCTTTTTAACCTTAAACCAAACACCTATAATGTCCAGAATTCCATTACCCTTACTGAATCTCTCTCCTCCTTCCACACTAATGAATACCTTTCCCTCATGTCACTTGACATTACTAACCTATACAGGGTGTAAATTTTAAGTTGACAAAGCAGAATAACTCGAAAAATAAGCTTCACACGAAAAAATGCGTAGAATCCAAAGTTGATTATTTTCGAGGGGGCATCTGCTGGTGCTAAAAT
>JAHWFO010070108.1:785408-874441 GCA_023313115.1 Rhysida immarginata | reverse complement strand
CAAAAATTTCAGTCGAAAGAGTAACAAGGCCCGAAACGAATGCAACTACATCTAATCAGATTGGGGGTCACCGATGGATAGATAGGCTTGCTATTATCTGTCTATTGGTGTTATCATTACAATTAACCCTTCTTAGTCAACAAAGGAGTGTGTTGCTAAAAGCAACCTTCGGTGTTCACAGCTGCACGCTGGCATTGTTTAAGTCGGTTCACAATGCGTTGGCCACGCCAAGTGCGGGCAGAAATTAGGAGGAAGGATGTGTAAGCGACTGAGCGACCTGCTTATACAATAGACCTATGAGCCACTAAAAGCAAACGAGGAAAGAGAAGACCTCAAACTCTCCCCTATCTTACAATTTCACTGTCTTGCCAACTAACAAAACAGCCCAAAATAACCAAACAATAGAAAAAAAGAGTAATGAAGCCTGGTTTAATAAGTTACACTATTGACCTATGCCCCTAAAAATGTGAACTTAGTAATACCTTAAAAGCGAATTTTGCACTTAAACGTTTATTATGCAATGCAGATTAACTCAGAAAATTTAACATTTGCACGAGCCTAAATACATTAAAAGTAAAGTTAGAATTTTGTTTTATTTTATTTTATTTTTTAACACGTCAGTTAAAATTATAGGGAATAAAAGGCAATCAGTAAATAGTAACAAAAACTGAAAACCTGTAAACTTTTCATCATCATCATCAATATTATTTGTAATTATTTTTATAAGAAATCAATGCAAAACAGAAAAAACAGAGATATGGAAATGTGGAGGTAAAATTTCCGAGGTAACGAATGACCGCGAGAGCTAAGAAATGAACAAGTCCTACCAGACATGTGAAACAATAATGCATTAAAAATGTATTAAAATTGAAACACTACATTTTAGATTAGCAAAGTGCTGCAACCCTATGGAAGAGACAAGGATTTTTAGCTTAGATTAGCGTGAGCTTTATTACAGCTGTTGTCGCCGCTGTTCACGTCTCAGATACGCTAGGCTTCGTACTGCCTGTGGGATATGAATTACGTACACTTTTATAAATAGGACAGGCTTTAATTTAGTCGGGAAAAAAGCACGAAAACGATTGGGGGAACACCAATGCATCATAAGCAAAACGTATATCGCATACCTGTGCTAGAAAAGCAAGGAATTTTAGCCAGGAATAGCTTGAACACTGACCATAGTGTCAAACGGTGCTGTACTCCCCATGAACACGCTAGCCTAGCCTTCCGAATTGGGTGATAACAAGTACGTACGATTTTGTTTTGTTAATACGACAGGTTTTAATTAGATGAAAAAACTCAGAGTAATGTGAAAACAAATGTATTTCAAATACCCTGAGTTGTCAGATACGTAGATTTTTAGCTTGAATTAGCCTGCTTGGAATGTAGCGACTAACGTCGCTGTACACCGCTATTAGGCCTCGTGTGAACACCTCGACATCAATTGTGTGGAAATATGTTAGCGGGAGAGAATATGTTAGGAGAAAAACAAAAACAAAACGATGAAAGAGCAAGGTAACCCTAACAAAGTACAGAAAAACATATCACATATATCTTTGGCTAAAGACACAGTGTTTTTAAGCAAACACAAACACGTGAACAATGCAACCATGAACGAACGCGCAGAACAACAACGCCCAAGCGTCCGTGGCCTAGCAGCCAGCACCATCCACGCTTGAGCACACACAGGCGCTACATCTATCACCTTGCAACACATGGTAAAAGGGCAGTGAAACGAACATACACCCTCATGACAAACCTTTAAAAGTAAAAATCAGTGTAATTTTTACTGAAAAAAAGGCCATCGAGGACAGGACACGCCATTGAGAATGCATGCCCAAGAAGCAACGCGGACGTGATTGCCTACCCCGGAATCACACGCAAACGTCATCAACTCGTAAATTGTAGAGTGACGCAAAACAAAAGCACAGTCAACGTACAGCCTTTATTAAGGAGAAATTATAAAATTCAATCTGTATAACAAACCAACAAGCGCGCGACTTTAAGAACTTAACAACTTGTGACAAATGATGTTAAATCATTGCATGTGACCATAGCCTTAAATTGAATACAGACTTTTTGCACTATAAAGAGTACAAAGCATATCACTCTCGTATCCTAATACCATAAGTGAACAGAAAAGTTGTATACTGTATAAGAGAGAGAGAGAGAGAGAGAGAGAGAGAGAGAGAGAGCAAAAACAATTTTTAGAATACAATTTTAAACAACATTTTGCAAACTTGCATTGGTTATGTAGGAGGAGGAAAAAAGAGAGGGGGGGGGGGGGGTGACTGAATATCGTGAGGTTGGGGAATCAAACAACGCGTTTATCAACCTCTGTGAGCCAAAGTTGACTTGACTCTAGGGTTGAGCCAAAGAGAGAGAGAGAGAGAGTCAAGTATGCCTCAGTAACATTGAGAAATGTGTACTTTGTATTTTTATTTAACATTTCAACCAGGTTCAACCCTGACAAGAAACAACAACCCTTCATGCGAGCAAAGGCAATCAAAGAAAGAGGCAAAAATGAAAATAAAACAAATTTCAAACAGCCCACCTTTCAAATAAGCTAAAAACTTAGTGATTATGGCCCTTTCATCAGGTTGTGTGCCCTAGTTGTATTTATGAGAGGTCTTCCAGAGAGGTCTTCCAGGTCTTAAGGATTTATCCTGAGGGCAATTCCCAACCGCACCTTCACGTGGTGGAAGACCGGGCAACGCACCTCGGTGCGGCAAACGCGGCTCTGGGGACCGAGCATCTGCCGGAATAAGCAGACACCCCTATAATGCCAACGACCTCCTTGGAAACCGGAGGAGCATTTTTGGGTGGGGCACTCACTTGTCCCGGGAGCTGGAAACAGCTTCTAAAGGCGGATGAGCCCAGCACTTGGGCCAACGGCATGTGGATGTGGAAAAGAGTGGGACCTTACCACATTATACATTTATCCCATTAACACTCGTGATGACTATGACCTCTCATATAAATGTTCTGCCATGCGACCCGGCTGGCAACCGGTGCAACGGATCCAGGTCTGGTTGGGTGAAATGGGCTACTGGCCATAGAGGTGTAGGCGACCAGGTTCTCTATGGAAAATATATGACTGGAAGAACAAATAAAAACAGATCAAAGTTCACTATGATGAAGATAGGCACCTGGAATGTCAGAGGGCTGAACGCAGTGAGAAAGCTTCAGATTCTAGAAAACGAAATGACCAAAATAGCTGTCATGGGTCTCTCTGAAACCCATTGGAAAGACAGCAGACATTTTGTAACCACGAACGGAAATCTTGTGATCAGCTCTAAAAATGGAACATCTTCGTCGAACGGCGTCGGCTTTTTGATCCATCGAACTATAAAAGATGTGGTACTAGGTTATAACTGTATATCTGACAGAATTACAACGTTAAGAATTGCAGCACAACCTGTTAACATGAACATCGTCCAGGTATACGCACCGACTGCATCCTCAAGTGACAAAGACCTGAAAAACTTTTACAATCATCTGGAAGATACCCTATCAACAATACCGAGCAGAGAAATGCTTTATGTTATAGGCGATTTTAACGCCAAAGTTGGCAAAACAACCGAAGATGACAATAATCCACGCAGAGCAATAGGAAAGTTCGGTCTGGGAGTCAGAAATGAACGTGGAAAACGATTAATTGAATTTTGTGTACAGACAGGTCTGTTTATTACAAACACCGGTTTTCAGCACCATCCTAGAAGGCTCTATACGTGGATATCTCCTGATAATAGATCGAGAAACCAAATAGATTATATTACCACGACAACCAGATGGAGATCCAATGTGCGGGATGTGAAAACGTATCCAGGTATGGACTGTGGTACCGATCATAACGCATTAATAGCTGAAATTTGCCTGAAACTTCGGAAAGTAAAGAAGCGAGTGGCTAACGTACCCAAATGGCATCTGGGCTCTAACCCAGTATTTCATACACATCTTCAAGGACACCTAATGCGTTACCCCAACAATGGGAGGTAATGTCTGAAAAAGAAATGTGGTCGTTGATGAGAAAATTTTTTGATGAAACATCCCATGGATTTGAAAATCCCAAGACCCCATCACGAGCTTATATAACAACGGAAACATGGAAAAAAATCGAGGAGCGCAAGAAAATCAAATCACAAGGTATTAACACCGCAGAAGAACTTAATCACTATAGTGAACTCAGCGCTGACATAAAAAAGGCACTATACACTGACAAAAATACATATATCGAAAATATATGTAAAGAACTGGAGGCACATGCGTACAATAATAAACCAAGGGATCTCTTTAAGAAGGTCCGACTTCTTACAAGAAACCATGTGATGAGTAGTTGGCCAGTAAAAGACCGTAATGGAGTACTAATTACAAACAAAGAGGCGATCGTCAATAGATGGCGGGAATACTGTGAGATGCTTATGACAGACCAAGCCGCAACAAGAGAACACTGCTTCCTTCCTCCACCAGAGAATCTTGAGCCAGACATACTGAAATCGGAAATAATATGGGCAATCCACAAGCTATCTAACGGCAAAGCGTCTGGTAAAGACGGGATCGTCGCCGAAATGCTAAAAGCAACCCGCCAAAAGGGTATTGAACTCTTTACTATTCTATGCAACAAAATTTGGAGATCCTGCAAATGGCCACGTGATTGGACTGAATCGACATATATTCCTTTCCATAAAAAAGGAACGAAGACCGAATGCAATAATTATCGTACTATTGCGCTCATATCCCATGTCAGCAAGATTCTATTATATATAATTCAAGCCCGCCTTCAACATATGTTGCTTGAGGAGATTGCTCCCGAGCAAAGGGGCTTCTGCCCTGGAACTGGCACTCGTGAGCAAATTCTGAATATGCGCCAGATCATTGAAAAAGCCTATGAATACAATTCTCGCACGCTGATTTGCCTACTAGACTATGCAAAAGTGTTCGACACATTATCATGGACTGCGTTGTTCAAAATTTTGAGTGAGTTCGCTGTACCCCGACATCTGATTGTCTTGATTCATAACTTATACATGGGGCAGAAGAGTTATATACGTGTCATAGGTGAGATGCCGGACGAATTTGTCGTCTCCAAAGGGGTACGTCAAGGATGCATTCTCTCGCCCATTCTGTTTAATATTTGCGGTAAATGGGTAATACGGCGAGTAAAGGAAAGATACACAGGTGGTATCAAAATAGGTGGAGTCACAATATCGAACCTTCGATATGCTAATGATACAGTGATCTTCGCCAACACTCAAGAGGACCTTGAAAGCGCAGTGCCAGAAATTGAGGTGGTCAGCGATAGCGTGGGATTAAAGCTGAATAAAACTAAGTGTCAGTTGATGATTGTAGACAAAGTGGGCCCAATCCGAGCAACTGAGTTGGCTGGAATGCCGGTAACTCAGAAAGTTATGTACTTGGGAGAAATTCTTACCAAAAACGGTAAATGTGAGTCTGAAATTAGGAGACAGATTATACTGGGAAAACAAGCGGTTTTGAACCTGATAAATATCGGGAAAGACCGCGCAATCTCCACCAGGAACAAGATAAATTTAATGAGAACGCTTGTCTTCCCAATATTCACATATGGAAGTGAGTCTTGGACAGTTTCCGCAAAAGATGAGGCCCGAGTAAACGCATTCGAGATGTTTTGCTGGAGGAAGATGCTGTGCATACCATGGACGTGAAGACGCACTAATGCGTCAATCCTGTAGCAGCTAAATATAGACGAGGAGTCGCGATTGCTACAGAGAATTTACTTCGGTATGATGAAGTTTTACGGCCACATAATACGTGCAGACTCCCTGGAAAAGTTAATATTGCAAGGAAAAGTGGAAGGGAAGAGGAGCAGGGGTCGACCCCCATGCGGTATGTGGATCAAGTTACAAGGAGATGTAACCTCAACTTACAGGAAGCAAATCAGCTGGCTCTAAATCGAAGTGCATGGAGAAGAACTCTAGGGGAGTTTTTTAGTATCACGGGTCACGACGCTTGGGAATCAGGCTATCGACTAAGAAGAAGAAAGAATATGAGAGTTCAGACCCACCCTTTTAGACAGCATTAGTCCCTACTCAGATGCACGGTTGTCAATTGAAACAATGTAGCAATTAGTTGAAAATTAAAAACAAAACAATACACCTTGAAACAGCAGTAGTTTTATTTAGAAAAAACTGTAAAACAGCTTGGAAAAAATTTGGTTACCCGAGAAACAATAGTGAATTAGTAATTAGGTAATCAATTTCAGGTGTCAGTATACCAACCCCTACCCATTTAGGTGGGTATTTAAGGGCGTCAACAAGTGTTCACTTGTAAGACAGAATCATCTAAGTGGATTTTGCTGAGAGCCTCAGGACCCCACTTATCTGCCACAGGGGTACTTATCTGCCTAGCACCAGCACCAGGGGTACATCAGAGGATGATGAAATTAATTTTAATTCAGCCTTAGGCTGCCCTCTGGTGTCAAAACCCCCAACACCCAAAAAAGACCACGCCCAAAACAGAGGACCAACACCCAAAAAAGACCACACCCAAAACAGGATCAACGCCCAAAAAACACCACACCCAAAACAGAGGACCAACGCCCAAAACAAAGGACGGGGGTGGTTGGTCACGTGACACGAAACCTGCACGCTGTTTGGTTGAACGCCTGTGACGTCAGGAAGGGGGTGGAGGGGGTGGGTGGTCACGTGACGCGAATACTGCACGCTGATTGGCTGAATTTGGCCACGCCCACCGCATTAATATGTGACTCGATCAAGTCCTTATCTACTTTTGTTTTTCTTATGTAAAAATAACTAAAATTATATCTTAAAAGGCTTAACCCATTTTCATTAAAAACATGTCAAAGCACAGTTTAAGGTTCCCTCTAACAGTGTATTAGTTTCATTCGGTTCAACATTTTTCCGTTTCAGAGTAGTCAGCTGCACAAAATTGATTACATAGGTACACATGTAAAGAAGGATTTTTTAAAATTTCAATGTATTTTCACAAATCATGAGTGTTTTTAGTCAATTTCAGAGGAAAAAACCATCATCAATTGCAATTCAAGTGTGGTGTATCCTGACGTTGTCTTCATGGAACACTCCAGTTCGATCAGAAAAAAAACTCCTCCAAGAATGGAATGACCTGGTCATCTCGCAGATTCAGATACTCAGATACATTGCAGAATGGAGACCAGACCAACAGAAAAACCCCAGATCATCGTACAGCCTCCACAGGCTTAGATAGTGTGGTTCTTTTCTTACCCTGATTCGCTCATCATCTATGAGAGTAGATCGAAAAGTAATGCCTCCATGGCTGTAACTTTTCTATTTTTTAACCGATTTTCAAAATTTTTTTTATAACTGATACTTATATTCGTCTTTATGCAATGCACAATTCACTTTTCGACAGTCCCCATCGCTTTCCACGCATTGCGCCAACGCGTAACTAGTCGTGTGAACCCGTCGGAGAGGAATTCAGGGGTTTTTTACCTTCTTCTGTAGCATGAGAACGCTCGCCCGCATACGATCACCAACACGCAAGAGGCGTTGCAGCGTTTACAGTTCAAAGATGAAAAACTGCGGTTCAAAGATGAAAGACTTTTCACCTTGCGACTTTCACCACTTCCCAAAGAAGAAAGAACACCTCAAGGGAAATGAGGTGACGTTCAAGAAATACGTCACGCTCTTGGTGGGGGGGGGGGGGGGCAGGGGGTATGAAAAGTGTGACAGCGTGACATCGGGGTAGGGGGGACTTTATGTAAATTCAATTTCTTTCATATTGACATTAATTTTTTTATTATTTCACATTATTTTATTATTTTCCTTTCAAATGGAAAATGAGATATCTTTCTGACCCTATTGTGAAGCTATCGTTAGAAAGCTCAATGTTGTTCTACACAACAGAAGTTTGTTCCTTCAAGAAAGCTCCCTAACATTTATAATGTCCCAGCCTTAAATTAATTAGGCAAAAACTGTGGAATGGAACAACTAAAAAGGGGGAAGAGATATTTAATCCACAAAGAGAATTGATATACCTTATACGTATTTCGGCTACTAAACAGCCATCTTCAGCGTTGAAAGACAAAAGTCAACTCAAGTTCAAAATAAAAGTTGACTTTTGTCTCTCATCGTTGAAGATGGCTATTTAGTAGCCGAAATATGTATCGAGTATTTAAGTTCTCTCTATGAATTAGAGGTTCGTCCCTGTTTGGCCAGCCTAAGGCGTGGATTCCACATGGGTATAAATAACGGCAGAAACCACAAGGCAGAAAATGTTCTGACATCACTTCCTGCACGTTTCTTTCTGCCAGACAGAAAATTCTTTAATCTTTGTAGGCTATGACTCAATCCAACTCTTATAAAAAGATCAATTGGTCTTCACACACTTCTCTCCCTTTTGGTTTTTCAAATAAATTTAAGATAAGCCAACCTGTAAGAACAGCAGCTAAGTTAAGCCAACCTGATGTAGAGTAATTCTGTTATCCTTTCACTAGAATAGGCACGTGGCTCCACTCAATTTACTTGAACATTGATTAATTTTAGAATAACCAAATTCAGAATTTTTTTGGCAAATTTCACTAGTTGTGTAGGATGTAATTATAGAGCTTATTCATCAGAGTGACGTCGTTCCGCAGCAACCAATCACAGCATGAAACTTGTATACAACAGGGTGGCACCAACTTCAGCTGCCAATCAACGGTGGAGCTGAAGCTGCTGCCGCCATTCAAAGTCGGAGCTGCAGCTGCTGCCGCCATATTGTAAGGCTCATAAATAAGCTCTATTGAAAATGCAAAATATAAATATATGAAAACAGGCTACCATAAAATCAATGTATGGTTCTCCACTTGATTTGCAAAGTTAAAAGTCTTTCCCGAACTATGTTAAAGCATCATGCAAAGGTTGACGCTCATCGGTTCATGGTTGTAGAGATTATCGAGAAAATACACATATTGGCTTTTATTCATATATAGGGTGTCAAATAAGTTCATGACTTCAGCAGTGGAGGACACATGGAAATGTGTTTTCAAAACAATGGTACTCGTGTAGAGCATATTATATAAACCAATATGGTTTCATAAAAAACTGTTTATTTTTCTTATGTATGAATACTTGTGGGACCTCCTGTAGATTAAATATCTGTTCCATCTGATTAATTATACAATGGTGATAATACTTGTATGATTTTACGTTCCCTTACATGGCTTCTCAAATGTCAAAACAATGTTATCAATGAAGAGACGCTACATTTTTAAATAAACAAAAAATGCCGTTGCTATCTGTGGCTTATAATATCAATAAAAAATTCTAACCATTCTGAGTTTCACAATAATGTTTATTTTCAAATTGTTTGCAACCGCCAATGCTAACAATGGACAGGATAATAATGCTTTCTTATTAGGGGCTTTAGCTAAAAGCTACTTATAAGAATGCACGTTTGGGCTGTACGCTTACCAGTTCAACGTTGCATAATTAACTTAAAAACGGATTAACCTTTTCAAATTTTATTTTCGACAATATCATCATGATGGTCTTATTTCGGCTATATCATTTTTTCAGGTTTTTTCGTGGACCCTTTCAAGTCGATTGCACGTACTCTAAGAGAGACCTTAAAGAATACCAAGACAATTGCATGTCATGTAACAATCGATTCATAGTGAGGAGTCGAAGCTGTAATGAATAATTTGTTAACATGAGCACGTGTCGCGTTGTCGAAGCTCAATTTCTCATAATATATTAATAATTGTACTTCTACGTAATGATTAAAGCTGTTTTTTAGGATGTTTGCAAATTTTTTTTATTTTTTTTGGATAGTTAATTCAACTTTCAAAAAAACACCTAAGCAAAAACCTGAAACTTCCTTATACGAGTCCATGAAACTGTTCAAATTTTAGCTGATTAAAACAAATAACAATAAAATCTTACTTCAAACAGGTTTATTGTATTAAGTGGAACTAGGAAACCACTAATCCACATAACGAATCTTTATTGCGATGGATACGTATTTCAGCAGCCACGCTGCCTTCTTCAGCATCCGATGGAAGCTTTAGATCAGAGAAACAACGTGTCACTGATGGCAAGTGACAATCGACAATCGAACAGTGAAGTGTACATTTCTTCGGGTAGGACGAAAGCAGTGCTTTCACGAAACTCACCCTACCAGAATAAATTCCAAATGAAATACACTGAAATAGACAAGAAGCCTGACTAACCCAAAGAGGTCTTCCACATTATGAAAACGAAAAAAAAATAAGACTGACGATTGGCAGAGGGGGCGGGGGTGGGTGGTACCACATCTTCCAATAATCCGAGAAAGAAACGTTGCCAATGTCTTCGATATTGACATCAAGAATATGCCTCGGTTTTCTATACTTTGTATGCCACTTCATTACCATCGGGTTGTTTAGTATTCCAGTCACCAGGTCATTGTCATGGCTCTTCATCGTCTGCACCATGTTCATCAGGAGATCTTACACACACTTACCAAAGTGAATCATGTTCAGATCCGAGTGTATGGATTGGTTTTTCACAGTCCTTCTGCCAAGCTGGGCGATGGTTCTCAGGGTAACATTTTGGAACGACTGGCATGCGTTGGGTCCGTTAATACGTGTTGAACAACGTCTGGATGGCACAGCATACCTCCGCATCGTCGCCGATCAAGTCCACCCTGTCATGTTGATGGCGTACCCAAATGGAGATGGCTACTGCCAGCAGTTCACTCCATCTACTTTTACATATGGTTGCCACGCAGGCATGCCATAGAGGAGGATGGTCCGAACTATCGTCTTGTACAATAGCAGCTTATTATTGATGTTGAGGGCACTGTTTCGACCCAGGAGAGCTATGAGGCTGTACCTAGCCTTCTTTGCTTTGTTCAGAACGTAAATCACGTGACAGTTCCATGCGAGGTACCTGTAATTGTCGACCCATTCGAGTTCCTTATTGAATAAGACAAGAGAATCCGGGGGACGCTTAAGCTTTTTGTTGAAGTACACAGCTTTGCATTTTCCAACGTTAAGGTTCAGCTTTCAGCAATTAAACCAGTCTTCAAATTTCTTCAAGGCGCTCTGCAGACGAGTGATAACGTGAGATGGCTGGTGCGCCCAAGCCATGATGGCAGTATCATCAGCATAGAAATATAAATTACATTTTTCTGGTTTTGGGAAATCATGTACAAATAATTAAATAAAACGGACCCAAGGACAGAGCTTTATGGGACACCGGCCTTTACCTTGCGGGGAGTGGAGAAGTTTTCGTCAACTTTAGCTTGATAGAACCTGCCGCTAAGAATTTCTAATTTCCTTTACACTATTGGACAAATTATGTGATTGGTTTAATTAAATTATGTGATTGATTTAACTTACCTATATAAGACCTGTAAAGCATTCACTTGCCATCAGTGGAACGTTGTTTCTCTGATCTAAAACTTCCATTGGATGCTGAAGAAGGCAGCGTGGCTGCTAAAATACTTACCCATCGCAATAAAGATTCGTTATGTGGATTAGTGGTTCCCAGCTCTAATTAATTTGATGTCCATACACAGTATCTGGCCCCTCGGTATTTTGTTTACAGATTTATTGTGTTTGGAAGTAACCAAAGATTATTTGTTTGTAGGAAGGTGGAGGGGTTAACTTATATGATGTGACGTCTTAAAAGGGGGACGGGGTATGGAAGATGTGAGATAGTGTGACATGGGGGAGGGACGGGGGGGGGGTTGAAAATGCCAAAAACTGCGTTAAGTATTTCTTGAAAGACCCCTGAGTTGCGTTCTAATGACGAGGTGAAAGATGCAAGTCAATCCTCGTGTCGTCAACAACCCCGGAATTCCTTTCCGAAGGTTCATCCGAATATTCATGCGTTAGCGCAATGCATAGAAAGGGATCGGGACTCTGTCTAAAGGAGAATAGTGCATTATATAGAGGACACATGTAAATATCAGATATAAAAAGAATCTTAAAAATCGGTTAACAAATAAAAAAAAAGTTAAAGCTTTTCGACCAACCCTTGTAGGATAGGGTAAACCTGGATGCATCAGACCTGATGACTTTTTTCATCTGCTCCATACTCCAATTTTTGTTCTTCCGGGCGAACAGTAATAGTCTTTTCCTATTGTTTTCACTAAAAATCGGATATCTTGTGGTAGAGGAGTTGCTTAGTTCCAGTCCTTAAATTTTCCGTCGCATTGTGCGGATGGATAAGCTTTTGATTTCCTTGTTAAACTTTCCTGTCAGGTCTAATGTATAATTTCTTCGGTTTTCCATCATCATGCATCTTATTGATCTCCGGTCACGATTAGTTAGAATTTTTTTCCGGTCACAGTTGCTTCTCGGGGTTGATGATTCAGATGTTTCCTTCCAAGGCTTTATTAATTGTTGAACACTTTCTGCTCAATCCCAGTAATTGCCGCAGTCGCTTTGCTTGTTTTCTCTACTTGGAATAAGCCGATAATTTGCTCCTTCTGAAACTCGGTGACAATTTTTCCGCGACCAGGTGCTGCGTCCACATACATCTTTCTTCAAAACAAATAATCCGATAAACTAATGAAGGACAAGATAAAGGAAGTATTTATTATCTGCGTATATTGAATATTCGACGGCGACTTTATATTTGGCTAGGCAGTGTATCATCACCATCATTTACAACCATTATTTATCCACTGCAGGATGAGATCTCCTCCAAATTTATCATGCACTGAAAAAGCATAGTCAATTTGAAGTGAATTAGCCAATAACCAAACGAAAATTGCAGGCTCTCAGTAAGAGTGAGAGAGGATCCACGCCAGAAGATCGTCCTGTAACCTTATCATAACGAAAGCCAAAAGACCTGAGCCATAGGCCTCTTACGCACTAGCAACTAGTTGCCGGCAACCATGGTTGCGAACAAACCAGAAATAACATGAAACCAAAGACAGGAGACCGATTAGGTAAACAAATCGATCTCGCCTTCGTTCGGCATAAGCCGGCTACCTCTCAAGATGGACGATGAATGTAGTCGCAGTATCGATATTATTAAAAAGAAAGCAAAAAGGGGGGAAAATTCTGAACTCGAAGAATGTAGTCGCAGTGCAAAAAAAAAATGTGTGCACCCCTATTACAAGAACGTCGAAATAAAGTCATATTCAAAATTTTTTCGCTCTTCTCTTTTTCTATTTCTAAGATAAACCTCTCCGTATTGAAATCCATAGGGTTTTTAATAGGAAAAACAGTCTTTTGACAGGAGACAAAGAGGTAGATGACAAGGCCCAAGAAAAAGCGAGGAATCACGTAAAATGCTATTTCGGGGCCTGGTTTATAATGCAAAATGCTCTTCTGGGGCGTATTTTCATAAATATTTGATCGTGATAAATCAAGGTGTGAGTCTTCAGAAACGCGGAACTTTGTTAAGCCATGCCGTTCGTATCGTCCTCGGGCTGGCCGTGAATGCTTATTTCACATATAGAAACGAAAAACGCGATCTGAAAGGGGTGGTTGCTTGCTTGCTCGCCCAAGGTCAAGGTCATGGTGGAGTTATAACGCTTTTTTTCTTTCTTTTTTAAGGGAATTCTAATTTCTGTGATCACATAAGGGGGGTAATAAAAGAAGAAGATAGATAGATAGATAGATAGATAGATAGATAGATAGATAGATAGATAGATAGACAGATAGACAGATAGAAAGAGAAAGAAGATAGATGAACTGGAGGCTTTTGTTGCAGAAAATGAACTAAACTACTCGATGACCAAAGAACTGCTTACAACAGGATAACTGATGCTGTCAAAAAACAGACTGGAAACCTTTTTTTTCTTGATGTGCCTGGAGGCACAGGAAAAAACCTTCCTGATAAACTTTTTCTCGCAAGACCAGGCAGCACTGCATAGCTCTTGTTGTAACATCTTCAAGCATTACAGAAGAATTTTATACTGGAGGCAGGACTGTACATTCAGCTTTTAAGATTCCTTTGAACTTGGGCAAAACAGATTCTTCAATAAGTAACATTTCAAGGAATTTAGGTATGGCCATGGTTTTGCAATAAACACGGCTCATTGTTTGGGTTGAGTGCACCATGTCATATCGCAAGACGCTGGAAGTTGTGGACAAGACTTTGTATGACATCAGAGGCAGTGACAGTCTCATGGGAGGAGTGACTGTGGTACTTGCAGGAGACTTTCAACAGACGGGAATCGTCATCCCAAAAGGCACAAAGGCTGATGAGCTGAATGCTTCTTTGAAGAGTGATAAACTAATGAAATACCACAGAATGTTCAGAAACTGGAACTGAAGACCACCAAGAGAGCCCGTCTGTTTGAAGATTTAACAGCTGAGCACTTTTCGCAGCAACTGCTTGCCACTGGCAGCAGAGGATTGCTTTTTTTTAACCAACAGTTGAACATGCATCAACTGCCATGTGAACAGATGGTTGTCACAATACAAAAGTCTTTTCTAGCATGAACAACAACTATTAAGACTCCATCTGCTTGTGTGAGCGTGCGATTTTGACTCCACAAAATGATGAAGTCGAAAAAATCAAACTGGATCTGCTAAAAATATTAACTGAAACAGCTAGTTCTTTCCGTTCTATTGACACTGTTGTCAATTAGAATGAAGCTGTAGGATTTTCATCTGGGTTTCTAAACTTTGTCCAGTCACCTGGAATGCCACTGCACAACCTAATCCTCCAGGTAAGATCTAAGTCATGCTCCTGAGAAACTTGGACCTTCCACGATTATGCAAAGAAACAAAGGTTAGTCATGTAAAGCATGAAGCCTCATCTTATCGAGGTCATGCCTATAGATATCACAAGGAAATGCAAAACTGAAATTATATTTGTTCCAAGAATCCCGCTATTCCATCAGACACAGAGTTTCCATTTCAGTTCAAGAGGCTGCAATTTCCTCTTAAGCTCAGTTTTGCTATGTCAATCAACACGTCTCAGGACAATCTCTTAAGGTTGTTGGACTTGATCTAAAGTCTCCTTAAACTGAAATGGAAAATCTGTGTCTGGAAAATGTGTTGGTTGCTCACGTGTTGACATTCCACATAATCTTTAGATCTACTGCAGCCAAAAAGGTTTCACCGAGAACATTATTTATTTGGAAGCTTTACATTAACTAATTCCTTGTTTTGTATGGGTTTGTGTATAACTTAAGTTTTTTGCTTTTGTTCAACAGAATAAATACTTTTAATTAAAAACTATTCTTGACAAGTTTTTTCAGTTATATTAGTTTTCACTGTGTACAGCTTTTCTTTTTTTTAGGGTTTTAGATGATGCTTTACGGTACAGATGTATGTAACATGTATGTCACACGCGATAACTTTTGAAAGGATTGACCTACAGGCTTGAAATTTTCTAAACACGTAGGCCCTATACAGAGAATTTTTAGGACCGAGGGAAAAATATAAAGCGAATCCTCTAGGGTGACCAAACCATGTGTTTTTGTGGTTTCCCCACTGGTTGGTTAACGATGCTTTAACAAATTTTTTTTTATTAAAACACAAGTAACGCCGGGTATTAAGGGTAGTTTTATTTATAAAAATTATCTCGGTAGGACTTAGCATTGTTTAGATTTTGAAGTTCGAAATTAATTTTTTTTTGAAAAATCGGGACATCCGATCGAGCCCCGATAAGGCGAAGCATCCTATGATAGGAGAAGGTGAGAAACTTGGATGCTATGCGATGATAACGCAAATAAAACCACTGGAATTCAATTTTCACAAAGAAGATTTTACTGGAAAGAGCGATTCAGCTTCTGTTATCGTTATAAGAAGTATACTTTCAATGTCGCCCACACAATCAGATTTAGCTATATCAAAAATAAGAAGCGTAACGCTATCCGGGATTCAGTAGATTGTACTTTTAGGGTTCCACCTAATTAAATAATTAAACATAATTGGAACCCAAGTAATAATTAAAACTGGATCTAATGCTTCAAACATAAGCTAAAGATATTAATGAAAAAGTAAAAGAAAGGAAAATTTCGCGACCTGGATTCGAATAAAGGACTACAGTATCACGGCTACATTTTAATAATTCATAAACCTTTTTTGTAGCTTACTGAATACGTGAAGTCAAGAAGTGAATGTGACGAATAGAATGTGTCGATTCGACAGTGGCGAAACGATTCTGTGACGAAACGAATGTGACGATTTCAATGTAATTTGCTGAATCTGTCCAGTCTACTGAGTCAAATCGATTCTAGGGCGCACGGATGTGATGACTTGACTAAACGAACGGAATGAGTCAAATTGACTTGAATTTGACGATTTGAAGCATTGAAAAAGTTTCAGACCAGAGGATGTGTGTCTAACTGATCCGCTACCTATATAGATATTAACCTTGGAATTATTTTTTTAAATTTTTTATTTATATATTTATATGCATTCCAGATGGAATAAAGAATAATTAGAAAAGTACAAATAAGAAAAATAATAAAAAATATAGAAAATTGTTGAAATGCATTAGTTATTATATAAAATGTTTGTTAAAGTTGAGGAAAGTATTATTATTATTATTCTTCAGAGTAGGTTGTCATGGTTGACAAAATGTTCCGTGATCATCGATAGTAGGGTAGCTCGGTTGGTAGTGGTAAATCTACTCCAGAATTCGCTATTTATTAGGAGCTTTAGCAAAAAGCTACTTATGAAAATGCACGCTTGGACTGTACGTTTTCCGGCCGTCCGACCATCCGCCATTTGCACGATAATTTGAAAACGGATTAACTGTTTCAAATTACGTTTTTAGAGATATGACTATCAAAGTCTTAGCTCAGCTGTATCAACTTTTCAGGCTTTTTCGTGGACCCCTTTTTCGAATTCACGCGTTGAAACAGCGACCGTAAAGAATACCAAAATAATGGCATGTGATAGAACAATTGATTCTTCAAGAATGAATAAAGTGCTACTTTCTGTTCTTCTTTTAAGCATTGTGACTTTGCGTTCGCGCACTTGAAATCGTTGTGTCGATAACTCAATAACTCAATCATTCAATAATTGAGCAATAAAATAGACGTACATTTGGAAAGAATTAAATGAATTTCCGTTGGTTACTAATAACTTAGCTAGACCTTAAATTCTCGAATTTAATATTATTTCTATGTCACAGCTAAAGCTTCTTGGAATGTTTACAAGATTTTATTCTCATTTCATTTTGGAATTTTTTTTACTATTTATTAGAAGAAACGGCAGAATAATGCTATCATATTTTAATTGTTATTATTGTTTCAGAGAATTATATACTCCGACGATGCCGACGTGAGTGACAACGCCCTCGTTAAAGCGACCGCCATTTCGACTGCCCAGCAAAGTAGAGATACCGAGCAGGGAATGTACCCCGAACCACTTCTCCATAAAATTGAAGAGGAAGCTTCTCAGCAGCCCGCCATAACCGTTTCGGAAAGCCAGAAAACAATTTTATTAATATATTTTCAATGACTAAATTCAGAAAGAAGAAGCATCATTTCCAAAACATAAGTAATGAGATTAGGATATATTGTCAATGTCTTCCTGGGTTGCCAAATTTTTTATCATAATAATACAAATCTGCATTAAAACTTATTTAACTATTTTCAGTGTAGAGACTGTAATAAATTAAATAGTGAGGGTGTATTAATTTTCATGAACTCTGTTTATATTTAAACCCTATTCAAAGTGAACTCGCGAATCTTATTTTTAGCAGCATCGCGAAAGGTTTCAGTTTCGAACGATGCTGGCAAACGCCGTTAGATGGCAGCACCTTAAAATCCCACTAATCAAGGTCTATAAAATACCTTTTATAGACCTTGCCTCTAGTTTGTAGGCGATGATGGGACCAGCTTTAAATTGGAAGACACTCACTCTTCCTTATTTGCTCTTGATAATACCCATTCTTAAAACTATCAAAACAGCAGATAAAGGAAACATAACAACGAACCCCGTTATTAAGGAAATAAAACACAATATAACATTTTACCTATAATTCAATTAAAACAACATAACTAAATACGGAATCAACATAAACTGACATAGGATGTCACAAAGTAATTCACAAGAATGATGACCAAATCAATTAGTGAACAGTGGTGAATATATAATTTTGCAACAGGTTAAAATGCAAATATTGTTGTAATTCTGTTTGTTTGAATTTATTTCCAATTGTTATATGTTGCAATGTACGAAATTTCAGACAACCTGTTTTTTAAAGAATAAATCATAAGATGTTCAGTGAGGGTTTTATTCAATGCCAACGAGGGAGGACAGGCCAGGGCACTCAAATGTCACATGATCATCGGGGTTCGCCCAACAATTCATCCTTCATTGTCTCCATCTTGGATTTTAACAATAAGTATTTTTTCGTCTGTTGGAAACACTGAAGGATGGATTGTTACCCAGGCTCCGATGACCAAGTGATTTTTGAGTACCCTGGCCTGCTCTCGCTGGCCTCGGTTTTATTGTACGCCAACCTCAGCTGTTCAAATTAATGATGAAAAATAGGAAAGAAAATTCCGCAGCCTGGACTCGAACCAGGAACCTTTGGCTCAGACCGCCAACACGCCAACCAATTGCACCACTGCGGCCATGAAAGCTAACCGCTATTTACATGACCTTAGGGCTTGGTTGGAGCACTTACCTAGTCCGCAGTTTGAGTTCATCCTTTTTTTGGGATGGGAAGGCAAATTATTGGGTGGACTTAAACTTTAGCAACACACTGTACTGACCTGTTATCCTTAAGTAAAACATTAGCAATAAAAAAATTATCTAATATTTTACCATCACTGCTTGATAACTTTGTGGACATTATCGGCTTATTGATTTGAATACACAGCCCTGTTGTCCTTGAATCCTACTTGCATTCACGAGTCGTAAACGGATGGAGATAAGCAATTTTTCTTGGGCTGCTGATTCATCTGTGAAAGGATATAAATGATATGATTCATCTGCAGATATATCTCTATTAAAAAAATATAAAAATGTACAGAAGAAAAAAAACAGTTGGTTAAAAACAAACAACTATAATACCTAAAAATATCATAGTACTGCAGAGGAAGAGGATACAAGATACAGCACTGAAATTAAGTACCATGTCATCTATTGTCTTGCTCTTCTCGTTCTATTTTAGTTATTGTTACAGCGTTTTCTGGAGCGCCTTTACAAGACACAGACGATAAGACGGTAAGACGAAAAATACGTTCTCATGTGAATGTAAAATCAAAAACAACAATGCAAAAAACAGTTAATTTTTTTTTAATTTATTTTTTGTGCACGTGTTGACATTGGATGATGTATGGAATAGGAAGCAGTATCGATTTTGTTGTTCCACTGTCTTTCCAGTCTAGACGTTCAACCTTCAAAAGTAGGCTGGAAGAAAAAGTTGGAGATGTGTTCCATTTTTTTCCAACCCCTGAAACGCACGGAGCCAGTGAACACCAGATGCTTCAGGCAGGGGTAAGAGACTCGCTGCAGTTGATTCTTATGCGAGGCTAACGAGAAAGATAGGCTCCGGCACTGAAAAGTCACCTGACCAAGATAGGTTTATTAACAATATAAGTTTCATTGTTTTCATCTTGCATTTTAACAATCAGTGTTTTTTCCTTTGTTGGAAACAATGAAGGTTGAATTGTTAATAGACCTATCTTAGTCAGGTGACTTTTCAGTGCCGGAGCCTGTCTTTCTCGTTAGCCTCGTTCTTGTGATGATGACGTCAACCCTATGCCTAGCTTCAAGCCAGCCCAGGACAGTGAATTTCAGACGATAGTGCATGCTGCTTTGAAAATAAGAAGCGACCTGTTATCAGAGCCAGGTCAATCGGGGTTTGAATTTATAAAAGAAGCATACACAAAAGTGGTGCCGGATTCACTGCATCTTTTCATTAATCTGCTATTGAAGGGGGCAGACATTTTGGACACCTTGTGCAGTGACCCAAATGATGCATTTGACAGTGATGATGACAGTGATGACGATGACTATTAGGAGAAAATTCCCCGTTAAACCAGTTATGTTGGAATATCCATAGCACAGTATATTGTGTGTGATGTAGGCAAGGGAAAGAAGTTAACTTCAAAGAATACTTCATCAGGCCACAAGGAGCAAAAGATTAGTGAATTTATAGCAAAAGATTGGTGACCTATACCAATGGCTTGCAGGCTGATTGCAGTTTGGCTGCCCTGTGCTTAAAAAGTTTTGATGAGAAAACTGGTGCGATAGTTACTCTGAACTTCAAACCCTCCTCGGATTTAGACAATACTGATCCTATTCTTCACGTCACTGCTGGCAACATTGACATTCTTACTGATACTCTAGATGGAAAAAAGAGTTTTCATGCAACACATTCAGAGAAATGGTGCCGATACATCTCAGTTGCTGTTTGAAGTAAAATTTTGAAAGCACCCTGCTCTCGAATTCCCAAAGAATTAAATGAACTGCCAGTTGTTCCTTCTTTTGACATGCAAGAAGCTCCCTTTGATGAGCCGGTAGATAAGGGTTTTGCCCCAGTACGCAGAGATATCAATGACTGTAGCATACCGCTTCCAAAAAACTGGAGTAACTTTTTATTCCTCTCCGAGAACAAAACTGACTTATGCCGATAGAATCCTACAGTATAACTTTGGTAATCTTGAAGTGGCGTTTTCTGGAGGATTCAAAGATGAGTCACAAGCTCAGTCTACCAGTCCAATTCGTAATGTAAATCGCCTGAGAGCATCACACAATGAAGCTGATACAGGATGATTCTTCATGCTGTTCACAGTACAGCTGACAATGTCGTTGTGATGACCTGACATGTCGTTGTGATGACCTGAGACGCCGATGTTGTGCTTCTTCTTGCTCCTCACTTTGCCAAAATGAAGTATTCCCACCTGTGGGATATGAGTGGCACTGCCAGTGACACTAAATATATTTCTGTGCATGAGATTTGCAAGAAGCTTATTGTCGAACAAGTCACCCATCTGCTGGCTTTTCTTGCAATGGCCAGTTGTGATTCCACATCAAAACTTGCTTCCATTACAAAGGTGGCCGCCTGGAAGGTCTTTGGCGGAAACTGCAAGCTTCTAAGAGGGTTGGGATGACGTTCTCAAGAGCGTAGAGACGTTCGTCGTTAAGCTCTATGAGGTACGTGTATAACATTTAACCAGAAACGCACGGTCTTGCATGGTAACAGGCATCGTCGACTAGTAACAAATGAGGTGTACTGACAACGAGGCTCCCTTTCTTATTTCTAAAAACCAAATGACTTGTAAAGCGCTTGTGCATTTGTTTTTAAGTTTATATTAAGCTCTCAATGATAATCATACAAATCTGATTTTTCATTGAGGTTGATCCTGGAGTCACATGTGCAGGTGATGCCCGTAGTATTTTGTTTGGAGCCGTTATGAAGCCTGATTTTCTTCCACCTACGACGGATAATGAGGTGTCACTATCGAGTAAGTTGGTCTAGAATACCTAACACATATGCCAGTTAAAACTGTTTTTAGGGTTTTAGCATCATCTAAAACCCTATTAACGAGGTACAGATATATGTAACATGTATGTCACACTCCATAACTTTTGAAAGGATTGACCTACAGGCTTGAAATTTTCTACACACGTACACCCTACACAGAGGACGGAAGAAAAATATAGCGAATACACTAGAGTGGACCAAACCATGTGTTTCTGTGGTTTCCCCAACTGACTTCCTTTCATGCCTATGGAATTTTGATTGCGTTTGAGTAATTTGTAACGTCGGAGTTTGACTGTTTGACGTCAGAATTTAAAGAACTCTATTTGAAGTATAGAGAATCCTCCCGCTACTGCTCGTAACATTTTGATACCATAACTTTTGAAAGGATTGACCTAGAGGCTTGAAATTTTCTACACACGTAGGCCCTATACAGAGGACGGTGCGAAAACTATAGCGAATCCTCTTGGGTAGCCCGGGACCCCTCAAGGAGCACTTGTATGAATTTCATTGTTCCTTTTTTATCTTTTGAACAAAGAGGGCAAAAATCCTGAAATATCGTAAATTTGTAGTGCGGTTCTGAAAAAATAAAACCAATATACAAGAAAAGTGATATAAGCCTCCAGGGCCCTGCCGGAGGTCCTGAGGCCCCAAATACAATTGAAGCTATAACATTTGAACGGAACGACCTAGGAACATGAAATTTTGTATATGTATAGTGTGGTTCTAAAAAATATAGCAAATATACAAGAAATGTGATGTAGGCCTATAGGCCCTGCCAGAAGACCCCGAGGCCTCAAATACAAATCAAGTTAGAACTTTTGAGCGGAAAGGTCTAGAGACCTGAAATTTTGTATATTTTTAGTTTGGTACTAAAAATATAGCCAATAAACACACACAGGGCAATGAATTAGAAACCCGTGATCAATTACTGTACTGATATGTAAAGTGGGGTCACAAGTCAGAAACGATTGCGATATGCAAATGATTGTTGACCTGACATGATTGCGAGATAGAATACAGGTCATGTATTCTATCTCGTTGTGTGGGGTACAGTTCATTTCAAAAGCGTTTTCACTTAGGTGAACGATGTCCGGCTTCCTTGCATTACATTAAAAAGTCGAGTTCGAATCACGTTGGACGATGCCATTTACTGTTTCTTAACAACAGGGATAGGTAGGCATGAGTGACGTCAAACTGTTTTAATTGAAATTTGACTTTGAGCCTTTATTAGGAAAGTTTTTGTATATTATTAATATATCATTGTATATTAGTATTATTTCAGCAGAAATGCTGTATAATAACGTGAAAACTACACGAGGAAGTAAGCGATAAGTTGGCAAAGCACGCTTAACAATATAATGGCGAATACACAAATTGATTATATGGTTTTCATGAAATAATCAGTAGTAGAATATTAACTTTGTTTGCTGCACATTTAACAAAATAATAATACTATTTATTTATTTATTTATTTATTTATTTATTTATTTTTTCGGTTAGAAAAATACAGTTCCATTGCCAGTATGAAGATAAACCAACAAGTTAGGCCAAGTGGGCACGGTTTTGACTAATATAAAGAAACAGAAATTGGTTAGTAAATAGATTAGAAAATCAAACTGTTACAATAAACCAAAACAGACCAAGTTAAACCGGCAGAGACGACCTAAAATCGGATACAAAAAACGGTAATATATTAATTTAAAGCTAACACTTGATGATAATGAAATACAAATAAATTGTATACTCTAGGACGGAGCTTGAAATAAAGTGGACAATCAGAAAAAACATTGATAGAATACTAACTAGTTGAAAAGATACTAATAGGCAAGCTTCGTATTTAGTGATATAAGATAAGAACAAAAAGTTAGTAAATCTCATCGAAACGAAGACTAATCACTAGGCGCTGTAAGAGTCGAGTCGAGTAAGGTTTCCTACTCCAGCGATCGCATTGAAGGGAAGATCTGCCCTCATCTCATCATTAACGCGTTATACTGGAGTGTACAGAGAGTTTGCCACTCCAAATTTCAAGTGACCAATTTTGGCCACTTGAGGAGCGAATTCTCTACTCCACCTCGCTGAGCTAGTGAAACAGCATGGCAGCCATTTCATCGCTTTGTAGTAAAAATGTCATGCCATTGCATTGCTTTTACTTCAGCGCTAAAAATGAACAAATTACAGAATGTCTTTAATTGAAAGGTATCATTATATCTTGTGGCGAGATACCGTCGTATTAAAAACGTATTAAACGTATTAAAAACGTTCATTTTGAAATGGGATCCATACAGAAGGAGTTCAAAAGAATAGAGGCGGGGGGAGGGAAGAAAAACTGCTGTGGCGAAATTCAGACTATGCGTATTATGTATGCCTTTATAAAAATGCATGTATATTTTTAAATTATATGCGCGTTCTAACATTTATGCTATTAAAAATTATTACTATTTTATACGAAACAGTATTATTACTTCACGTATTGATATGAAGCAGTATTTCAAAATTTTTCTCGTTTATTTTATTAAGCTTATGAACTATTAATTCCCTTAATTAGCCTAAAATGAATATTAAGAAATGTAATATGATAAAATATATTAAACTATTTAATAATTTATTTAAGGCAAAATTTTTTTGTTAAATAAGCTTTATTTGTGTAGGCAACACTAAACAAAAGATTTTCTTTTCTACTTCCTTGTTTCTCAGAAGTTGCATCAGTCATATTCATTGTCCTATGTCCTCCATTGTTGTTGCCTAGCAACGTGACGCTTTCCATGCGACAATTTCGTCACTTTCGTTAAAAATATCCTCAAACCCATGACTGGTTTCTTCAAGGAAGGGATCAAGCAACACTCATATGAGGGAATACGGTAAATGCGTTAATGATTGGAATGTGGGTTTTTCGAGTAGCACTTGATCTTCAGCCTTTGATCGAGTGTCGTTTGTCACTCTTTCGAGGGCTGTGCTAGTGATTCGGCCCTAAGGAACAAGCGACCGTATCGCCGGGGGCAGTAAAGCCCAACACTGTATCCCGATGTGGGAAACACTTCGGTTGCGATAGTTTCATTGTGTTCCTGGAACCCGTCCATATCTCTTTAGCAAAACGGATATTATGGTTATGGCTGTCAAGGTTATGCCAAGGTTGTTTATAGGGGTTGTAAGCAATAACAGAGTTAATTGATTTGTAAATAAATGAACATACGGACAGAAAATAAGTTGATATATAGCATGTATCCGCAAAGAAGGAAAATAATGTGACACAGGAAGATCGTGGAAGGTGCAATAGAGTGCGAAGAAACCATTTTTGTAATTTTGATATATGAGTAAGATTAAACGTTGAGGTAGAACCCCAGAACATTACACCGAAGCACAAAGTTGAGTGTATCCACGAAAAGTAAAGCAAAAGTAGGATATTAGGGGGAAGAAAACGTTGTGTCGAAATAATACTTTGTTTTTGTTAAGTTTCGATAATAGTGTATCAACATGAGCGTCAAATGACAAGTCAGGAGATAGTGTAAGACCGAGATAAATAAACGTAGTTGTGGTGGGATTATTATACCATAAGATGTAATGTATAAATCTATTATGGCATTTTATAGGGAATACCTACCAATCTTTCGAAATGAAATATAGTATCTTCTGGGTTTATGGCAAAAAAAGAATGTATTCTCATCCATGAGAGGAAAAATAATGTATAGCAATGCAGTATCTTATATATGAAGAAAGCATATATTTATGTTGTATACAATATGCTGTTTACTATATACGAGGGTGGGCTGAAAAGTAATGACTCTATGGCTGTAACGTTTTTATTTTTTAACCGATTTTCAAAATTCTTTTTGTATCTGATACTCACATTTCTCCTCTATGTAATGCACTACTCACTTTTCGACATAGTCCCCATCCCTTTCCAAGAATTGTACCAACGCGTGACTAGTCGGGTGAACCCGTCGGAGGGGAATTCCGGGGTTGTTGTCTACACCAAGACCGAACGGCAAGTTTCACCTCGTCGTCAGAACGCAGCTCATGCCCCTTAAGGTATTCTTTCCTCTTTGGGAAGTGGTGAAAGTCGCAAGGTGCAAAGTCTTTCATCTTTGAACTGCAGTTTTCCATCTTTGAACTGTAGGCGCTGCAACCCTCTCTGATGTGTGGCGCTCGTGTGCGGACGGGCGGTATCGTGCTGCAGAAGAGGATCCAAAGCTGCCATTCAATCCTCGTGTCGACGACAACCCCGGAATTCCTCTCCGACGGGTTCACACGACTAGTCACGCGTTGGTACAATGCGTGGAAAGGTATGGGGACTATGTCGAAAAGTGAATAGTGCATTACATAGAGGACAAATATGAGTGTCAGATATAAAAAGAATTTTGAAAATCGGTTAAAAAATAAAAAAGTTACAGCCATGGAGGCATTTTTTTTCAGCCCACCCTCGTAGTATATTGTAATGGCTTTCTTTTTGTGATAAAATTTATGGCGGCATGAACAATTTCGGTATCAAAATATTACAGAATTTAAAAAGTAATAAGTAAAAATATCAGTGTTCGAAATAAACAAAAAAATAAATAAATAAACTAAATATTTATTCATGAAAAGAAGAAAGAAAATTCCAAGCTTGGATTCGAACCGGAAAACTTCAGCTCTTCGAAGGTTCCCGGTTCGATTTCAGCCTGTGGAGTTTTCGTTCCTATTTTCATCAATAATTTAAACATCTGATGTTTTACGTAGGATAAACCCTTATCGAACATTCTTGAGATATTCTTAAATATTTATTGCTTTGTTTTTAATAAGTGCGTTAAACATTTCATCTTCAAAGTCGATCTTACTAAAATAAAAAAAAATTGACGGAGGCTCTGGTGACTGCCAAAGCCGCGGGTTTTTAAGGCGTAGAACTACTACTGTATGTTATTATTGGTTACCGTTAGTGTGTGGTTTTTGGCGAAAAAAAGAACAAAATTAAAAAAAATTAGTATATAAAGTAAACTAAATTAAATGACAACAAAAGGTGAGGGGGGGGGGGGGCTATAATAATACGGAGATGGAATGAAGAGTGAGGAAACTGTGTAATTAGTCCACATTCTAGCCGGGTTTCATTCGTTAGTTGTTTGTAGGGTTCTTATCCATTCGTGCTGCCTCATGCCTGCCAACGTGTTCATGTAAAATGCCAGAGCATGTGGTTTTATATTTATATTTCATTCTTCCATTTATTTATTAATTAATTTATTTATTTATCCAGATATCTGATTGTTGTTTTATATTTTATTTATCTGTATGTATTTTTGCTTATAAGTTTTATTTTGTTAAGCATTAATAAGCGTAGGTGACAAGGACCATTACACGATGTTTGAACCAATTTCAGTATTCTCCTACGGCTCCCCCCCTCCCCTCCCCCGCCATTCCTCTATAGGGATCTGCTTCCAAATGTGAGCTGGTTTCTCCCCCTACTTGCAGGCAATGTGTTACTTTTAAAACCCCCCTATCTCCAAGTTTCAATCGGAGTTGAGTAATTAACTCCGTCCTAGTCTTGAAGTCCCCACTTTTGTTACCCTAATGAATGAAATGGGGCACACCTGCCGTATTGATAATCTACCATTGAGTTATTCTAGATACAGTCTTGTATTGTTTTCCGTTTGCACAAGTAATTGGGCCAGAACTCTCCTATTCCCATTGGGTTTTAAATTACGAATGCAGCAATCTCCTAGACTCCCCCCCCCCCCACCCTGTTGTTGTTTTACCCGCCTACCCCAACCCTCTCTCCCTCGAGTGTTTCTTCTAAGCTTCTTTAATCATTATACACACACTCCTGAAGAAAGCCACGGCTGAAACGCGTCGACTCTATGTCGTAAAATCACAGTTGTTTTAAAGACCCATATATTTATAGTTTTACATAGGTTGGAAAACATATATTATTTTAGTCAGATTTATTGTTTTGTTTTAAGAAATTAAGAAAACTTCAAAGTTCATTTCTTAAAATAATATATATTTTATTATTTTACAGCATATTTTTAATAGAAAATAGAAGCGTACCCACCCGTTTGTATAATCGGGAAATAACCTATTGTTAGATAACTCATTGTTAGATTTTTTCTTTGTTGTGACAACGTCCACCGCCGCTGATTTTATATAAATGATGATGTACTGATTTCGCCGGCAGATGACAGTATATCATGATATTATCTTAAAACGCTCGTGTTTCCATGTTTTATACCTAATGCACAGGCCTTTTCTCGTAGGCCATGGTTAGCTCCAATTAGTTCCAATACACGCCGCACACGTATATGCTGCAGCAGCGCCACTCCGTTATTACGATGGCGAGCATAAAATTCACTTAACTTTAATTTGCTGTAACTTTTGACCCAGTGAATCATTTGGTGAAATTTTTGCTTATTATTCAAGACTCAACCTTCCTCTTTCCAATGAGATAATGACCATAGTTGTAGGATATAGTGATAGAAAGATATAGACTGAGATATGTACATCACTTTTTGAACGAAAAATCGCGTCTGAATTTTTCCTCGGCTGCACCCCTGATAGACGTAGTTCTACGTCAAAAAGCAGCGATTAATCTTGTCAGTTAAAAGTACTGTAATTCGCCCACACCAGTCATAAATCTCATCCTTATTTCCACTTCGGGCTGCCAAGTCCATTTTACTCGTCTACGATGTTCATTCAAACTACTAGACTTTACAACCGATCAACTTCGCTTAGCTCAATTCCTACCAAGCAAGTGAAAACGCTTTTGTAATGAACTGTACATGCTCATTCCAAGCTGCAGATACAGGGTAGGAACAAGCTGCAGCTGCTCAAGTTGATTAAAATGGGGAAAACAGCAGACCTGTCTGTGTTCCAAAAAGGAGTTATTGTGGGAGCCCGTCTAGATGGAGCTACGATTTCCAGGGCAGTACAACTGACCAGTATCTCAAAAGGTCAGGTCTCCAAGGTGTTCAATGCGTGGAAATGGAATTCACAAGAGTTGTGGATCAAAAACAATCAACACAGACAGGGACCGATGTCGTCTGAGACGGATTGTGCGGCAAAACCGAAGGTCTACTGTGGAGCAGCTGACAGCAGACTTCAATGAATGATCATCGCAACCCATCTCCTCCAGAACAATGCGCCGAGAGTTAAACGAATAGATGGAAAGGCGCATGCCAGTGAGGAAGCCCCTGGCGTCAGCAACAAAACGGAAAGTTCGCCTGTTCGACTGGACAGTAGACGACTGGAAAAAGGTGATGTGGTCGGACGAGTCACGTTACACATTGTTTTGCACCGATGGCCGACAGAGTATTTGGTGGCAGCCCCATGAAGCGATGGACCCCTCATGTGTTGTGTACGCAGTTCAAGCTGCAGGAGGAGGTGTCATAGTATGGGCCATGTTTTGTTAGTATGGCAAGGGTCCCCTGATATTCCTTGACAGTCGGGTGGAAGCCAAAGACTACCTGAACATTGTTGCAGATCAAGTCCATCCTCCAATGGTGCATTTGTACCCAAATGGTGACGGGTTCTTCATGGATAACAATGCTACTGTCCATCGAGCAAGAATTGTTCAGGAGTGGTTTTCTGAACATGACACCGAGTTGCACCATCTACCGTGGCCAGCGCAAAGTCCGGATTTGAATCCGATCGAGAATGTTTGGGATATGTTGGAAAGTGATATTCGTCGAAGGCATCCGCTTCCGTCTACTCTGCAGGACCTGAAGGTCTCTCTGACGAATGCATGGTCTGCGATTATCTTACCTGCATTGCAACACCTTGTAGAGTCCATGCCAAACCGCGTATGTTCTGTAACTACACCCAAAGGAGGGCCAATACCATATTGAACAAAGGTTTCTAATTCATTGAGCGGTGTGTGTAGAAGGAAGCTGATATAAGCCTATAGAACCCCGCGAGAGGCTTCGAGGCACCAAATACAAATGAAGCTATAACATTTGAACGGAATGGCCTAGGAACCTGAAATTTTGTATATTCATTGTGTGGTACTAAAAAAATTTTGCAAATATACAAAAAAGTAATACAGGCCCCAGCAGAGCCCCACAGGTCCCAAACACAACCAAAGCTACAACTTTTAAACGAAAAGGTCTAGAAATCTGAAATTTTGTTAACTTATAGAAAATTATTTAAATTTAGCTAATATACCCTAAAAACTGGTATAAGGCTCTTGGGTCTTGACAGGGCCCTTGAGCCCCCAGTCACAAATCAAGCTATAACTTTTGAACCGGAAGTCCAGAAATCTGAATTCTTGCATATTTATGGTGTTACTTAAAATTTTAGCTCTTATACACTAAAACGTATATAGTCTCTGGGGCCCTGGCAGGGGCCCTAAACACAAACAGAGCTATAATATTTGAACAGAAAGGCTTAGAAATCTGAAAATTTGTATGCTTATAGCAGTTTACTAAAAAATTTAGCTAATATGCACGAAAAACTGGTTTAAGGCTCTTAGGTCTCCACACGGGGCCTGAAGCCCAATTCATAAATAAGCTCTAACATTTGAATAATAAAAAGGCCTAAAAACTTGAAATTTTATATTTTTACGGTTCGTTACTTAAAAATTATAGACAATATATAAGGAGACTGGTATAGGCCTCGGGGCCCTTCAGCAGCCTCAAATACAATTGAAGCTATAAAATTTGAACGGAAAGGCATATGGTCCTGAAATTTTGTTTAATCATAGTGTGGTATTTAAAAATTTAGCTAATCTATATAAAAAATTCTGTAAGTCTCTGCAGGGGCCTT
This sequence comes from Rhysida immarginata, assembly GCA_023313115.1. Classification (NCBI taxonomy): domain Eukaryota; kingdom Metazoa; phylum Arthropoda; class Chilopoda; order Scolopendromorpha; family Scolopendridae; genus Rhysida; species Rhysida immarginata. The sequence goes on along the minus strand of JAHWFO010070108.1, from coordinate 844,355 downwards.
GCGACCTCAATCTATATCAAGCTATAAATTTAAAACCAGAAATCCAGAAACCTGAAATGTTTTTATTTATGTTTAAAGCTTAAAATTTTAGCTATTACATACTAAAATTGATATAGTCCTCTGAGGCCTCGGCAGGGGCCGCGAGGCTCCAAATATAAATCAAGCAATAACTTTTGTACGAAAAGGCCTAAGAACCTGAAATTTTGTATTTGTGCCCCTCCATTTATTATAGTCACGAGCCGCTACTGCTCGTAACATTTTGATGCTAAAACCCTTATATCGTTGGATAACGATGCCTTAACTATTTTTTAAATCTTTGTTTAAATTGGCAGATATGTGTGTGGGAGACTTGCCTTATCAACAAGCTATCTCTTCCAATGCTCGAAGATTGCGGGTGGATCGTTGACGGTGGTCATCCCGCGCTTCATGATGCTAGATCCTATCCCCAAGACGTCCCGGAAGTAGTTATTTGTCACTGTAAAGGACTTTGTAATACACTGTAGGAAAGCAAATGTATCATGTCTAAAACTGTGTACTCCATGCAAACGCACTTGTCTTAATTCTGGGGAAACACAGTTATAACTTAAAGCTCTTGTAGGATACCTTTTCCCCAAAAAACCGTTATATTTTTATAAATAATTGTAACTATTTGAATTATAGTTGACATCAAACGCTGTTTTCGTGTTTATGTTTGAAATCCTCATCATTGAAAACATATGTCTAAACATAAAGCGCTACTTTCTACGTCAAAACAAGAATAAGGGTCCTGACACCATCTGGGCCGCCATCCTGAAAAATAACTTAGCTACTTTTTTTAATGTATATTTTTGAATTCCTCATGCTCTAAAATATAGGATTGCACATTTTGGACAGGTTTCTATGTCACTGGGGTGCTTCACAGCGCCGAATTCGCTAGATTAGGAAAGTACGGCAATCCTTTTCCGCGCCACCCGTTGCTGCTGATTGGTAGAACGGCTGTCACGTGAGTTTGTCAGCCATTGTTGGCTTAAACGCAGCGATAGATACCATTGAAATGCATGTGGAAGATACAATTTAGATTAAATATTTAATAAAATATTCGTCGATTGATCCTAAATTTTAATCCGAGTAAGCAAAATTTCAGGATCCTTCAATCTATGCTCCTTGGAGGTTAATAAATTCGTTAAAATATCCCTAGTAAAAAGAAGCAAGGAAGTTTATATTATAACTTCATCGAATATTAAGAAATGTTGCATTGTGCAATTCTCAGACGATCAGAAAATAAAAATTTTTGTTGAATATAGTTTCTTTAAGAAAATACAATTCAATTAACAAGGTTAACTGTCAGTGAAATGTAGAGGTAAAACTTGAAATAAAACGTTCATGTTATTTTTATCTTATTTTAGCGAAATTAATTATCACTCATCATTAAACTTGAATGTAACGTATGAAATTTAATAACGAGAAGGTATCAAAAATTTTTTAGTCATCCGACAAATCTGCTCCAAACAGGCAAAGCCCTTCTTGACTCTAACCAGAATATGTATTTCAAATGACAACTTAACATCAAGAATCACTCCCAAGTCACAAATAAATGGAACTCTCATAATAATACCATGATCAAGAATATAGTCATAGATAATGTGATGTTGCCCAGTAAAAGTAATTGTTTTCATTTTATCAACGTGCAAAGTTAATCCATTTGCACAAAACCACTGCTGCACTCTTAAAGGTAGACTCTTAAGGTAGAATCTAACAGGCTCCGACTGAGCAATTTTAAGGCCATCAGCAAATAAAGAGTGGTCGCAGGTTAGCGCAAAGGAATAGAAAAGAATGAAAAGAAGAGGTCATCAGCAAATAAAATGAATGAAAAGAAGAGAGCCCAAAGGAATTCCTTGAGGGACACCCAGAGCAATAAAAAATGAGGCTGTCATAACTCCACCTCTAACCTTAATAAAACCACTTCTCTTATTTAAATAGCTAACTACCCAACGAAGAAATGAACTTATTCCATAGGCAGCCAGTTTCTCAACAAAGATTTTATGATCAACTGAGTTGAAGGCCTTTTTTTAGTCCGATTGCAGATAGTACCACGGATCTATTTTCAAGCTCAAGGAGATTAGTCATAGTACAGGGCGAATCAAAAGTCGCAGTACACCCTGTTTTTTCGAAAACCTTGCGGGAATTGGGAAATCTGAATATTCCAGTAAGATATGGATGAGGTGGTCTATCTTTTACGGTAAGTACCGAACATGACCGCCATCTTGAAATGGCCATCTTGAATCTAAGTCAATTTTTTTAAATGGAAAGGGGGTCGTGTGATATATCAAATAACATTAGCATTTTCTGCCGATATCATTCCTGTAAACAGATTTGAAGTAGCAGTTATGGTTCAAAAGTTACAACACATTTTGCTTGGAATTACAGGCTGAAATGTTCTCCATAAAAGACAGTCATTTAATGTGTTCAACGTGGTGTCCTCTTGGTCAAAGCACATTTGAAGGTGCTGAATCCAATTTTCATGCACTCGCAGAAGGATTTCCGCAGAAATGCTGGCATACGCTTGTTCAATGCGTTGCTGGAGATGGTGTCTGTCAGATTTTCTCTGCATATACGAGTTGCTTTAAATGACCCCACAGATAAAAGTCAAGTGGTGCGAGATCAAGTGATCTGGGTGGCCATTCCAGAGCACCACGTTGGCCAATCCAATGACCAAGAAATTGAACATCTAGCCACTGACGAACATCTGAATCATAGTGTGGTAAAGCCCTTTCCTGTTGAAAGAAAGAAGGAAAGCTGCCATCTTCATTCAGATGTGAGGGAAACACCACTTCTTGCAGCATTTCCAGGTAGCGATGAGCATTTAGGTTCTGGTCAATGAAAATGGGTCCAATTACACGGGTACCCTATATTCCACACCACAATTAGTTGACTTCACCACTAACATGAAAGTTTGCCTCATCACTGAACAAGATACATTGTGCAAATAAGGGATCTTGTCGATGTTGCTCTAGGGCCCACGTGCAAAACTGCATACATCTGTCTGGGTCTTCCTCTGCTAGATACTGGAGTATCTGAATCTTGAATGGATGCCATTGATGAGCATGAAGGATTTGTACGATCGATGACTGGCTGATTCCACATTCTGCTGACAAACGTCGTGTGCTGCGTTGTGGGCTCTTGACGAAGGACGCTGAAACCGTTGTTGAGGTTATCTCATCAGTTGCACTTATTGGACGGCCACTCCGTGCCTTATCAACCACAGTCCCAGTTTCTCGGAATTTCTTAATTAAGCACCTGACAGTTTTGTGTGAAATCGGAGGTCTTTCTGGGTGCCGATTGTTAAAATCTGCAGCTGTGACACGAAAACTTCGTTCTCCAGACATCAAAATGACCTCAATTCTCTCCTCCATGGTCAAAGCCATCTTCAGTTACCTGCTACAAAATGAAACAAAATGTGTTGTAACTTTTGAACCATAGCTGCTACTTCAAATCTGTTTACAGGAATGAAATTGTCAGAAAATGCTGATGTTATTTGATATTTCACACGACCCCCTTTCCATTTAAAAAATTGACTTAGATTCAAGATGGCCGATTTCAAGATGGCGGCCATGTTCTCTACGTACCGGAAAAGATAGACTACCTCACCCATATCTTACTGGAATATTCAGATTTCCCAATTCCTGTAAGATTTTCGAAAAAACAGGGTGTACTGCGACTTTTGACTCACCCTGTAGATCGAGAAGAAAGAAATCCGTATTGTTTAACACTCAAATAAGGAGAATAAGGAGAAGTAATAAAGCCTGTTAAAAATTATTTTTTCTAAGACTTTAGAAAATGAGTTATTAAGTAATATGGAACGGTAGTTAGATGGATCATCATGACTGGCACTTTTAAAAAGAGGCACAACAACAAATCCTTTCCATTTTTTTTGGGTAACATTCAAATCGCACACTAAGATTAAAAATAAATTGGAGAGGTCTAACGAAGGAAATAGAGCAACCTTTAATAATAAAAGCAGGTACTAAGTCAGGTCAACACTCTTGGAACCTTTAAGTTTTTATTGGTCTCTGAAAGCTCCTTCTCAGTAATTAATAAACTCAGAAACAGATGGAGAAAAAGAGAAAGGACAGTCTATAGGTAAGGCCACACAGAGCGCTACGCGACGGACGCTATTTTCGCTCCGATTTGTATACAAGTCTGTTTATTTCATTGTTTATTTGAAGATTCACGTAAAGAAACGATGTTTATTACAGTTATAATTATGCCAAATGATATTTTTCTGTCATAGTATTTCATAGTATTTCGGAACGAGGCTTTACAATGCCAAATATTAAGATAAAGGAAGCTAATAGTATTTGCTTTGATTTTTGTTCCTGAAGTATATTTTGAAAAATACAGGAATAAACGATGAAGCTAGATAGTATGCTATGTAAAGCCATTATTTTTTATTCTTTTGCACTTATTTGCTCAGAAACGCCATAATCGTAGCATATTCACATGATTGAAATCAACGAAAGCAAAAAATTTAAGATGCGTCCACACAAACCGCGACGGACGCAATGGACGTGACGGCTGCTACGCGTCCAAAACATTTGCGCCTCTATTCACATTGTAAGTGGCCACGCAGAGCTGCGACGCTACGGACGCGACGTTCTGGACGTTTTGGACGAGGAGGGTTTTGTTTGGGCAAATATTTTCTGAATGTCCAAAACGTCCGTCGTGGACGGGCATTCGTAGTAGAAAAACAATGGTGATATGCACATCGCCTGCAGCTTCGGTGATTTCAATCGTGTGAATATTCTACGATTATAGCATTTCTAGAGCAAATGAATACATGTTTTTTGGAAAAAAATGGTTTTGTAGTTATAAAAATACAGATGCATAATTCATTAAAAGAAGTATAAACAAAAGAATAAAAACAGTGGCTTCACATAGACAGCAAACCAACGAGATTGGAAAATATACTTTGAAAGAGACAGGAACAAAAATCAAAAAAATTAATATATGTTATTATAAAGCCTCTATCCATATCGTTCCGAAAGAACTATGAATAAAAAACATATTGCATAATTAAACCGCAGTTATCGTAGTATTTATAATTAATTACAATAATTACAGCATAGATATTAATTATATTAATTCGTCATAACTATAATAAACATTATTTCTTGTAAATTTAAATTTATCCTCTCTTTACGTAAATCTTCAAATAAGCAATGAAACAAAAGGAGTTTAAACAAATCGGAGCGAACATAGCATATGTCGCATCGGTTCGGTATGGCTGTAGTTTTAGCTGCAGGCGATAAACACATCACCATTGCTAGTCTACTGCGCACTCCCATCCATGTCGGACGTTTTGGACGTCCAAAAAATATTTGCGCAAATAAAACGTCCAGAACTTCGCGTCCGTAGCGTCCGCAGCTCTGTGTGGCCACCTACATAGAGAATAAAGGCGCATATTTTTTTTGGTCGCATAGCGTCCGTCCCATCCGTCGCGCTCTGTGTGGCCGTAGCTATACGAATATCAGAGCTACTCACATTCTTTCTGGGGAAGAAGGATCAAATATTGGAGAAATTCTTTTCACAGTGCTTTAAAATCTTCTTATAAAGATTATTCCGGTCAATAATTATTTGAGATTTAGATTTTTTTCTCCAGTCACAAAATTTATCGTAATAACATTGGTTGCCGGATTTTTTCCATTGTCGATACCAAAATCTCTTTTTACGAAGAAGGAATCGCAGTTGAGGGGAAACCATTTTGGATATTTAGCACGTTTTCTTATGCCCGGAGTAATATAATAATTCAAGCCATTATATACAATGAAATAAAAATAAAATACAGCTCATCAACATTAGATATTGAATATACTCCTGACCAATCAAAATTCTCAAAATATTTATAAAGCCCGAAATAGTCTCCTCTCAGAAAATTCCAAGGAGCACGCTCAAAGTTGTTTTTAATAGTAATAGGCTTCACATCAATCAGAATATCCAATGGAGGAAGATATTTATCAATCATCACTAATGGCTCTGTAACGTGTATTTGCTGGGTAGTTTCAGAATTAGCACAGTGGAAAACTTGGAATAACGTTAACAGTGAACGGGAAATAATAAAGTTTATTGAAATAAATTAAAGGCAAAGGAAAACGGTAAATATCAACAGCTTATAGCTTAAGATTGTTACAGCTAACGGCTTACATTTAAACTTAAATGGTCTACTAGACTCAAAATAGAAATAATGAAAGTGAAACTAAATGCATTCTTTCACAAAAAAATTCACAGAGAATAATTGGAGGATAGATACACAAATGCAATTTAAGTGTTAACCAATAAGTTCCCTCATAAAAGCATACTGCCAAAAGCTTTAATCCAATGAGAACACTTCTTCAAATATATATATGACACATCAAACAATCAGTTCACTAAACGAAAAGTTCTCACAGTCATTTAAATATAGTTCCTATGCTGTAGCTAGCACTAACAAGAACGGGCACTTGGGACACCTACTCTTCGAGTTGTTTCTGAAAAGCTTAAATTATATACAAAACATTGTTAACAAATTCAGAGTTCAAGTCCACTTCGGTAAAAGGCACTAATTGAGTTAATTGGTTTAATCACCTGGTTTCCAAATTCACTAGACAAATGAACAAGAAATAGTATTAGCTTTCACGCTAAACAACTCGGAAGCAATTTAACCCACAATTACGTGGAACAAGAAATGGCTAAAACAATTACGACACAAGATAGGTTTAATACAACGGAAGTTGAGCTAACGTCAAGCCCAGTTCTTTGTCCAAATATGCCGCCATTCCGTATGGCCACAACCCACTTATTATAATCTGATAACGTAGCTCACGATAAGTAAGCTCGAGGAACGAATATCTTATTAAAGTGACAATACTGCCTACTGAAAAATGAACACTTACGAGTGTCGACGTCCATTCCGTTATCGTTCGTCGAACTGGATATGGTGGAATTGACTCAGACGGTTGCGGGTACGGAGGACTGCTTCCGCAAGTCGCCTGCCATGTTGGCAACATCTCCGCTGCTCTCACTTTGCTGCATAACTCACTCGCCGCCCCGCTCGGCTCGGCACACGGTGAAGAACCAGTCGCTGGCGGTAGAGAAAACTTTCCGATCCCCTCGAACTTCCCAATGGCGTAAGATTCCTTATTTGGCGGCCGGAATCCCCGCGCTGAGTTGCCATCTCCTCCTCCTTGCTCGGTCGGTCCTTTCTCTTTCCTCCCTCTCTCCGGCGAATTTCAATCCCGGGTCGAATTCACGCTCTCTTCTCCCATTGGTCCGAGTGTGATGATGGAGCTGACGGCATTGCTGACATCGCCTCGCCTTCCTCTCCGAATGATAGAAGATTTGAGAGTGAAAGCGAGCGACGTCATCGGAATTCACATTGCCATCTGAATTCCGTGACAGGCTCCACTGTATCAGTGATGGAGGCGTTAATATTGGTCAGAACCAAATCCAAAATACTAAAATTACAATTCGAAACATTGTTATATTACCTTAATTGAAAAAAGGCACAAAATTAAAATAATCTTGTGCTATTTTGAAGCACAAGGATATTATTACCATTATAAAGTTCATCAGTCCACGAAACCCTTGGCAAGTTAAAGTCGCTAATAAGCAATAGAGAACAATCATATACACTGAGTTTGCAAAAATCATGGGATAGCAAGCACATTGACTGATGGGCACGGCTCACGAATTCACAGGGGTAACGGATTCTGGGAATGGACCATTAGACGTTGTGGGAAGAGCTTGTATAAGTGATTAATCAGAAATGGCACGTCGTCGCGAGTTGACGCTCTTTTGAACGGGGTATGATAGTAAGTGCCCAACGCATGGGATGTTCCATTTCGGCAGTGGTGCAGTGTTGGCTTTCCCCGCTCAACTGTCTCCAGGGTGTATCGGGAATGGCTGGATGAAGGCATCACAGTCCACAACAGGCACCATACCGGGCGTCCAGCTGCCCTGAATGATCATGACCGGCGACACCTGGGAGAATGATTCAGAGAGACAGGAGCGCAACAGTGCAGCAATTCACAGACCAGTTCAATACTGGCCGCACTAGAAACATCTCTCGGTGGACAATCTGTCGAAATCTGCATGCCCTCAGGTTTGGCTGCCGTCGACCTACACGGGTGCCAATGTTTACCCAGCGTCATCGGACACTCCGGCGTGCATTTGCCACCAACCATCTTGGCTGGACTCTGCAACAGTGGCGTAACGTTATATGGTCAGATGAGTCACGATATCAACTGTACTACGCTGATGGGAGGCACCATGTGTGGCGCAGACCTCACGAAACGATGGATCCCACATGTCAACAGGTGGTGGTGCAAGGTAGTGGGGCGTCAGTGATGGTCTGGGGTGCATTTTCCTGATTTGGAATGGGATCTCTGGTTATTCTGGACCAAACGTTGAATGGTCCATGGTATCATCAACTCATCGGAGACCATCTGCACCCGTTATTGACATTTCAACACCCTGATGATGTAGCAGTCTTTCAAGATGACAATGCTCCACCACATCGCTCCAATGTCGTCTGCGAATGGTTCGAGGAGCATGCAGGAGATGTCCAACGACTGAACTGGCCAGCCCGGAGCCCTGACATGAATCCCATCGATCATATCTGGGATGCTGTTGAAGTCAGGCTGAATCCTCCACCCACGAACGGGCAGCAACTATCTTCGGCTCTGCAGACTATCTGGTGTCAACTGCCTCCAGAAGTGTACCAGGGACTTGCAGACTCGCTACCACGCCGTATTGCTGCACTCCACAGGGCCAGAGGGGGCCCGACCAGATATTAAGTAACTATCCCATGAGTTTTGCTAACTCAGTGTTTATGTAGCAGTGCTGTAAGGTCATCAAAATATACACAGAATCTATTTGATGCAGTAGCTGGCGGGAAGTAATGATTTACCAATAGAAATTGTCTCGAGTCATCACCAATAAACCCGAGCCATCATACTTTATTGCTTCTCTCAAGATCGTAAAGTCGTTAGCAAGAAATACCATTTTTGACGGCAACAAGGACGCCACCACCACGCCTACCATCTGTGTGATCTCTTCTAAAAATACGATAAGCAGAAGGAAGGATATTTTCTTATTGAGCATCAAACAAATCACATCAGAATTAGAAAGTACGGCAGCATCAACAGTTGCTCCATCTTGGCTACAATACTCCTGATATTTTGACAGTAAATGGAGAGCGTAGAACAACGCTGATCCATCTTATAAGTTAACAAGATCGTTCTCTGTAATGACTTTAATCGGTTCAGCACATTAACCTTTGCGAAGATAGAAACCAGAACCAACCAACCAAAAGGATGTATAATTTTTTCCTTCTTAAGTTGTTGCAGCCGATAATGTAATTTCATATATTTTCTAGGAATGAAGTGATAAGCTGTGATTTTATCAGTATCAGTACAAACATAGGACGAACAGGATTGCGATAATACGGTGTTAGGCCTGCATGCGAAGCTTCCCATGCTCTCATTGAGTTGCGAGAACAACGATTGTTTCCGAGGGGAGACAGGAGGAAGCCAAGGAGACAATACAATAAGCAGGGGCGATCTGTTTTGGATTCCTGCATGCGAGCAGGCAGATTTACTGGTGGAAAGAGGTAGCAGCATAAGCGCGCATGTCACCGGTGAAAGTTGCATAGTGCGTTGCGAAGCTCTTATTCTTACTTACGAAGGTGAGCCTTCTTTAGAGCTAATGTTGGTTAGTGCTAGGATTCGGAACATTGTCTGGATATTGTCATTAATATTGCTAGTCGCATTACTGGGCGTAGTTTGTAAGGCGCGCAAACAATTTAGCATAATAATTAATGTTCCTTTATTTTTGTTTTGTTCTGATAGTGCATCCAATTGCGTTGTTCTTCAGAGAAGGCAATTTAGCCATTCGGATTCCAGTAATCCTCCCGCCAAAAGGATTACACAACGGGTTTGCCGTTGTGCAGTAGAGAACTTCAGATGTCCGCGGAAGTATAGGAGAATATTGCAAAATAAACATTTATGCAAAGTAGTTGCATTGATCACGTATACTTTGGCATATCTTGTAATTAAATCTATTAGGCGAAAGCCTCCTATGTTACTTGCTATTAATGCTAAACTTTTGGATTAATATTCGGCAGGCCAGGACGGTAGCTGAGTCTCCGTTGGTGTGTATTATCCTTTCTTTATTGCATGTTAAATTAAACTAGATTGGTGGGCTAATGCATCAGATGTTAATTACCATTAACCTTAAATTTTCTGGTTTAATAGTTCTTAGAGCAGGATGGTTGCTGAGTCTCCGTCTCCACTTTTATTATTGACCCTAAATTAAATTGAATTAATAGGCTAAGGCCTCTCATGTTGAATTCAATTAATGTTAAATTTCTAGTTCAATAATTCTTAGACGAGGACAGTTGATGAATCCCTGTTATTGTATAATTCCATTTCTTTAAAACTTTGGAGGTCCTATGAGAAATTCTGTTTAATATTCAACTTAATTTTAATTGTTTTATGCAGTTATTGTAATCACTTAGTATCACGCAGAAGCATCTTAGGATTATTTGTATTTTATTAATTTGAATATTTTGGTTACTTTGAGAATTTCAATAAAACTAATTCTTCAAATGCCAACTTTGCTATCTCATTTAAACTCCACATTTCCCCACTCTATAGTTACGTTACACAAATTCCACGACAATAGGCCGTTTATCAATTACCACTTCATTTGCCGGACGCCCAACATGAAAAATGGCCTTAACATCAGCTGAAGAAATACTGTGGTTAATTTCCTGTGAGAGTAATGTCAAGCAGTTAAGTAAATTAACACCCTTTTGCAGAAAGACACCGCATAAAACCAATCTCTCCCTGGAATTTTCCGAATCGTCCTGGAAAGTCTGGCCACTCGAATCAACTTATTTCTTATTAGTAATTTCCTCAAATTTAGCTTCAATCGTAGCAGATTTGTCTTGGCAATCCGCCAACTGGGTTTTTAATTTAGAGGTTTCTTCCTCATAGCGATTTATCTTCAAATTCAGTTTCTCAACTTTTAAATTAAGATCATCAAATCTTACCTTGAAATGATGTAGTTTTCGTAGAATTGACCAGTTTTTCGTCCAAAGATAAACCAGGAAATTTGGTATGGAACACTGTGCGTGATACAGGAGAATTGACAAGGGAGACGGGCCACACGTTTTACAAGTCCACTCAATGTCCTCTGCCTCAATCCGCTTCAAGTCCACTTCTGTGATATCTGCATATTTTAAATGGAATAATTTATGACAAGGACCATCGCAATAAATGGATTTTAGTGACTTTTTAATGTACTGTTTGCAATTAGCCACATAAGCATCCGGCCATTGCAAACCGGAACCACTGCAAAATTACATAAACTAAAAATACAATGTATTTTAAAATTTATTAATAACATGTAATTCGTTTATTAAGGATAAATAAGTGAGGTGAAAATAAACCTGTTATAATTATTTATATGCAAGAAATCATAATTGAAAACAAAATTTGAAGGAAAATCAATAGTTACAGAATTTACTGATTGTCAGTTATATTTCCAGACGATAATAAGAAAATCTTTGGTAAAAATAATGCATTTAATCCGAATTTTAGAGGAAGCATAATTGACTTGATAGGGCCAACTGGGCCAACAATGGCGGATTTAGTAGCAGACGACAAAGTTTGCCGTACTTTCCTAATCTAGAGGTTTAGTCTTACTGTCCAAAGTTTAAGAACAGCACCACTTTGGGAGAATAAAGTGCGACCAATGGCAGTGACACAGTTTCCCCTGAACTCCACGAATATTTTTATTTCGGCATCACAACGATCAACAAATGGTGTCGCCATCAAAATTCTTGGATTGAACGAATGCTGCACACAATGAAAGCGTTTGGGTAAAACTTTAAATAGGCAACAATGCACAAAATACTAGTATGCAAACATAAGCACCAACACACGAAATATTCAAAATATGCACAATAAAGCTTAACAGCTTAAAAACCTCAATTAAATGAATTACTTATTCGAGGAAAAATATGCACTATGTGCACAATCTGAAACAAATCATTAGATTCAACAATACTCAAGGTCTGTCTTAAATGACTGGTAAAGTTTTGTATCATTTATATTTATTGTAATCAATTTATTTTTCATAAAAACATTTTGATGAAATTAAAGTAAAATTTTTAGTTGGACATTTTACTGCTTCATTAATGATATATTTCGATAAGATTTGTATTATTTTTCCCTTTGAGAATACCATATAATTTTCGGTGGAAGGATGGATCATAATACTGTTCCTATTAACTAAACAGGTGGTGGCCTTACAGTATAACAGAGGGACATCAGGAGTTCCAACTAGTTTCGCCATTTATTCCCGGCTTTGTCAAGGATATACAGCAAGAGGCATGCAAGCCTTTATATATACAGAACAGTGGTACAAGTTAAGCAATGAGCATAAATACATACAAGAAACAATAGGATATAAAGCAAGGGGGCCAATGAGAAAAAGGACATAATGGCCAGTAGAATAAAATAGAATAATCACAAAATTTTTTTTTTAAGATACACAAAAGAGAAGTTGTACAGAGATGGTGCGTTTAACGCAGACCGAAAAGAGAACATATCCGGTTGTCCTAAGACAAGAGAATTAACCTAAAAAAACATAATAAAATAAAGGGGTAAGAAACTTACAAAATGCAGAAGAAACATAAAATAAAGAAAACGAGAGAAAATCATAGTAGATCAGATAAAGAATTAAGTATTGCAAACACGTTAAAGTCCGTCTGGCAATTGAGAAGCAAGTGTGGGGTGGACCTCTTGGCCTTGAATATTTCGATCGCTTCGAGGGTAGCAGTTTTTTCAAGTTTATTACAGATGTGCAAGACAGACATAACCTCTTCTTTTGGCAATTTTTATTTTTGTCTAAATAATAAGTATATTTCTTTTTCAAGTTATGATCCTTTACAATAAATTCTAGCTTTAATAACTTTTTTAAAATTGTGCAAATAATACATATATTGTGCAAATAATTTCTGAAAAGATACGACCTTACACTGGAAGCACTTTTTGAAAGCTTTGCTTTCATCATTCAGTTCAGTTTGGTGTTCTCATTGGCTGCTGAATGATGAAAGCAAAGCTTTCAAAAAGTGCTTCCAGTGTAAGGTCGTATCTTTTCTTTTCTTATTTTGTTATGGTGAAAGAGTTTATTTAATATTATATCCTTAACGTTTTACCTGGTGTTTTAAATTTTCAATTTATTTTATTAATGAAATGATAAGCCTTGCTCTTGATTAAATTTCTTTTGTAAGAAACCTGTTAATAAGCATCTTTCCATTAGACTATTAAAGATATGTTGAGGTTTATGTAATTTGACAGTAAATTACTTGTTGCATGGATAACATCACTTACCAATTTTTTTCATCTCATTTGGGTTTTTAGCAGTCTTAAAATTGTAAGAAGTTTATACTAGTAGACTATATGGTCATCAGCTATAGTTTTAAAATTTTCTTTCTGACTTGTACAATAAACTGTAATGAAGGCTTTAGTATTTGTTAATTCAAAATTTTCATAATCATATACTAATATTCAATGAATGATTATACATAATTTGTATTATATTCATAGATATATAGATATTGAGTATGGACTGTTCAAGTTATTCAGTTACTATATGTACCTTGACATAAATGTGTACTAAGCACTTGCATGAGTTTGTCCTCAAATTAAGTCAGAGCAAGAGGAAATCAAACCTCATTTATGACAAACTTAAAAGTGCTTCCAGTGTAAGGTCGTATCTTTTCTTTTCTTATTTTGTTGTGGTGAAAGAGTTTCTTTATATTTATACCTTTAATTATTACTTTCCGCATAATTTTTTCCAATATTTTTTAGGTAAAACGTTATCAAAAATTCAGTACTGAATTAAATCCATTATGTTAAATCCACTGTAGTAATTCTTGATAAACCCATGAGAGCTAAGCCAACTTTTAATGCTTACAAAGCTAAGTGCTTCAATTTTACATCCAGTATACCCGAAAGAGAAAGAAAATTTAAATGTTTATTTTAATAATATAATTGACACGTTAAATATAATGTGTGATGAATCTGTGATGTTGTAAAAAAATAGGATTTTTTAGCCATCACATGTTTTCATTTGTGAAATATTTTTGAATTCTGAAAATAAATATAGTGAAATGTAATAGTTTCAGTTTTAACAAATGCTGTGGATATATTATTATATGTTCCATGATTTGTATTCAATATTTTTTTTGTTTCAACAATGTTGCCTAGATTTATCAATTGTTGATTTAGCAGCTGATGTCATTCTATAATTTGCATGTTCAAGCTTCAAGGAATGCATTACCATTGTTTTCGTGTGCTAGCCATGAGCCGTTGGATTGTTACTCCAAAAGCTTAAATTGAACAACACTGCAAATTTTCTTCACTGCTCACCAAACCATCAGCCAGGATGCCAACCTGATTCTGCTCCTGGCCTAAAAGTTTGTGTAGTGTGTTTGCCTCCCCCTGGTGTTTCCTGGGGGAGGTCTACTTTCTCCCTCAAAACTAAAAACTTTCTTGATATCAACCATGGATCGCATGATTGATATGATTGCCGACGGCCCCTTCGCCGTCGGCATGTTCATGAAGGAGCTATACGCTAAAACGCGTATACCTCTGGTTCTCCCGTCGGGTCACCCCGCTGTGACTGTTCTGCAGAGGCTTTCTTCGACAGAATCGAAGATGCTCTGCAGGCAACAGAACGTAGCAGACCGCATAGTGGCTGCGGACTTCATCAAGGTTGGACAAACCACCGTCCACCTGAGTTATGCCGAACCCGGATATGTTGCAGTTCTTATCCGGGGCGCATCACCACTGATGGCTGAGAAATACCTCAAAGACTACATGTCGGACTATGGGGTGGTGCGTAGAGTTTCGTACCCCCTGCACCCAGATTCTCCTCTTCAGATGACGGGCGACATCGTAGTCTTCATGGAGCTCCATAGAGACATTCCTTCGAACCTTGTGATGCGCGGAATAACCGTCTCCGTGTCGTACAAGGGCCAGAGGCAGTGCTGCTGGTACTGCAGAAAGAGTTCTCATGTTCGAAAAGACTGTCCTCTCCTCCGGAAATGTGATTTCTGCCACAAGACCGTGCACAAGTTCCACCAGTGCCAGGAGAGGTCAGATGCCCTAGCAGCAGCCCCAACGCCATCGCCTTAAGGAATGTCGTCCCAGCAACCAGGAAAGATGACTTCACCGGCCAAGTCAACTGAGCCAAGCAGAGCAACAGCGCCTCGTCCTCTACCAAGGACGTCGAAGACGACCCCATCGTTGTCGTCACCTCCTCCTTCATCGGGGAAATCGAAGTTGGCCCCACCATCGACGCCTTCTTCATCACCAAGGAAGTCGAAGGCGACCCCACCATCGTCGCCTCCTCCTTCACCAAGGATTTCGAAGATGACCCCACCATCGTCGCCTCGTCCTACGACTCCTGGGAAAGAGATGCCGACTCCCCCTCCTCGGCCTAGTGTGGTACAAGAGACTGTCTCCTCTCGTGCACCTTCGCCTGATGTTTCCCCAATGTTGGAGGACTGTCAATCTGCTGAAGTCATCTTAGACGATTCGTTGTGCTCCGAGTCGGTGTTTGGTGTGGTGGAGTTTCCAGCTCTTTCTCCACCTGCTCTTTCATAGGCTTCGCAGCCTCTTCGAATCGCCTGTGCGCCCACGCCTAGTAATATTTCATCTTCTGCTGGGACTACCAAGCCATCAGGTTGTGCTCAGCGGGATCTTCTTGCGACGCCTAAGAGCCCTCGCAAGAAAAATGCCCGACGACATCGTAGCAAGAGTGACGGGATTCCTATGTCCTCATCATCTGAACGAGACAGCTGCGTAGACCATCATCATCGCAGCCCCTCTTCCTCTTCGGGACGTGCTCGCTCCCCTAGACGGAAGACATCTGAGCCTCCTCCGTCATCCGTGAGGCTGAAGACTCCTTCAGATACAGGTCAGCCCCAATCAGCCTAAATTCGCAGTGAAGGTCTTTTCCCTAAACGTTCGTTCCCTTGGTTCGTCTTTCAAGCAATCGGTTTTGTCATCATTTGTTGCCCTGTACAGGCCAGATATTCTACTCCTTCAAGAGGTAAAGCTAGCTGCTTCGCAACAGCTTGCTAACCTACCTGGCCTTCGCAGTCAATATCCATCCGCGCAGTTCTTCATCAACTCATCTTCGCCACATGGACAGGGGGTTGCTACCATCATCTTCAACCCCTCCATTGTGGTGTCGAACTGCGTCTTTGACTGTGAGTGCAGGGTAATTTCTTTGGACCTCCTGCTATCTGGTCTCAAATTCCGATTGCTTAATGTGTATGCCCCGTGTTTATCAGCAGAGAAACGGACATTCTTTGAAGACCTGGACTTTTACCTATGCTCGTCCTTGCCTGCAGTGGTTGCTGGGGACTTCAATTGCCATCCGGATGAGAACAACATCTTTTCATCTGGGTACGTCTACCAGTTGTGCCAGCGGAATGCACTATTCGATCTGTGGGCGTCTTCTTCCCATTCCAACCAATGGGGGTCCACCTTTCCTCTGTGTCATCAAGGTTGGACCTTTTTCTAGTAGACGCCACTTTCGCTGGTGCCACTGGTTCCATGGAGGTCATTCCGTGCTCTTTTTCAGACCACAGTGCCATCAAGTGGTCCTGGAACCCTCCATTCCCTGCCTCCTCTGCAGGTACTACTTCGGACAATTGGTTCCTGAACGTTTCTCTGCTTGACATCGATAAATACAAGGGAATGTTCGTTCGTTTTGTGGAAAGACACCTTCACAACCTGCCTCCGTCGTTAGGTTCGTGGCTTTCATTAAAATTAAAGATCCGTCGCTTCTTTAGAAAGATTGGGTGTGATGCTGCCAGACGCAATCGGCGCCACCTCCTCATGCTCCAAGAAATCCTGCGCCTCCTCTGCTGTTCCATCCCGAAGGGGGCTTATGCTGATGACATCCGCCAGGTGAAGAGCGAGATCAATGCTCTAATGATCCGCAAGGCCGCCGGCGCAGCTTTCAGGGCCAAACTGTCCTGGGCGTCTGACGTCCGGAATATGTCGTCAGCTGTGTTCGCTGAGGAGAGGCGTCGCGCCAACAAGAAGAGGTGCCATCGTTTGGTGGTGGAGAATGGGACAGTGGAAACCGACGCTGACATCTTGTCGGCTTTTCACTCCCATTTTTCATCATTTTTTGGCCACCCAGTCTTTCCAACCGACGCCACGACGAATTGGATCGAGGCACTTAGACCTTTCACTGCTGATGCTGGCCTGTCAATTACCCGTCCCTTTTCCGAAGATGAAGTCAAGAAGTTTTTGTTGATGGATGGCCGTCATCAGTCCAGCCCTGGATTAGACGGCATCCCGTATTCGTTCTACAACGCGACTTGGAAACTTCTTGGGCCTTCCCTGGTGCAAGTTTTCAACTCCATTCTTAAGGACCCTTCCTCCATCACGTCGGACTTTACCGCAGGGAGAATCATCTTACTCCCCAAGGTACCGAATCCTGAACTCGTCACTCAGTGGAGGCCTATTACTCTACTCAACATAGATTATAAGGTCTTCACTGGCGTGCTCTAGCAACGGCTAAAATGCTTGGCCGACGAGTTCTTCGATCCGGGACAATCCTGCTCCATTCCATCTCGCAGGATGTCCGACAACATCATCACCATCAAATGTGTTATGGAGGAAGCGTGTGCGCGTCGTCAGACTCTTACCGTCCTAAGTCTTGATCAGGAAAAGGCCTTTGACAAGGTGAATCACGTGTTTCTTTTCCGAGTGTTTCACCATCTTCATCTTCGGAAATTTGCTACGATTATCTCAGCACTGTATGCTTCTGCCACGTCATGCGTGGCGATTAATGGCTCCAATTCGCCTTTCTTCGAACTGTCCAAAGGCGTTAGGCAGGGGTGTCCCATCTCTCCCCCCTTATATATTTTCTATTTGGAGCCATTATTACAATTTCCTAATCGCCACCCAGATGTCCGGGGGTACGATTTGCCAGCTGCTTCCATCAACATCCATACGCTGATGATGTAGTGTTATTTGCATCTGATGCGTATTCCCTGGGCATCTATAAAGAATCTTTTGATCACTTTAGCACTTCGACGGGAAGTTCCATCAATCTCGTCAAGTCTAAAGGCATCGCTATTGGGAAGTGGACAGTGGACTATCTTCAAATCTTCCCAATAACCTGGTGTGAGCAAATTACAGTGCTGGGATACGTCTTCTCCTTTCTACCCGACATGGACTCTCGTCACTGGCAGCAAGTTATCGACAAGTGTTTGTCTCGCCTTGGCAAGAACTTTCGTTATTCCACCTCGATGTTTATCAAGGCGAGGTTCATCAAGACACACATCTTGTCCCTATTGACATCGAAATGCCTATTCACCTTGCCATCTCCTCAACTTTTGAAGAAGGTGCATGGTGCGATTGCAGACTGTATTTGGGGGTATGCAGAAGCCTGTCATCCCCTTCGCCGGGAACTGCTGTATATCCCCTTCGAGGGAGGAGGCCTGGGCCTGCCTAACATTCGGCACTACCTCATTGCGGCCAGAATGGCTGCCTTGATCCGGGTCTTCCTTCTTCCCCCTCCCATCTGGGCCAATTTTCTGTTCCTGCACCTGCGTTTCTTTTTCAAGGTGAATGGGCTACCAGTTCCCACTTCGCTGCCAGTGACTATCAACCTACGATCTCCTGGGTTCTATAACCGAATCCAGAGAGACCTAGCGACTTTTGTCTCGGATTTACGTCAGGCAGACCCACAAGACTGGGGGAGCCTATGTCTATCTTGGTTCTTCCAGCAGGCCGACCAGGGTGCGTCTTCTGACATCGTGCGCTGGCACCCCGAATATCCATGGTCAGCCATCTTGAAGGCCATCAAGTCCTTCGCCTTCAAGAGGACTGTGTTCAATTTTCAATGGCGTCTGCTGCACCATGGATTCTTTACTCTCCAACGTCTACATCAGTGGGGAGTAGTCGGCTCTGCTGGTTGTTTGGTTTGTCGGTCTCCTGAATCCATCGACCATGTGTTTTTTGAGTGCCCGTTCGCACAGTCCATCTGGGATCGCCTTTCAGTCATTTTGATCTGACTGCCTTCTCCATCCAGTCAGTGAGATTTCTGATGGACTACTCCACCGGTGTTGCTTATAAGCTGGACCTGGCCACTTCCATCGCCTTCATGAACAGGGAGCTTTGGCTGGCTCGTCAGCAACGATTTGCTGGTGTGCCTTCACCAGCCTCAGCCATCTGGAGGAGAAGTGCCTCCCATCTTAGGTCTTTCCTCCAGCTCGAGTGGCCACGGCTTGGCCCAGCTACGTTTCGGAGACGCTATTCGTCATCTCAGCATCTCTGTAAGGTCATTGGAGGGGATACGAACAACATCTCGTATCTCTTCACCTTTCCCCTCAACATCGATGACCCACCGGTGAGCGGACGGGCCTCCTCTTGAGGCGTTTACATAGGAGCAGCCCTTGAGGGCTGCCTGTATTCCTTTAGCATGTGCGCCTGGGCACCCTGCCTGTTTTACGATCTAAGGGTGCCCCTCTGGAGCCATACCACCGGCTCCAGTTCCAACAGCGAAATTCCATCTTGTGTTTACCGCCTCTTCAGTGTGTCTTCCATAGTTCTATCTTCAAAATGTAATAGCTTCCATAGTTCTATATTCAAAATGTATTTTTATTCTTCCTTCATCAATATCAGGACATGTAAGCAACTTTTCAATTTTCACTCTCACCTGTTAAGTCTGTTGAGATGGACATTCTTCATAAACTGTGATACAGATTGTTCTGGTTTTCCAGACAACCTCTTCTCCGGATTCCATTTACATCCAGTTCTAAATATGTAGCCTCCACACTGTTGTAGTGCGTCATGCTGATTGGGACTTAGTTAATTTTTTCTATTAGGACAATTTAACCTTTCTAAATTCATTTAAATTTTTTTTTATTTTTTTTCTTTTCTATCTTCAGTCTAGGCTAATATGTAATTCAAAATTTTTCTTTTTATCAATTTTTTGGGGGGTTTAATTTGTTAGCTTGTGTCCCATTAATTTTGTCTACATCCTGTTTGTGGTTGACTGATGAGTAGTCCCATTTAATAGTTTTTCTTATATATTTTAGCTTAAAATGCTATTATATTCTTTTTCATGTCTATGTGATATGAAATTTTCAATTTTCTAAGAGAATGTTGCTTCTCTTAATTTTTGTAAGTGGTTGAATCAATCCATGAGTTATTTTAATCTCATTGGTTACTCATTGTAACAATTTCTGAATAACCTCGTGTTATTTCACTCTGCCTATTTTTACATTAAAACTTTCAATGTCCGATTTTGTGTTGGCCACATATCCGGTTTTATAACTGTTTTCCTATGCACATATTTGTGTATTCTATAGTTTCTTCTCTTAAAACATTGTAATAACTTGGCTTGATTCAAGCATGGGGACAATATTAATTCTTGTTTGTATCTTACCTGCAATACTAATGTAATGCTCATTATATTTCTTGGGAAATTCAATTTATTTACTTCCTCAAAGGAAAAAGATATATGGGATAAATTTATAAACTTTCTTGCTTATTAAAATTCAGATATTTTCTTCCTTTTTGTGTCTGCTTCTAATTAGGTTGTATACACACACATTAAACTTTACTCAGCCAATTTCTAAATAACTTAAGATTCTGGTAAATATAAAAAAAAATAAACACAACGCAATGTCTGATTCAAATGATGTTTGAATCATAAATCCACTATATGGCACTTTAGTAATTTAATTTTCTTGGTGCTAGCGGAGCGTCTTAAGTAATTTCTCTTAATAAAATGTTTCTATAAACATATCATTCCTTTAATAAGAATTTTTAATAAAAAGCAAACTTTATTTTTTTTATTTAATATCTTTGATATCATAACTTCAATGTTCTTCAACGTTATAAATAGTACTAGTTTTGTTTGCTCAACTTTCTTTTAAATATAACATTAGGTGCTTGAACATCTTGATAATGTTCTTGAAATGTAAGTTTTGATTTGCATCTTCACACTTAGTTCACTAACCATAAATACATGGTTGTGACAAATCTGTAGTATAATCAATTACTCGTATGGGTAAACTTAGTAAAAACACAAAAGTTATCAGACGAATAATGATTAGATGAATAATGAAAGATAGAAAACTAAAAGAGGATATTATTCAGCTGAAGAAAAAAAATATGAAAATGTTAACTACTAAAGATCTAGCTATTTGTAATGAGCCATATAAAGTTTATATAAATGAATTTTTATCGCCATTCTCTTGGGAGTTATTCAAGAAATCACGCATAAAGGCTAAGGAAAAAGATTACAAATATGTTTGGGTTAAGAATTTAAAAAATTTTGTAAGATTCAATGACAAAAGCAAGGTGATAGAAATTAAACATAATAAGGATATCAGCAATATCTAAGTGATTTATAATGACTAATTATATAAGTGTAGGAGTTGTAATAATGATAATTTAAAAAATACTCGTATGAACTCCAAGTTAATTAGAATAAATAAATACAAAATAAATAATAAAATCACTTGAATAAAGGTCACCCGATGTGGAGAAATACAAAGTTGATTTGGACGAAACACTGATGAAAACGAAGGTCTTGTGGAGCTTGAAGGCTAGTTTACTACAGATTTCTCCCGCAACATGTTTTGCGTCATGTGCTGGCACGTGTGCCCGAAGTTTGTTGAAATGGAAACAGTCTGCATCATGTTGCAGTACAAGTGCCAAAGACACAGAATGTGCCAAGCGACTGTGTCACACAACATATGCCAAACTTGTGCCACAGAAGCTAAGTTTCCATTACTAAAAATGTATCCCGCAACATGTGTGTCATGTGCTGGCATATGTTCCCGAAATTTGTTGAAATGGAAACAGTGATCATCATGTTGCAGCACGAGTGCCGGGGGCAGAAATGTGTCAAGCGATTGTGGCACACGTTGTCCATATTTGAACAACAAATCACTCCACACAAAAAACTGGCAAAACTGTATCTGCAACTAGAAAACACATGTCGCAGGAAATTGGAAACGGTATATTTCCAGTTTCCATTTTAACAATCAGGTGCAACATGTGCTGGCACATGTTCCGCTTCATGTGCCTGGAACTTGTCAGATTAGAAAACCGCCTTTAGGCTGAATTCCATTACTACAAATTTATCCCCCAAAATTTGTGCATCATTTGCTGGCACATGTTCCCGAAATTTATTGAAATGGAAAAATCAACATGTTACAACACGAGTGCTGGTGACAGAAATGTGCCAAGCGACTATGGCACACAACATTGCCGCAACATTGCCAAGTTTCCATTACTAAAAATTTATCCCGCAACATGTGTGTCATGTGCTGGCATATGTTCCCGAAATTTGTTGAAATGGAAACAGTCATCATCATGTTGCGGCACAAGTACCGGGGGCAAAAATGTGCCAAGCGACTGTAGCATACGTTATCCATATTTGAACAACAAATCACTCCACATAGAAAACTGGCAACAACTGTATCTGAAACTAGAAAACACAGATGTCACAGGAAATTGGAAATAGTAGAACAATTACGCGCAACATAATGCAGACTGTTTCCATTCCAACAAATTTCAGGAACATTTGCTAGGACGTGTTCAGCGTCATGTGCCTGGAACATGTCAGAATGGAAACCAGCCTTTATGTAGACAAAAACACAGACAAAAAGACCTTGTGGAGGAATGTTACATAAAAACGCAAGAGAAGAAGATCTACGATGAGCGTCCGATGATAACAGTAGAAGAAAATCTATGATGAACAACCGATGGTCACAAGATTGGAGAGAATTATAAAAACGTTTTCGAAATTTTTATCCCATCCTCAGTTTGTAAAATTTTTTTGAATAAAATTGCCGTTATAAACATAATAATAAAACAATGAAATCAAAAACATTTATTTATTCTAATTTATTTATTCTATTCATATTTTTTAATTAATTATAATGACTAATATCAATAAAGTTATTTGTGATTGTTCAATAACTGTATTGAATGTTCGATAATTTCTGATAATTTTTGAATACATAATACTCTAAACTCCACATTTTATTATTGGCGGTTATTCACCGTCCAACGAAAGGAAGTAAATTAGCTTTCTTTGATGCTTTTGAGAATATCCTGGATGATATTATGTCTGATAAGTTTGTTTTTCTTGGAAGGAATTTTAACATTAATATTTTAGACAGAATTTTTTTATAATAATGATATTGTGACGTGTCCACTCTCCACTTTGTGAACATATTCACAAACAACAATCGAGTAGGAGCTGGAGAGTAGGCAAGTCAAGGGTTCGGGACCAGATATCAGGTACTGCACAGACTCAAGGTGGTGCATTCAATCATACTATATTTTATTTTATGTAAACACGTTACACACTATGACAACAAACTGGGTATATTTCTGAAACAATCCTAAATTCGAGGGGCCCCTACGAAATACTATAGTTCATCCAGGGAAAGATGGCGTGGGCAGAGCCTAAGGATTTTGAATTGGACAATCAGAGAAACGTTTGATCATGCGATTAATTATTCCTGGTTTACAGGTCTTAAGGTGAAGCGTTTTATCGATATTTTTACTTTTATTTCGTATGAAATTACTTATACTGCATATTAAATTTAAAAAAATAAACTTGATAATGCATGTACCCTTAAAAAAAGCTCTATCCTACCATGTGTAACAGTCAAGAGTGCAGGAGATCGTTTTTCTTATAGTAACGACTCCTCTCAATTACATTCCTTTGACTTTACCCCGGTCACATTATCCAATCAATTGTTCTATTTAAAGCAGAAACTTCACTTCAAAGTTATTTCATAAACCATAAGTCATCTATAGAGATCACTCGGAACGCAATGGGTCTGATATAAATAAAGGGGCTTTATTTAAAAGAACCTTCATGTATCATTTACAAGCTAAAAATATAGAGACCTTGATATAAAATTTCAATGTGATTTTAACTCCGAACTTTTAAGGTGTTCTAACCTTTTAGCACCCGTCCTTTTCAGAAATAAATAAAATTGAAAATTGTAATTTAAAGATTGGTGACCGACAACAGATCACGATCCAATGAAGGTAGTTATTTAAAAACAGTTAACTTGTATTACTTTAACAAATCGGGTTCTAACATAAGTTCCTCTCAAAACATTTTATTGCAATTATAATCCCACTAACAAAATCTTTGGTTAGAACTAAATTCAATTTAACAGTAAAAAGTTCATTTTAACTTTTCTTCTTTCTTTCATCTAGGCAAATTCAAGATTATCCATTATAAGGAAGAAGATATGTTCATCCCAACTACGTTCAAAATAATTCAGCGAAATCTAGGAGATTGGATACAGGAGACTACTTAAGAACGATTATTTTGCTAATCTTTTCTATTCTCTTTTTCTTTTATAGGGAGACGACAAACAGTCAAATTTAGGTCGCGTTGATTTAGACTGACGGGGGCAAGGTTAGTAGGGGGCGAGGGGGTGGCCGTGGCCTGGTTGTCTCGTCGGTTGGCTTGCTAATCGATGGAGTTCAGCAACTTCAGGCGTGGCCAGCTGCTGGCTGGGTGATGGCCAGGGCTTGAGGGCCACTGCTGGCGGGACAGCTATTTGGGGCACGGCTGTTGGGGGACTTTAGTCTGACCCATTTGCTGAATGACCAGTGCTGGTTTTCCAGCAGTTGGTGACAGCCTCTGGTTTGTTTGTCCGCCAGCAGCTCTTACATCATGAAACCCCCCGTGCTTCGGAGGGCACGTTAAGCCGTCGGTCCCGGCTGCTACTGTCATCTCATAGCAGTCGTTATTTACTGGGATGGCGCAAAACTCCCTCGTAGGTGTAGATGCCGCAGATTATTCGCGATAATCTACCCTCTGTACTAGACACTAGTAGGGGGCGAGGGCTGATATAAGGCTACGCAACTATAGGGGGAGTGTTAGTATATTAATAGGGAAACGTTAACCTTAAATACTATATCCGTCAAACGTTCGTTCTTTATGTCCATCTTTGTTGGAAATCGATCCATTGACTGCATGCATTCACACTGTGATGTAAGGGACACCTCAACCAGGGTTCGAATAGCTTTTCCTAGATTGACACACCTGATGATTTCGGGTTCCTGTAAAATAAAGAAGAACTGGACAGCTTCTTCGGAATATTTGAGTAAGGCCATTAAACTGTTTACCGGATTTTCCTTTTTTTTGACAGATATCCATTTTATTTTTGATTTCTAATACAGAAGATTTCTACTTGATTGGTCATCTCTTATTTCATTCTGAGCCTTTCAACAACCGACGAGGAGCCATTCGTGTTTGACTGCCCTCTTAATATAACCTATCTTTGTAGTTGGATTTTTCCTTAACGATGAGAACGGAAGAGATTAATATCTCTTTTCCAAATTTCAGTTCCGCTAACACCGATTCCCTCTTTTATTATTGCGCAGCCTTCATTCGACCCGACGTCATTTTATCGTCTTCGTCCATCCAAAAATAAAAATAAACTGTATCTTCAATGACCTCGAAGAGAAGTCTAATACCCCATTCGCACTACACATTTCAATGTAGCTCCACTTCTCAATCGGGTTTGAAATGTGCAATGCGAACGCATCTATACTCTGTGCAATAAAAGAAAAAACTGGGCGTGGTGCCAAACTGGTCTGTCCGACAATCAGAAGCCTAGGTGATTGCTCAGCCAGGCTTCTGATTGGCTAATAGCGGATTCTGGCACCATGCCAGTTTTTTTCTTTTATTGCACAGAGTATAGCTCAACTTACGCTAGATTGAAACTACTAGAACTGAGGTGAATTCAGGAAGGTAGCCAGCTTGCTACGGCTACGTGGGCTAGCCTAGCCTTTTCCCTGAACGCGTTCGCTAGGCTTGGCTAAGTCTGCCCGTCTGTAGCCGGCTAGGTTTTTAAGCGAGCTTCTCAAAAGTTGACTTCGTTGGTCATTTTCAAGATGGCTGCGCCCACTGACGAAAACGTTCATGAAACTATAATCAAAACACGATTCATTATCAACGGACATGAATTTATTTTACCTAACAGCGACAAGATATTTACGGCTAAGTCAAGGAGAGATTGTAGTAATGAATATTTTCTTACTTCTCCATGACTAATAAAATGTTTAACTTTTATTTTGAGGTAATTAACTTGTCGTTGATTTTATTATTGAATTAATGAACAATTAGAGCTTGCAACAGAAATTAGACGCATTCATCCTTTTTTTTTTTTTTTTTATTCTTTCCCATTTTTTCACCCTCTTTTCATCCCTTTATTGTTTCTCTTCGATTTCGATCTTCGATGGCTAGGCCCCAGTCTAGCAGTGGGCATACATCGTTCAAATACGCTACGGCTAGAAGGCTGTATATCACGTGATGGCTAGGAGGCGATACCTCTAGCCATAGCGAGCTGGCTACCTTCCTCTGGATCGAGACGTCGAGCTAGCTTGGCTGCGTTGCATTCTGGGACTAAAATAAGAGAAACAGTTTCAAATAGCGTGTGGGGAGTGAAGTGAAATGGGGAGTGACAATAAAAAAAAAGAAAAACGTGGAGTGACAATGCCAAACGTCCATCCAAAATCGTTTGTGGCAGAAAATTATAGACAACTTATGAAGAACAAAAAGAAACAAGTTCGTCAACGAGAGGATAGCGGCAGTGATGAATGATTACCGGCTCTATCGAGCATGGGACACTTTCAGCGAAAAATTAAAAATTTGACTTCTAAATATAGGCAAGACTTTAATAAATTATTCAATGAATACAATAAATTAGATTACATTAAATTAATGCAATTTCGAATTAGCATTAGTAGGACGGTACTATGTTAAAGAGTATGAAGTAAAATTATTAAATTCAGTACTGACTTAGTAACTAGCTCAGGCTTTAGTTATACCTAGACAATCGCACTACACATTTTAATTTAGCTCAACTTCTCAATCGGGTTTGAAATGTGCGGTGCGAACGCATCTAGCCCGACTTAGGCTAGATTGAAACTCCTCGAACTGAATTGACTGGAGCTGGTAGTTTAAACTCGATTGAGATGTCAAGCTCGCTTGGCTGCGATGCATTCTGGGACTGGAAACACGAGTATAGCCATGGTCTTTAGATAGTAGATGGTCATCCAAACCCACTTAAAAATGAAGCTAAAATTTCTAGCTCCCGATAGGGCGGGAACTCCTTTGAAAAATACCGCTGCATATACAATCGGAATAAAAACGCTTGCAGCAACATTCTATCATGAGCTAAAAAATTTTATTCATGATTTCTATGGTCTAGTATCGTTGCGAATATGAAATAAAGGATGGGTATAATACGATACGGATACTATAAATACTATTAACTTTATTGCCAACGCACGTTTCGGTGTTATACCATTTTCAAGGTTCGCATAATAGTAACAAAATTAAATTTTCCGGTTGTACTATTATGCGAGCCTTGAAAATAGTGTAACACCGAAACGTGTGTCAGCAATAAATTATCCGCTACGTGTAGTGTCCGTAGCTTAGACCCATCCTTTAGAAATTTTAATTTCATTTTCAGTTTCAATGCAGCCAGAATTATTGACATAATACTACCGAAATTAATGTATTCTATAACATTTAAAAAAAAATAATTGATAAACCTACTATTGAATGCATTACATAGCTCACTATTAATTTTGGGCATCAACTACAGAGGTTGAGTCAAAGGTAGAGGCCGATTACCAGGCGAACTTTTAAATGGGCACCAGACAGGAACCACTCATTGCTAACTTTCAAAGGCCGGCCTGGTGGCCAAGAGGGCTAGGGCATAGGCTTTCTAGTTCTAGAGTCTGCCTGGTCGTGTGTTCGAATCCCGCCATGGGCATGGATGTTTGTGTTTGTCTGGGCTGCATACAGGTATAACTTGTGTAAAGGGCGCAAAATGATCTTAGTAATCGACGCCAAAATTCTACGAGGGGAGTTCAATAAGTAATGCAACACATTTTTTTTTCTCGGCCAATTTCTTGTGGAACAATTTCAAACATTTCCGCTTCGTCTCGTAAAGTTTCATTGACGTCCGATATGTGACAGCGCTATAGTGAGCTGTTAAAGTGGCGTCTACAATGGAGGTTCCAAACAACGGGCAGTGGTTGAGTTTCTTTTGGCGGAAAACCAGGGCATCTCAGATATTCTTAGGTGTTAGCAGAATGTTTACGGTGTTCTGGCAGTGGACAAAAACATGGTGAGTCGTTCGCAAAGGGTGTGTCATCATCGCCGCAAGGTCAAGCAAAACTGTCTGATCTCCCGCGAGCTGGACAGCCGTGCACAGCTCTGACTCCTGCAATGTCGGAACATGCGAACACTCTCATTCGAGCAGATCGACGGATTTTCATCTGTTTGGTCCAATGAAGAACGCAATGCGTGGGACGCACTACGCGGATGATGAAATAGTTATTGATGCAGCACGACGTTGGCTCCGGCATCAACCAGTGGAATGGTACCATGCAGGTGTACAGGCCCTCACTTCAAGGTGACATAAAGCCGTAGCATTGAATGGAGATTACGTTGAAAAATAGTGTTGTGTAGCTAAAAGATTGGAGAATAACATGGTGTATTTGAATGCTGAATAAAACAACCCCCTTTTTCAGAAAAAAATGTGTTGCATTACTTATTGAACTCCCCTCGTATTAAGCTAAACTGACTTTTTCAAGGAGAATTGTTTTTTCTTACTAGATTTTAAGTGGTTAGATGATGTAATATTTTAATGTGAAGACTATTGTGAATAAAATAACATATAGTGCATTTTTTACATTTTTGGCTAAACATTAAAAATCATCCATCTCAGCTGTATCATATGCCAGCCTTCTATTGCCGCCATTTTGTCTGCGTGAGCTGGCCTTGTCTACAAGAGGCCTTGCTGTAGACCGTGAACTAAAGACAATGGCATGGCCAACGAGATTACAGAAGGCCTGTCCATTCGATGTTTTTCCGCATCTAAAATGGGAGGCAAATAAGTTTCTTATTTTGGCCACAATAGCACTAAAACTCGTTCCCATGCATGAAAATAATGCGTTATTAATAGCCTTTGATTGATAAAAAATTTTTGCTTTATTGATAAAAATTATTCTCAAATATTTACTCAAAATTAAAATTTTGAAAATTTGATGTATGTTCTTTTCAAAGACATATATTAAAGAACGTCATTGGTTCTTTTATGTTACATCCACATCGCAGCCATTCAATATTCTTTGTTGTTTCTTTTAATTATTAACCTGATGTTTGTTAACATCTTATAGATCTTTTATATGATTTTAGAATTACATATGCCTTTGAAGAAATTGATATTTCATTAAGAATTTTTGAATTTGCATTTTATCATTGTTTTTATAGGAAATAAATGCTTTTCTTTCATTTAATATTTATGTTCTCCTTTCATTTTAATGACCCATTTCAAATTTAATAAGGACTGGGTTTTGGAGCACTTTTTTTAAATGGTAGAAAAATGTTTTGGAAATTTTGTTAATTGATTTAAATGATGCAGGGGTTTCCGTGAAATTAGGTGTTAAGTTCTAGACATATTAACTAAGGGAAATTGCAATAATGAACAAACATTCTTCAAAATATCATTGTTTCAGTTATTTCACGCACAAAAAAGATGTGAGAGAGACACGGCTACATAAAACATGCAGGACAACGATGCAAATAGTGGCACGGATAGCAGTGACAGTGACTTATTAACAAGCTCAGGTTTTAGTGGTACCGAATCTGATAAAATTCAGTCAGGCTAGAATGTAATGCGAACGGTTTGGCTCTATCAGCTAGCCTGAGCTGAGCTAGCCCGAAAAAGCTACCTCAACTCGATCTAGCCCAGCTATAGTGCGAATGGGGAATAACAAGTAAAAAAATTTCACGAGCCGCAACAATACCGTCGCTAAAAGTCTTGTATTTTTTCAACAATGCTGCTCAATAAAATTTCATCAAGAAATATATTTCAAAATGATTTTTGTCAAACTTATCACTTAGTCAAATTCAGTTTGCATAAGTAAAACTTTTCGTTACCGTGTTGCCAATCATTCATCGATAATATTATAAATAAAGAATATTCACACCTGTCATCATACATAATATCAAATGAAGCCTGGAGCACCCAAAAGATAAACTTGTGATTCGGCCCAATCGTAGATAAAAAAAAATAATTTCTTTTCCTTATCTCCTTTAAAAAAATCGTCCGTTTAGAATTTTTGAGTGCAACACATGTTACATAAATTATAGATGTTTAACTAAATTTTTATTTTTACTTTTCATTTTATTTTATTTTAAATTGTAAGCGAAGTCAATATTCTTTTATTCTTTAATAAATCTTTCACTTCTTTTGTTATTTCTTTTTATGAATTAGAATTAAAAGAATTTTAAAATGAATCATAATTAAATACTTATTTACTACAAATATCTGAATAAAAATTTAAAAACAAAGGTTCTGGCCTCTTTCGTTTATTTGCTGGCCATTAAAATGGCCTTTTAATGAGTTAGTCTTTAATGTAGCACTTGCATCTGTTGTAAATATCGGCGTTGTTGTGCTATTACCTCTGTACGTTCAAAATAGAGCTTACGACTGTCGATTTTTCCGAATTTTATATGTAGTTTTTCATGCATGACGACAGCGAAGTAAGATCTTGATTCGCAGTATCCAGTCCTCTCTTTAAATTTGTTGAAATCATTCAATCTTAGGATAAGCTCCTTCTCGGTGTATTTTAGCAACATTTGCCCGTGCAACTGAAAGTTCAAATTCATTCAAATTTTTAAAATGTGAAAAAATGTTGAAAAAGGTGAAGGGTTCAGCATGCTTGCTTCAGTCTATGAAGTAGGCTTAACTACGTTCAAAACGATTCTACGAAGGATGTCGCCAAAACTTGTGTTGCTTTAACTGTTTTCTGTATTAAGGCTGAGGTAGTTTTATCAGCATCCTTAAGTTTAAAATAGGAAAATAATTCCACACAATCTCTCTAGCTTGGCTATGAAAGAGTTTGTCTTTGATTTCCGAAAGTGGTAGATGTTGTAGATGAGGTAGCCATTGTGATCGCTGGTCACTGCACGTTTTGATCAGACCAATGTCCGCATAGACAATGAAAAAAAAACCATAATTCCTTGCGCATCGACTGCCTGACATGACAAATCAATATCAATGCTAAGCCACGTCTACTCCAACTTTCCCTGGATCAACTGTAGTTGCAGTACAGCTCTATGCGTATCACAGCTTTTCCCCTCTATGATAACAGTGTTCAATTTAATAAACAACACCTGCACAATGGTGCATGTCATCATGGGCTGCCTTGAGGCATACCAGGAACCTTTTTCACTGTGTGGGAGGGGAATAACTCCCCCGCTGTCGCATTTCGATAGAGTAATGACGCTCCCCCGAATTAAATGTTCCTAATATGTATGTCAAGGCACGTACTGTGCCTCCTTTATTGCCAGAGAAGGAGGGAGGCACAGTGACCCCTTATGCTGGGAGTGAGTGCTTAAAACTCTTCATATCTTCACCAGCGATATTCCACCTTACCATCACCCACCACATGCACATAATCATTCCCATCTCCCCTGCCAGTGTACACCTCATCACCGGCCACTCTCTCTATGGGAAGAACTAGCACCTGCACAGGCACATTGAAATGTCATACCTTTTAGGATATCCATGCCCAGGATACTGTCATACGGGCGATCTGCGAATGAATGAACTAAAAATGTTCACGTGCCCATATGGCGGCCCTGGACATTCACCTCTAACATTCCACCTTGTCTCAGATTCAGGCAGCTCCCATTAATACCTGATAGTCATCTTGGTGGGCTGTAGGGGGTAGAGGGGTACAAGCTGCCAATATGCCTCAGCATCAATTAGTGACACCTGAAAGCCGATACCAACCAGCATGGTGACGGGCTGACCTTGCAAGTATA
The DNA here is from genome assembly GCA_023313115.1 of Rhysida immarginata. NCBI lineage: Eukaryota > Metazoa > Arthropoda > Chilopoda > Scolopendromorpha > Scolopendridae > Rhysida > Rhysida immarginata. The sequence continues at coordinate 812,390 of JAHWFO010070108.1, read as the reverse complement.
CCGTTGTGGTACATGTGCCACCCTCATTGCTCTCGGTCACCACTCGCCCCTCAGGGTAACCGCTGATATTTACACTGTGCAGGCTGCAGACATTTCCTGGCAAAATGCCCAGGGTGTCCGCATCAGTAGCACCAAGTGCTCACCCCACCCCTCGAGGTACCACTGCCTGAGTGTCGCTTGGAGCTGAAAATGCCAGTGACATCAACTCCTGCACTTGTCCTGCTACCAGTTTCTCCACTGCCTTGGATAGGCCTTCCACTAGGCCTTCCAACTTCTTTATGGTATCAGCACAGCCACAACTCCTCCCTTGGGCTTTAGTCTGATCAACATTTGATACACCCCCCTTTGCCCCCTTTGGACTGTGACGCACCATATTTTGTCCACCTTCGCCATTTGAACAGGTCTTCCTGGACTCCGCTAAATTAGAGGCCCTCATATTTTTTTCAAGGTCTTCTGACCTCATGGCCAGCACGACCGCTTCCTTGTATGATTTAGTGTTGGCGATCAAGGCCCTCCGATGTGCCAGTAAGCAGCTATTACTAAAGCCTCTGCAGGAGGATTGTCTCCCGCATTGGCACTGCTTCCGGAGTAGCGCCTAGATACCTTTCTACAGCCAACTTGAGGGGCCCGGCAAATGTGATTGCCGTATCGTTCATTCCTTGAACAGTCTCATGGAGTTCCTGGCAGAAATCTCGGGCGACTTTTAGTTTTCCGAACATGTGCTCCAAGCACATGCGCAGTTGGGCATAATCATCTATATCAAAGATATCATGCTCAGAGGCGTGCTTGGCCACGGCTCCCTTTAACTTTGTCCTTAGTATCGTGACTTTTACCTCGGGCATCCATTTTGCGAGTGCTCTGATGCTTTCTACATGCGCCAAGAATGCCTTCACGATGATGCCACAGTCTTCCCTGTTGAATGCAGGCACTGATCCAGTATAACCTGCAAGCTCTGGGATGACTGCAGCCCCTGCATCGCCCTCATTACCCACAACCATGCAACACACCCACACACTTAAACCACTCCTCACACACGTCTATATGCTTAACAATCACCCTAGACACCTAAACTTTTACTCAATAATGTTCCCGTCAAATGGCCTACAATTGCTACACCCAGCCACACAATTGTTTGACTGAGTCCACGCATCCTCGTTTGTTCGGAAAATCCGTACTACTGGTCCCTGTTTGGGCGCCATTGTGACGTGTCCACCTTCCAGTTAGTGAACGTATTCACAAACAACAATCGAGTAGGAGCTGGAGAGTGGGCAAGTCAAGAGTTCAGGACCAGATATCGACTAATGCACAGACTCAAGGTGGTATGTTCAATAATACTGTTTTATTTCTCTAAACATGTTACACACTATGATAACCGGGTTTATTTCTCAAAAAATCCTAAATTCGAGGAGCCCCTATGAAATACTAGTTGCAATACAGCTCTATACGTATGACAATGGTGTTCAATTTAAGAAACAACACCTGCACAATGGTGCATGTCATCATGGGCTGCCTTAAGGAACACCCAGGAACCTTCTTCACGGTGTGGGAGGGGAATAAGTCCCCACGCAGTGCTGTCGTATTTCGATAGAGTGATGACGGTTCCCGGAATTAGATGTTCCTAATACGTAAATCAAGACATGTACCATGCCTTGTACTTGCCATGTACTGGAGGCACAGTGACCCCTCATGGTGGGAGCGAGTGCATAAAACTCGTCATCCACTGGTGAGCCTCTGAGATGATGTCACGGACAAACTTGCAAAATGTGATTGCACTTGTGACACACAGTTGCCAACGCTCAGATTTACGCCTCCCTCATGTACTTATGTTCGCTGGGAAATCCACACGACCTTGTCATGTACCATGCCCAGGGGCGACATAACTTATACACTATCTTAGCTATCAATAACGGCTAATGACAGTGATTTTGGACATCAAAGAGAGCACAAATGGTTCTTCAACATAGTGATGAATTTTTTATGCAGCAGATGCAAAATAACTCAGCTTGGAGAGTGGAAAGCAATTCTAAAGTTCTGCTCTCTTCGTCGGGAGGAACGAAAGACACGACGAAATGTTCCCACTGATAGTTCTCTACTGTAGCTGCCTTTCCACACCGAAAAGAAATAAAAAAAATTATCACTCACCAAGAATGCAGCTTCTAAACACTACCCACTGCATATTTGCTTGGCTGCCATATGACTGATTGATCAATTTAGTTTCAATCCATATGCGATGCTGCTCCACATTGTCATCATTGGAATACGCTACTCCATCAGCCGGCTCGTCTATAACTTTATTTAACTAACTTATTTATATCTAAAACTCATCTTGCTTCATTACAATAAATTCAGTTAACAATTAATATAAATCAGACACTGATATCGTAAAACTTATTAGAACTTCACATTCCAGCGCGAAGTTCACATCTCGACGTTTGAAAAATGAGAAACTGTAAAACAAACGAAACACGTGCACACGGCTCAAAAGTTGATGCTGGGATGCCCATAAAAAAACAGAAAACAGTTTTGAAACATACAACAAACAAAAACACTTTTCCTACAACTTATAACACACAACAATGCTTTGCCAGAGGCTGCGACGATCTACCCAGAATTCATCGGTAACAACCGCAGCCAACAACAAAGCGTTCACACAAACACACAATCCTCTTTCGCAACAATACCACAAAACAACAATCACAGTAAAATAAATAACCGCAGCTAACAACAAAGCGTTCACACAAACACACAATCCTCTTTCGCAACAATACCACAAAACAACAATCACAGTAAAATAAATAATAAACCAAGATCAACAAGTAAATTTGTTATCAAAATTCATTATAAATGCGATATAATTAAGCGTTACACTCCTAAATCGCCAAACTAAAAAAAACGGACAATAGAACAAGATCCATAAACACAAACACTTTCACCCCACTCATGTAGCGACCAAGAACTGCTACCCTAAAAAAAGACCATCATAATTACGTTCAATTCGATCCCTAGTACCCTTTGCTGGACCTACGTGACATCCAAAATCTCATGGCATGTCACAATATTAATAATTTTTATAATTTAATTACTTCGTTTAATTTAAATATTATTAATGCTTTTCCAACTAGATGTTTAGATCTAGGCTTATCCAACTATAGCTGTGTTCCAGAACTATCTTCTATGAGATCGCTGATCATCTTCCCATTGTATTTGATTATAGGATTGGAAATAATTAGAATGAAATAATCGCATCACTGTTCGAATTAATAATGGTAAAATTAAGCACTTCAGACATTTTTGAGATTGGTCTTTTTTAAATGAGTTTAACAATTCTGATGATGCTTATGAATGTTTTATGAGATTTTGATGGTTCAATAATGAAAAATTATGAGATTTTGATGGTTCATATTTGGATCTGAAAAGACTGAAAAATGTAAGAAATCTAAAGCCTTTAAAAAACCTCGGTTTTCTGCAAAAATAAAACGAAAAATTTTAAAGAGGAAACAGAAATATCTAAGTTTCCTTCAGCTTTGTATAGAAAAAGCTTGGAATGATCTCCGTCAATATCGCAACAAAGTTAACTCTATGATTAAAAAGGTGAAGGAGGATTTTTATTTGTGTAAATTGAATAATAAATATACAGAGTTATAGGGAAAGTCGACCTAGATATTTAAGGACGTTATTATTTAGGTTGTTGCCGATAGATTTGACCCTATAACGTACTATCCAAAAGTTAACCATTTTCTAGATATGTGATTTTTATATTAAAAGAAAAAATATCATTTTTTGCTCTAATTTCAACTTTTTTTTTTAATTTGAGTAATAACATAACAAAGATTTTACACATTTGAAAACTGAAATCAAGTGCGACAATAGTCACATATTTAAGTGCCTTTTTCTGCCCCCGCACATTCTACGTGAGCCGAGAGGCTACACATCAAACACATGACCCAAAGTTCTCCCTGGGAGTTTTGTGAAAACTTTTCATTACAGACAATACGTGAGTTTTTTTAGTTTTACAAGGGGCCCATGTTTGGAACCTTCAGGGGTTCCAATTTAGGTACCAGTTTACTTATATTTCAAATGCTGATAAAATTTTAGCCATTCAATTTAAATCTATTGTAATGCTCTAAATCAATAACTTGTAATGTCCCCTTCAAAAGAATATAAACACTAAAAGACTTACCGACAAAATATCAATGTATGGTAACCAAAATCAAAAAAAACAAAAAAACTTTGCTGTTTTCAGTAATGGCTGACTGAATAAGGACAATTGAGGATCACTACACTAATGCTTGGCTAAGCTTTGGCGGTGCTAGGAACCACTAGTTTAATGTGTTACCTAGTGTCAGCAACACAGTCAGAGTAGTAAACCAGGGGGGTCACATTAAGAACGGAACCTGGGTTTGCATACTTTCCTCTATATAGCTCGTGACCAACCACGCAAGGCAAAGTGTGCAATTTAAATAGGTTCATCAAGAATAGTAGATGAAGACCTGGTCAAACTCCAAAATAAACCCAGCAGCATGTCAGACACCTGACCTTTTTTTTTTGCAGCGTTTATTTTTCCGATCATGTGACCGGTTCTTCCGACCATGTGACCCCATTTTCGTGACGTCATGGTTGATATGAATATTTTTAAAATTATTTTCGCATATGAATTTGTGAATTTATTTATTTTTTTTATGTATTCATTGGGATCCAATACGTCAATCCACGGCCTGTATGGACAGAGGCTGACGAGTTGGGTCCCTGGATGGAACTGGATTGACGACTGCTACATGATGGTCGCAGCAGCTGGGGGGGGGGGGGGTAAAGATTACGTATCACTGATGGTCGCCCATCCAGTGACTAGCCATACCTGATGTTGGTTAACTTCACAGAATTGCATGTTTAGTGAAAGCCCAACAGGTCTTTTTACTACCTTTCACGGTTCACTTGCTCTTGTTTGTTTGTTTGTTTGTTTCCTATCTAAGGGGTAATAAGCAATTAAATCCAACTACTACTACAACATTTTTACTTCTTTCATTCACGTTCGCGCTGGGGTTTGGTTCGCGCCTCTCCCACCATGCCTGCTTTCTATTCTTGGGTTCATTTCAAATAGTGTGTTTTCTCTCTGTCAAAAATATTTCTATACACAATGGGTGTGTTCACAAAGTCGCGGGGAATGGTGGGTATGGCCAGCTGGTCAGACATAAACGCAAGCGTGGGCCTCGTCTTCAAGGAAACAAACGCTAGTGGGCGCGAGAACAGTGGACACAACCGATCCACGGCATCCACTGTTTCGAGAGCAGATCATGGCACCTACTGATTACCCAAAATGCAATGCAAGGCTGTGTTTGCTTTGTGGGACATCCAGGGGGAGGAAAGGGGGACATCGCATTCCTAGAACAGAAGAGATGTGACAACTAACGATATGAAAGGAAAAGCTATCAGACCTTTCTGTAGTGCAATTTGCATGCTCACTATTTTTTAAAAAACTCGTACAAATAAAGAAGTTATATTTTTCTTTAAGAATCTTTTATTAATCTTTAATATTATTTTAAAATTAAATAAAAATAAATCTATCTATATATATAAAGAAGGATGTTTGTCTGTGGGTGGGTCTGTGGGTCTGTGTGTACGTTTTTTATACAAATCTACAGTTTTATTCCGATCTTGATGAAATTTCGCATACATGACCTTCAAAGCATGAGGAAGGTCACTGTCTACTTCAGATTTCGAAAAAATAATAATTATTGATAAAAAATCGATATTCATGGTTATGGCAGGGCATATTAATGAGAAATATCGCATGACCAACAATGCAAGACAAAGTTTTTGCAACAATGGTATCAACACGCAATTCACAAACACTCTGCACGGACCAACAATATATATCTCATGACCAACAATGCAAATAAAAGTTTGTGCAACAATAGGTATCAACAATGGTTTCAACACGCAATTCACCAATAACAATGAGCTCAAAATGATGATGCAATGATAAAGCAATCCTTTCCAAGAATTATAACAATGAACATAAAATGATGATGCAATATGGATAAGTTTCAATTTGTAACAATGCATAGAATTCCTGTTATTCAGGTTTTTCTTAGAAAAGAGAGTTCTTAGTACTTAATAATTTCTTGAAAATCTTTAAAAATGATCAGTAGCTGGAGATAATGAAGAGTTAGCAGACTATTGAGAAAGAGTGGAAAGACGACAGAGAAAGGAAACCTTTAGCTCCGTGCTGTATTGAGCAAATGGGAAGCAAGTAAATAGAAGAATTGGCGACCGCTAGACTACCCAAAGTGATGAAAGGCCAAATTTTGCTTCAACACAACGAGAGAAGAGTGGAAATTGCAACAACATCAAGTGTACATCTGAAGTAAGATTACCTGAGTAAGAAATTATTGGAGTGGTCCATCCATTGTGAGCCTTTAAAAAGATTTTTTTCGAATTTTCATTAAGAATTGTTACTGTATCAATTCTAAGCATTTTCATGTGTTTATTTTTAAGATATTGCAAAATTTAATTTAATTTTTTGAGATTGTTCTGTTTACATCCAAGTGTAATTATCCCGGGCAACGCCGGGTACCTCTTCTAGTAACAAATATATAAACAGAAACAACTAAAATTAATAATAAAATAGAATTATTTAAATTAAAATAAAAATAAATTAGAATAGAATAATAGAATAAAATAAAATATATTTAAATGAGTTTAGTCTCCTTATAATGGGGAAAATCGTGAATTAATAAAAACAAAATATTTAATCCAACTGATGATGAGAAAAATTCTCGAAAACGTTTTTATATGAAATTTATCCCAAATATTTGGATCACTCCCTTCAAAATTTCATCTGTACTTCAAGATTATCGTTTTCCCCTATCAACATTATCTGCACAAGAACTTCATCTACATCCTCAATAGACTGGTTTATTTCTACTATCAACAACATCTTCAAAGACTACATCCTTTGAGTTTTCTTTCATATCACAAGTTTCTTCAAGATTGGTCACTTTATTTATTATTTATTTTTTTTGTTTTTATTAATTCACGATTTTCCCCATTATAAGAAGACTAAACTCATTTAAATTTAAATTAATCATTTAAACTCCTTAAATCAATAAAATAAAATATAATTCATCGGTAATAACAAATTGAATATAATTTCATAATAAATAAATAAAATAAAATAAAATAAAATAAAATAAAACGAATAAATATTTATTCAGGGTCTCTAGGCTGAACCAGTTTCTGGTCAGCACGGTTCACAAAAGAAGGCGAGGACGCGAACCTCTATGACGTGTTCAACGTCCATCGCTGACGTCGTCCACTGCTTACATCATACACTGAACATCTTTGTGAACACAGCCATTATGTTTAGACTTCTAGAAAGTTGGCTGTTTTTCTTTTACACGAATAAATGTTCGTTTTCCGATTGTTTGCTACAATTATGATGTGTTTTCGAGATTTACAAGCTGCAATCGCCGAATACAGTGCTTCCTTCAGCATCTTTTTTTTGCAATGGCGGCGCTGTCATAGCCCTTTCGCGATCGCGTTTTCGACCTTTTTTGCTCGATTCAGGCCTCGTGCAATGCTTTAATTCTATTACAACATCAACAGCATTCCAATTTCTGATTGTTTTCCATCTTTCTTTTAATTACAAAATTCATGCTTAATTAAAATCTATTGTGTTTTAATTTGGTGTCACTGGAGCTTGAAAGCCCCAGTTAACTTTTCACTGTAATTTGACAGGGTGTCCGAATGGTCCAGCGGGTTTTTGAGGGCGTTGATGATTTTTTTTTCCTAGATTGGGTTGCCTCCTGCTTAAAGAAAAATTTGGTTGGTCTTTCTTTGTCAATCAGTTGGGCTCTGGAGCAGATTATAGTACCTCGGGCTTTTTCCTCGATCTTGGTGTTGATCTCCTGCTTCAATTTGTTGTAGTAATGGAGGTCAGTAGTAGGGTTTTGCATTATATGTTTCAGTTTCTGTTGTGTTTTATTTCATTGTTCTGGGTGGTCTTAATTGATGTTGAATATTTAACAGCGAGGCTTTTAATTTTTGCTTCAAGTTTTTCCCACGAAATTGCATCATGGCAGTTACTGTTGATTTCTTCTTCTAAAAGCTTGGTCATCTCGTCGATGAATTGTTGGTTGAATTTCTAGAATCCGGGTCCTGTTATATTAGGCGTGGCCAGGGAAAGGGAGAGTGTAACATAATCGTGGTCACTGAATGCGCAGGGTTCAATGTCTGCTTTCGTATTACTGTGAACAAGGTCCTTGCTGATATAGAACCTGTCTATTCAGGTGTGTGCTGAGTTCCTGGAGAAAGTGAATCCCAGTACTGTTAGGTGTTGTATTCTCCAGACGTTGATCAGGTTTTCTTCGGTGCATATGTTATTGAGGCTTTGCCCGTGGGTGGTACTGGCCTCGATGTCGCCTCCTACCTTGTCAGAGATTTTGTCTGCGATGCAATTGAAGTCTCCTGCTAGAATCAACTTCCTGTTAAGCGATAGGTATTCTGGAATAATTTTGTTGATATATTAGTTTCTGTGAGTTGGATTGTCTGGTATATAACAATCGATTATGTGGAAGGAAATAGTATTTATGATGGCATCAATGGTTAAAATTCTGACATTTGATTGGTTTACATGAATTGGGGATGGCGTTCTGATTAGGGTACAAACACCTGCGCTTTGGAGGCACTGAGATTCCAGAAGCATTGATAATATTTATGGAAGCACTGAGCTGCCTCTGCTGCTTTACTTTGTTCATGAATTTTGGTCTCCGATAGACAGGATGTATGAATATCATTTCTGGTTAGGCTCTTCTTTTTCTGATGACTGTGGAGTCTCTTGACATTTAGGGAGGTTAACTTTAATTGTTTAAAAAGTCCATGGTAAGTTACTGTTCAGTAGCTTGCATTAGTGAATCCTCTTTTGTATGATGTATAAATAGGTCACAGTGGATGAGGATGAGTCATGTAGTTGTCACTGTGGGTCGTGTGCTGTAGGGGGGGGGGGCGTGGTGGTGGGGATTAGGATATGAGGCATCGGGTGGGTTGTGGGGAAGGGACTAGTTCTCCAAACGTGTTCTCCACACACGCCTCAAAATCCCGGAAGGACTAGTTCTCCATACACGTTCCAACATCAGCAATTTGAAAACACCTATCGAAACATCTTCTGCCCAACATAGTCAGAACCCAATATACGGCCATTCTTTCTAAAGAACACAAAGAAGATCAGCCAACTAAAAAGAGAGAAGTTGGAAGAGCCATTAACGACCCACAAAGTCATCAAAGTAATTGAGCAGAGCGCCAACAACAAATCTACCGTTGAAGGCATCCCATTCGAATTCTATAAACGCTTCCACGAACTCTTGAGAAACCCGCCCGTGGACGTCCTCAATGACAGCCTCATAAATGGGCAACTCACCCCTTCCCAAAGACTTGGCATAATTACCCTATTACCGAAAGGTGAAGTCACTGAGGAACCCGCAGAAGTAAGCATGTGGAGACCAATAATGCTTCTGAATACTGACTACAAGATCCGGGCCAAAATCATTGCCAACAGGCTTTCAACCATCCTCGACCAAATAATAGAAGAGGACCAAACATGCGCAATCAATGGCAGGAGGATACACGACTCCATCCACACCGTAAGAAATATCAAGGACTACTGTAAACTGAATAACATCGAGGCCTACATGCTCTCAATCGACCAAAAACAAGCCTTCGACAGGGTATGCCATGAATACTTATGGCTTGTGCTGGAAAGCATGGGTTTTGGAGAAAACCTCATATCCTGGATCAAACTCTGCCACAGAAATATTGCTTGTCGTATCTTCATCAACACATCCAGGCGCATCAACGTTGAGAGTTCAGTTTGCTAAGGTTGTCCCTTAGCGATGTACTCTACATCATTTACCTTGAAGCACTCCTATCAACTCTCAGAAGCGATTCCAGTATTAGAGGCATCCCCTTGCCAGAAAATAAGGTAAACATCAAAGTTATTCCTTATGTGGACGATGTCAATCTTGTGATCCAGGATGCTGCATCTCTACATAGAATTGTCAACATCCTGGATCAACACCAGCTTGCCTGTGATTGCAAAATTAACAGGAAAATTCAAAACTCATTATACTTCATCAAAGAAAACAGAAAGCCTTTATTTATAGAATAATCATAAGATGTTCAGTGAGGGTTTTATTATACGCCAACCTCAGATGTTCAAATTAATAATGAAAAATAAGAAAGAAAATTCCACAGCTTGGGTTCGAACCAGGAACCTTTGATGTGGATTGTGGATCAAAGGTTCCTGGTTCGAACCCAGAGAGTGGAATTTTCTTTCCTATTTTTCATCAAGTATACCTTTAACCCGTTTTCTGATATCGCCATCACAAAGATCATTGGCAAAATTCTAGGCGTCTTCTTTGCTTCTAGAGAGGAAGAAAAATCGCAGTGGGCTGAACTGGTGAAGCGTCTAAGAGTGAGGCTGCAAATCTGGACACAACGGAGAGTCAGTTACTACGGCTGGCCCCAAATTGTTAATTGCTTAGCCTTAAGCAAGATCTGGCACCAAGTATAAGGGAACATAATCCCCATGCGGGCACTTAATGAAATTCCTACTCTATGTGTGAAATTTGCACTCCATGTGTGAATTTCATATATAGAAATAAAACATTTCACCCCATTCGGAGGGAAATACAACTTCAGCAGACAACCTTCGCCATAGATCACTTGAAGGAAATACTGGTTACAAGCATTTCTAAACCATGGGCTGCTCTTGCCAGATCATGGTTTGATACCAACTTCCTAGCAACCCCCCTCCCCAGTCAACCTTGCTGACCAGCCTACAAATGCCCCTTCCTACCAAAATATAGTCCTATTCATCTTGCCAAAATTTCAAACTACCCGATTACTCACCATTCCCAACAAACTATACAAAGCCCTGCTCCCCATTATCACACTCCATCCAAACCTAATAGCCTCAACCCCTTCCCAAACATTCCCAGACTACGGATTGAACCATCTGTTAAGAACACAAATTGGAAAATTATTCACAAAGCCCTCCCTACAGGTGCTCTTCCCGCTCAAAGGGGCATAATCAAAGATGAAAATGCCCTTTGCCCCCACTGCTCATCCTTCAAGACCCTCGAGCTCCTCAAATGCAACAAAGTTAGAAATGTTTGGGGGCCAGATAACCAAATGGTGCAAGGAAGAAATCCTTATAACCCCTGCAGAAGTATTCTACCTCGACATACCACCATAGGCCCCCACCTTCCTCATGAAAATCCTTAGTCACTATTGCCAATCATTCCATCTGGGCCAACGGCTGCCAGGTGCGTGAAGAATTTGTCAAAATGGCAGCCCTGCATCACAGATTCCTTGCCAGCGTAACTCAGCAGCTAAAATGTGAGGGAAAATCGAGACATAAATGGAACAAAGTCATCTTAAAAGACTGTTGCTGCTAGAAAATAGTCAGAGGCACACCACCTACTACCGATCAACATTAAATCACATTATCTTGTAAATACTCTTTAAACTTGTCAAATTTGTAACTAAATACTGTATCTAATTCCCAGCAATAAATAACATTTTAAAACACAAAAAAGAATAGTCCAGTGGTAACGTACTCTCTTTTCGTTCACAATATGGGTACATGTACTTGGATCGAATCCCAATGACTTGTGGTCATAATTTTTTTTCGTGTAATTCCTATTTTTAACACGTAGTACACATCGTTTAAAGTGCAATCCACGTTTTACTTTTCTTTTTCACGCATTTTTTTTTACTCTTTTTCTAAGTCATTAAAGTTACATGCAACTCACTTGTTTCCAGTCAACTCTGTGATTGGCAGTTTTTTTACCTGTCTTTCTTAGGAAATGCAATTTCTGTTTCACGATTTTTTTTACCTCTGCAACTTTTTTTCCACTAAACAATTTGGCATCAATGGAAAAACAAGGTTAATGGCAATAGATACATGCAAGTTTTTTTTGTCGTGTGCTTCAAATGGTGCAGACTTTTTTTCCTGGGTTTTCTGCCCAGTGTTAAAAATGTATTGGTATTTATCTGCTAGGGCGAATTTGTTTCTTATTACTTAATTTTCTACGTTATGTTTGCTCCTTGTCCACGGAGTGCATTTGTGTTCTTTGGCATATTGACAACTGGTTTATAAGGAGCATTCAAAAAGAAACGAGCCATAGTCTGGAATGTGCAAACCGGTGACACAATGGTGATATCGTTGCGTGTGTAACAAAGAGTGGTTCCTACTAGAGAGCGGAAGTTCATAGCCCGCCGCTAGACGGTGATAATGGAAATCCCGTGACTATACAAAGAACGCAGAATTAAGGGTCAATTATTCAATGGTTATTTGCGTTTTATAAGCAGTGAATAAGTGAAATGGAGGCGTCAAAAGAAGAGCAAAGAGGTGTTGTTCGTTTTCTGACAGCGGAAGGAGTAGCAGGAACAGACATTCATCAAGGAATGTCACAAGTGTACGGTGAACACTGCATGTCCCTTGCAAGGATCAAGGTGTGGCACTCTTGCAGAAATTCAAGTGGGAAGTTCTCCGTCACCCTCCGTACAGTCCGGACCTCTTTCCCTGCGATTATGCCATTTACTGCCTTGTCTCTTAGTGGGACAAGTGCCTCAACAGCCAGGGCCAATACTTCTGACGTACAGGTACTGTTTCTGTTCCTAGGCTTCTGGCTCGTTTCTTTTTGAAAGTTTCTTATATATTCACATATTTGTTGCGAATGTTTTTACTCACCTTCTCGCTATAGTTGATGCATTTTCTAAAGCTGCTAATCCAGCAGGATTTGGACGTGTGAAAGGTTTAGTTAAACAAACAAATCATTCTAAAAAAGAGACAAGAATGGCTATGGGGTGTGAATGCTTTTACACTACATAAACCAGTACAAAATCATTAACCAACTTTGTCTCGATACCTGCAGCTCTAAAACAGTCTTTTAGAAAATCAATAGCTGCAACCCAGCTTTCCAATTTGGAAATCTTAAATTCAACAATCTTTTGGTACAGATAAACCGCCTTGGGATACCTTAACATAACAGAAAAATCCAACACCCAAGTGAACGGAGAGCTGTAATCTGGTGTTAGAGAGAAACGCCCTCGTAGAATGTACACGTTGCAGAATTCAGGCCCATTAAATCGAATCCAAACATTCGGAGGTAAACTCATGGTGATGTTTTGGTCTAAAGAAGTGTTACGGTAAAAGAGGACACATAGGATTGCAAGTCCAGTTCGACTTCGAGTATGAAAGACTGAAGTGTTCGAATTCTTACTGGTGAAACAACGTTGAATTCAATTTGTTCCTCTATGAGATCGTCCTTGAAAGCGATTTCAAAAGTATTGTTTAATTCTGTAAGGATCTTGAAAAAGCCTGGGATATGTGTTTCCGTTAAAGCGATTTCCTATCATCCTTGAAAATGTAGTGAGCGCGTTAATCGTTTAAGAAAATGTGCCATTGTGTTGGTCCGTATTGTATCATCTGTCATAGTATTTGAAGGTAGCGTGACATTGAAGTCAGATGATGATGATGATGATGACGATCGAAGCACAACTAACCCATAACACAACTTGTCAAACGTTTAAAATTCGTTATCTCGAACCCAGCTGTTCATGCTGTCTGGGCAACCCTGCTATTTCACAAAAGCTTCACGAACGCCACGCCTCGTGCGCCAACGAATAATCCACACAATGTTAAAGAGTTCGGGCTTTTTCACTTTTTGTAACTCTTGTTTGTAGAATACACCTGCGATCTCCTTGCCGTCATAATCTTTAATTATATACACAACAGGCTTTCTAATAATGATTTTTGAAACCACAAACATCCCCTCGGTCCAGTCCGGGAGATAACCCTTTATGGAATATGTTTTTAACTTTTGAAATACGTACGTCATCTCCGATTTGTACCTTGGGACTGCCTGCTGCGCTAATGTATAATAGCTCCTCAGCTTCAGCCATAGATCTGGGGCGTTTCGATCATTAACGTCAGACAGTGCCATACCCAGCGACCTGTGGACACGTTTGTTGTAGCTCAGCACGAGATCAGGTAAATGTAAAAAAATCAATGTACCTTTGTTTTTTGGTAAATGTAAAAAGCTTAAACATCCGCCTTTTTAACGTACGGTTGAATCAATCGACCGTTGCTACTTTCAAATCTGATTCCGCGGCAAAGAAATCGATGTTGAGTTTTTTAAAGAAGTCTTGAACGTGTTTGTTTAAAAACTCCTTCCGTTTATCGCTGTTCACTTTTACAGGAACGTTGCCATCTGTGAAAATTTTTTTGAAAGGCTTTCTGAAGTTCGAGACCTGACTTCGTTTTCAGGGGAATGACCATACACAGCGAGAGAAAACATCGATGCAGGTGAGTAGAAATTTATAACCATCATTCTGCTTTGACAGGCTGGTTAGGTCGACCAAGTCTACTTGAAATTGCTCGAATGGAGCATATACAAGGTGTTTCATTATTGGTGTCCCGTCTTTAGGTCCAAATAACGACTCAAGGGGAACAGATTGGGGGGAAATGAATACTGATTATTTGGTTTTAATGTCCCCTAATTCAGCATAAAAACATTTCGCGTCTCTGGGGGTGAAGGGGTAAATTTTGAAAAGTTTAATTTTGTAAGGGTAGGGTTTAGATCCCATATGTTATTTAGAAAGTTGTAGAGCATCATTTAAAATGTGGGTTTAGCAAAAAACCCGGTGAAAAAATCTCATCCCCTGCCCTTTATCGAGTGGGAAAAGTGAAAGGTATGGCTAGCTAATGTGGACAAAAACAGAAAAACTCATTAGAAACTTATTAGAATTTTATTAGCTTTTCAGGGTAACGGCTCATTCATTCTCATTCATTTTCAAATGTACTGTTTTCTAATAAGTAATAAAGTTCTAATAAGTTTCTAATGAGTTTTTCTGTTTTTGTCTACATTAGCTAGCCATACCTTTCACTTTACCCACTCGATAAAGGGCAGGGGATGAGATTTTGTCATCAGGTTTTTTGCTAAACCCACATTTTACATGATGCTCTACAACTTTCTAAATAACACATGGAGTCTAACCCCTACCCCTACAAAATTAAAATTTTCAAAATTTACCCCTTCACCCCCAGGGACGCGAATTGTTCTTATTCCGAATTAGTGGACATCAAAACCAAATCAATATTCATTGTCCCCCCACCTCTTTCCGTTGAGCCATTATTTGGACTTAAAGACTGGACACCAATTATGAAACACCCAGTATACGCATACGATTATTTATTTTATTTATGAATTGGGATCCAATACGTCCATCCAGGGCCTGTATGGCCAGAGGCCGACGAGTTAGGTCCCTGGATGGACCTGGATTCATGACTGTTGTACGATAGTCGCAGCAGCCGGGGGGGGGGGGGGTGAAGATTGTCTATCACTGATGGTCGCCCACCCTGATGTAGCCGTGCCTGATGTAGCTTAGCTTCACAGAAGTTGTGTTCAGTGAAAGCCCACCAGGCCACGGCCTCCCCATAATACACGAGGTAATAATGTCGTGTATAAGCTCTCACAGCCCATAGTCATTCTAGTGTCCCTTTTTCAGAATGATTTGTTTGTTTAGCTAAACCTTTCACACCACCAAATCCTGCTGGATTAGCAGGGTTAGAAAATTCTTCATCCATATCGAGGAGGCGAGTAAAAACATTTGCAACAAATAGGTGAATATAAACCAGTTGTCAATATGCCAAAGAACACAAATGCAATCCGTGGACAAGCAGCAAACATAACGCAGAACATTAAGTAATGAGAAACAAATTCGCCCTACTGGGTAAATACCAAAACATTTTTAACACTAGGCAGAAAACCCAGGAAAAAATCTGCACCGTTTGAAGCACACGACGAAAAAAACTTGCATCCATCTATCGCCTTTAACCTTGTTTTTTCCATTGATGCCAAATAGTTTAGTGGAAAACAGTTGCATAGATAAAAAAATCGTGAATCAGAACTTGCATTGCCTAAAAAGGACAGGTTAAAAAAGCTGTCAATCACACAGCTGGCTGGAAAAGTGAGTTGCATGTAACTTGAATGACTTAGAAATAAAGTAAAAAAAAAAAATGCGTGAAAGAAAAGTAAAACGTGGATTGCACTTCAAACGGTGTGTACTACGAGATAAAAATGGGAATTGCAAGAAAAAAACCTGGTATGTTACGAGCTTTATATATTTTTAAAATTACATTAATAAAGTTTAATGAGATTTTTATCAGATGAAGTTTATTGAGATTTTCTTTAGTTAACTTAATTTGTATGCGTTAACTTTGATTGCATATGCTTCTGTAGCACATATGAGCCAATTATGAGTCCGAGTCACTGGGATTCGTTCCAAGTACACTTGTACGCACACTCTGAACGTAGAGCGAGCGTATTACCGCTGGACCATTCAGACACACTGTCAAATCACAATGAAAAGTTTCACTGGGGCTTTCAAACTCCAGTGACACTAAATTAAAACACAATAAATTTTGTTCAGTAAGGGGGTTCATAGTGCTGTTTCTATCGATAAAATTGGTAGAGACTTTACAACACAACAAAGGAAGAACAGAGTTTCCGACTAGTTTCGCCATTTATTCCCGGCTTTATCAATTTTTCAGTTTTATCAAAATTTTCAATTTTCTCTACCAATTTTAACAATAGATTTTAATTCAGCACGCATTTTGCAATGAAAAGAAAGATGGAAAACAATCAGAAATTGTAATGCTGTTGCTGTCGTAACAGATTTAGAGCATTGCACGAAACGTGATCGCCAAAGGGCTATGACAGCGCCGCCATTGCAAAAAAAGACGCTGAAGGAACCGCTGTAGTCGGCGATAACTGCTTGTAAACCTCGAAAATTCATCATCACAACTGTAGCAAATACTCGGAAAACGTACATTTATTCGTGTAAAGGAAACACAGGCGACTCTCTAGAAGTCTGAACATATATAGAAATATTTTGACAGAGAGAAAGCACACTATTTGAAATGAACCCGAGAATAGAAAGTAGGCATGGTGGGGGAGGGTAAACAAAACCCCAGCGCGAATGGGAATGAATAAAATGTTGTAGTAGTATAGAAGACAATGGAGCCAGAAACTGTGGACACAACTCAACAAAAACAACAGGAAACTACTATTCCACTTTTAGATATTCCACAAGACACTAAAAGTGGAATAGTGGTTTCCTGTTGTTCTTGTTGTAGTAGCAGTTGAATTTAATCACATACTACCCCTTAGATAGGAAACAAACAAACAAGAGCAAAAGAACCGTGAAAGGTAATAAAAAGACAGAAAGACATTAGTAAAGCAAGCAAGCAAGCAAACCTGCCACAAACGATAAATGGCCGAACAGACATCAGCTGCCACAGTAGAGTGAAATCGAACGCGAAATAACAACTTCGAAACAACAACTTCGAAATAACAACGCGAAATAATTCATATGCTGTCGAACTCAAACAAATTTTTGACGTACTAACGTACAAAACCAATAAGAGAACAAGAATAGAAAATACGAGGCACCAATAAAAACGCCGTATCTCTAAATATCGAGGTGGCAAGCCAAATGCCCCAGTCATACAACTAGGTAGATGGATACCATGGGGGTGAAACTGGTAGCTTTTTCGGTATTTCAATATGGCGGCCTGACTAGTCCTATTTTGCATATGCAGAGCTGAAGGAGAATTGTAAAACTCTTAAAAAAGGTTCTTCTAATTTTTTTGTAAGTAAACAATGATTGTCATGACTTGTATGTTATTTAATTAATAAATTCGTATTAATTTAAGCATTGACAACTCTATTCTTTACAATTTTTGTGTCTCAAGAAGAGTTGAATGCATTAAATATTTTTTATTCAATTATATTTTTAAGTAATAAGAAGATAAGAAAAAACCTTTAAAAATTTTCATTAAAAAACCTTTCACTTTAGAGAAAATGGACACCTTACTCGTGCATCTTCTGCAATATATGAATGCTTGCAAAACATTGATGCTTTGAACTGATAGTTATTAGAACTTAACCATTTCTTGAAAATCTTTAAAAATGATCAGTAACTGGAAATATTAGAGAGTTAGTATAGACCAGCGAAGCCCAACCTACGGCCCGCGGGCCAAATCCGGCCCGTGAAGCTCACTCATGTGGCCCGCCTTTATATTCTGAAAAACAAATACAGATTTCTCATTAATAAATGCAACAATTCGGTAACTATAATAAGTTAAATATTTGTTTTGCTTGTGTTCTGGCCCGTGAAATTTATTTCAGTATGAGTGTGGCCCTCGCACAAAAAAAAGTTGAGCACCGCTGGTATAGACTATTGAGAAAGGGTGAAAAGGTGATAGAGCAGAGCCGTGCAAATCGTGCACGTCGCCCGCGTGCAACATAAAAAGCTCGCGGGCAAAGCCAAGGAGATAGTCCAAACCTGAGGAGGGGAGTGGATACAGTTTTCCTATGCAGGGTTGCCAGACTTTAGGATAAGTGAGGCATTATTTCTTTTGTTACTGATACTTGCTTGTTTTTCGTCTCGCATAACATGGCGCACATTCCGAAAAAGCATAAAATCACTGAACCAGTATTTAAACCGGAGTGGGAGAATCTTTTTTAAATAAACAGGTGGTGGCTTTACAGTATAACAGAGGGACATCAGGAGTTCCAACTAGTTTCGCCATTTATTCCCAGCTTTGTCAAGAATATCAATAGGAACAGAATTATGATCCACCCATCCACCGATAAGAATCCAGGTAGAACTGTATTTTCTTTTTTTATTTAACACGGATCGCATTCTAAATGCTTAATATGCAATCGTGTCCTATCGGGAAAAAGAAAATACAGTTCTACCTGACATCGAGAAAATTGTCACATTAAAACGAAGGAAATAAAATGGTAAACTGCCTCGGTTTGTTTTGGTTTTTTTTTCTTTACAGTATCGAATTGATAATTAGCAACTCGACTTAATATGCAATAGAGGGAGAAGGAAAATTACCCGCATGCACGGGCGCTGCCCGCGGACAGAAATCTTGGACAGCCCTGTGATAGAGGAGGCAGCCCTTTCGCTCGGGCGACAGTTGAAGACAACCGATAATAAGGCATACAGGGTTACAGGGAAAGTCGACTTGGATATTTAAGGACATT
The DNA here is from genome assembly GCA_023313115.1 of Rhysida immarginata. Lineage (NCBI taxonomy): Eukaryota > Metazoa > Arthropoda > Chilopoda > Scolopendromorpha > Scolopendridae > Rhysida > Rhysida immarginata. The sequence continues at coordinate 793,269 of JAHWFO010070108.1, read as the reverse complement.
ATTATTTAGGTCGTTGCTGATAGATTTGACCCTATAACCTACCATCCAAAAGTTAACCGTATTTTAGATATGTGACTTTTAAATTAAAAGAAAAAATATCATTTTTTGCTCTAATTTTAACTTTTTTTTTATTGCCAGACTCTAGGGTCCAATTTTTTGCTGTTTTTACGTAGGGAGTATGGCAGTTTATGAAAATAAATAATAAAACTTGAAACAACTTGCTATCGCTTTAAAGTAGCTGCTCAATAACTATTTGGATGTAAATGTTTTCACTAAGTGTTCCCAACTAAATTATACTTTAAAGACTAATTTCCTTGATGCTATAACAACTCAGATAATGGAAAAAATCAAAGTTTATTTGGATCAGAAATTAAAAGAGTTTTCTGACAAACTGGACCCATTAATAAAGAGTATGACGGAGACGGCGGCCCGGTTGGATGCTATCGACCAACAGTTGGTCAAAGTGAATGAACGGATAGATTCTGTCGAGATGGATATTTATCATGACGGGAGAAATTTAATCAACGATGCGCATGACAAAATCGATGACTTGGAACAGTACACTAGGCGTACGAACCTCAGGATTTTTGGCCTTCTAGAAAAACCTTCAGAAAATCTATCGGAATTATTTACCGATCTGTGTAACAACAAGCTCGATATCTCACTTAATTCTGCTGACATTCTGGCTATCCACCGCCTAGGTCCACGTAACTCCCCGTCAACACGCCCGATAATTATACAATTGTCGACGGTCGCTCTTCGTGATGCCATCATAAAAAATAGGAATAGGTTAGATGGTACACCTTACGTCATCTTAGAGGATCTAATCTCGGTAAGATATAGACACCTTAGGATATAAGCTGGGAGTGAAGAACGCCTGGAGTTTCGGAGGAAAGATTTTCGTCAAGGGCCCTGACGGCAGGCCCCTCCGCATAACCTCGCAGTTAGAACGCAATCATTTGAATATTGTGTCCAACTAGAGTCTCAGACTTTTATAGCGAGGATACAGAGGGAATGTACGACTGGAATTGTTCTATCGGTCCGGATCATTGTTGATCAGTTCGACAAGATTGCTGACTGTTTTACATCTCTCTTGATAAAAATATGTCATACTGCTTAATGTAGCATTATTTACATGAATAATTTAGCATTATGTGTAATATTGTATGTATATGTGTAATATGTATGTGTCAATTTTTTATGAATATCATTTAGTTGTCAAGCCTCCTATTCAGCCATAGATATAGTAATAAGCTATACTGCTTAATGTAGCATTGTTCACGGTATATATATGGGTATGTTTATATATGTATATATAGGTATATGCGTGTAGATATGTATACGAGGTCTATTCAAAAAATACGTAGACTGACGTCATAAAACAAAATATACTTTATTCAGAAGTTACACATCTGGGTCCCCTTCAAAGTACTCTCCTCCCCGACGCACAACGCTTATCCCAACGGTGTTTCCATTTTTAGAAACAGTCCTGGAACGCTTCTTTTGTGATGTCCTTCAGCGCCTTCGTCGCATTTGCCTTTATGTCGGGAATCGTCTCAAATCTCCTTCCTTTCAAAGGTCTTTTGAGTTTGGGAAACAAGAAGAAGTCATAAGGAGCGAGGTCAGGTGAGTAGGGTAAGTGAGGAAGAACAGTGATCGAGTGTTTGGCCAAAAACTCTCGAGTTCTGAGGGCTGAATGGGCTGGAGCGTTGTCGTGATGAAACAACCAGTCACCACTCGTCCACATTTCTGGCCTTTTCCGCCTTTTCAGTGGCAGTTTTTCCGAGTTTAACACAAAATTTCACAGCAACTCTTTGCTCGTTCAAGTCACTCATTCTAAAAATCCGCCAAACGAAAAAAACACACTTCACAAACAACCGCGTAGCTAATCAACCAATACTGATATTTGCAATCAAAAAACTGCCTTGTAATCAGCGGATCTGTCAGAAGATGGCGACACCAAGCGATTTTGATTGGGACCAACAGGGCCCGCGCAATTCAAACAGTCTACGTATTTTTTGAACAGACCTCGTATATATATTTTCTATTTTTCATGATTATTACTTGGTTGCTAAGCCTTCTATTCAGCTAAATTAGCCAAACCTTTCATTTTTGAGCTTCGAGTTCTCTACACCTTTAGCTCATTTTAAACGTTCTTATTATTTACCCATTTGCTCACTCTCAAATTTAGTTTTCCAAGACTGTAGGTGGTAAAGAATTAAGCAAACGATCCAATATCAGCACCCGATTGATCTCGATCAAATGAATCTTTTCTTAACTCAGTACCCTAATGTTGATCGAAGTTTCTCAATCTTTTATTTAAATATTCGTAGTTTGTTAGCCAATTATTCAACTTTAGTCCTTAACCTTGCTAATATTCATATCAATCCGGTAGTTCTAGTTTTTACTGAAACTTGGATAACGGACGAGGCGAGTATTTTTTATAAATAGGTTTAACAAACATGGCGGCGGTATGTGTCTACGTCTCTGATAAACGGAAGGCGAAGGTTGATCAAGACCATTCTAAAATCTGTCCAAGTATTGAAATTTTAACTATTGTTCTGGATAGCAAATATACTTTAATATCATTGTATCGCCCTCCCACTGGAATTTTAAAGTATTATGTTCTTTTGTTACAAGAACCCTGCAGGACTTGCAGCGTTCAGGCAGGATCCACATAATGGTAGGAGATTTTAACATTGATTTTAGTAGGCCTGCACAAGCGCTCAATGGGTTATTAGTCCGATTACTCGTTCGGGACTACAACAAGCTACTTTTAATTATACTCACTACTGAACTTACCACCATCGACAGTTGCTATGCCCCCTGTAATTTCTGTTATTTTAATTACGCACTAGATGTAGCTATAAGCGACCACTTCTCCCTTTTGTTAGTATTTAGGTATGATCCACCGATAATGTCAAGGTCGATACCGTTTTCTAGTAACTTTGCGACACACCATCGTATTATGGCATTAGACGCCTATCTTACCGCAACCGACTGGCATTCGATTTCCTCAGCCTCGATGGGAGTAAATCAACAGTGTCACAATTTTATCCTACATGTGAAAAGGGGTTGTGATCGTTATTTTGCAAGTCCATTTCAGAAGTCCACTACATTAACATCAAAGTCGTTCCGTAAGCCATGGATTACCCCGGAAATTCTGGTAATGATAAAAAGGAAAAACCAATTATATTTAAAATCCAGACACAAGCCCTCGCCACTTGCTCTCAGAACATACAAGAACTACTCGAATTTGGTGAAAAATTCGATAAATCGTGTCAAGGAAAAGTATTTTGCAGCGCTATTTAACAGACTTTATTCTTCAATGGACAAATGGCGGGAATTAAAAAAGCTGACAAGGAGTCCATCATCTTGTTATGTACCATTCTTGATGCCTGACAAGGAGTCTTTAACGGAATTCTTGTATGCACTTCTGCCTCCTTCTTTTTCTAATACGTCCGTCTCATAACTTACTAACAACCATCATTCCAGTGCCCATCACCCATTTGGTTTTTTCGTAGTAACTACTACTCCTGATGAAGTTTGCGAAATAATATCTCAAATTAATTCTACAGCTTCATTAGATCCGTTGGGCTTTCAATCAGATGTCATCGTTCGTTAGCTGTACCCTTGGCTTTTATTTTTAACACCTCAATCCAAATTGGAGTATTTCCTGAAGATTTAAAGTTGGAGTTACACCAATTTTCAAACAAGGCGATCGTACACAATTTTCGAATTACAGACCCATTACTTCCTTACTATATATTCGAAAATCTTTGAAAAGCTATTTTACAAAAGAATATCAGATTATGTGCACAGCAATAGTTACTTTAATTTCAGTCAGCATGGTTTTTCTCCTAGTAAAAACACTGAGACAGTTTGCTATGAGCTATCTGAGTTTGTTACATCCGAAATGGCATGTAGAAAACACGTGGCAGCTGTCTTCGTCGATTTTGCCAAAGCATTCGATACAGTTTCTATTCCAGTGTTACTAACTAAATTGTCTGTGCGATATAATATTTTTGGTGTGCCTTTGGATTGGATAGCTGATTTTTAAGTAATAGACAATATTACCTTACGCATTATGAAATTTCATCATTGACAGTCACTCGAAATCTGGGTGTACCGCAAGGATCTGTTTTGTCGCCACTACTCTTCAATCTCTACATAAACGATCTTCCCTTACCTATGACTCCTACTAAAACGATAATGTACGCGGATGATGTAACTTTATTACTATCAAACAGTGACCCAGAGGCCTTATTAGTATCAAACATTTGTCGCGCGCGACATGGGTCGCTTCATGGCTACTGCGCATGCGTCGGCGTTGCTCCATGTCGCTCCTTGTCGCCCGAGCGTGACCTCGTTTTTTGCCCTTGGTCGCGCGCGATGGAAAAAACTGGTTTTCTGGCGATTTCGCCTCTGCTGAGCTGAATTCAGTGGAAGCGACCAGCGACAACATCGTCGGTAGCCAATCAATTCCTCCATAAGGAAAACCAGTGAAAAAATACAGTGGACAACAGAGAAATGATAGATATTGTTAAGAATAATTATGCAGAAATTGGATATGAAACATTTTGACACTCCATTGTTTCATTTTGCCATTATTATTTAACTTTAACTTTAATAATTGTAAGGCCCACCGCAAATTAAAATTAGGAACGACCTGGTCGCCAGCGACAGCTCGTCACTCGTTGCCGTCTGCAGTGGGGGGTTCGTCAAGGTCACACTGCTGACGTCAGTTGTCGCTCTTTCATAGCCAACTAAAAATACGGGCCCCGGCGCGGAATTGTCACGTGATCTCCGTAGGCTGGCCTCGCTTTCAGTTTATTACTGTTCCCCATGCTTTCTCTATGGGGATTGTGCCTTTCACGCGTCGGTGGATACATATTTTCGTTGTTGGATACATATTTTTGAAGGTAAGACAGAGTATATTTTACATAAATTTATTCCTTAAACGCTAGTTGTTATTATGTATATGTTTTAATGCTTAGATTTTTATGAAATTCGTGAAAATATAGTCCAAATTGATAACTGTTTCCATGCCACGAGGTTGAATGAATGAATTAGATTTATTGTAGGGTTTGTTTTTTTTTAGTTTTTTTTATTTTATTATTTTTTTTTTGAAATAACATTCAGTCCATGTTTATTTTTACTGAATTCTAAGAATAAACATAGTTTATTTTAAAGGATATTGCATAAATAAATGATAATATTTCTATCATTTTGCAGTTACCGGTAAATAAAACAATGCCGCATGTTTCATTTTGACTAGGATAGTATTCCTTATATTTCTTAATTCGGAGATATTAGTATTTCCACGCTATATTTTAATTAAATGAAAATAACTTTCCGTTTAAAATTCTTGTGTAATTCAAGCTATATTTTGTTCTTTTTAACTACATTTCTTTTCGGACATGTTATGATTTTCACAGACTGGTTTCAGCTATGGAGCCATAACTTGTTTTGTTTCAATATTTACAGTTGTTTTGATGACTATGAATGAATGAATTAGATTTTTTGTAGATTATTTTTCGAAATAACATTTAGTCGATTTTTATTTTTATGAATTCTAAGAATAAACATTTATTTATGCAATATCCTGATAATGATAATCTTTCTATCACTTTGCAGTTACCGGTAAATAAAACAATGCCGCGTGCTTTATTTTGACTAGGCTAGCATTCCTTAGTTTGAAGATATTTAACTTCATATTCATTTATAATTCAAGTAATATTTTGTTCTTTTAACTACAGTACATTTCTTTCCGGAAATGTTATGATTTTAACAGACTGGTTTCGACTTTGGAGCCATAATATTGGTCTCATAGTTTATAATATCGATATATCAAGATATATTGTCTATTATTATAAAGATGTTACAGAGCGTTGATTTGGTTCTAATATTTAGTAAATATTATTTACAGTTGTTTTGAGATAATTTTCCCGAATAACCGAGTTTTTGTAAACTGCGCTTATAAAAGTAACTTTCAATTCCCCGACGATGCTGTAACTTGATATATAACATGACCCTACTTTTCTATAGTGTATAATTGATGAATAAAAATTTTTTAATTTCATATTTTCTAGTGCCTCAAAATGCCCAGAAAATGCAGTGTTTACGGTTGCAATTCAAATTACGATTCACAAATCAGAGCCAGCTAGAATAAAATGGCAACAAAACTTAAGTTGTATAAAAAGGGAAGATTTGAACGGAAGAATGTTTTTGCAGTATATTAATAGTGAAAAAACTGAAAAATATTATATTACTTGATTCTAAAATTTTGTTAAATAATTTTACTAAAGTTATTAATGATAAACGCTGTGATGCTAAAAATTGTAAAAGAAAAATAAGAAAACTTGGGAGCTGAAGAAATAAGGAATTTGTAATTTTTCTATATTGTTTTCTTTGATATTACTTTGAAGTTTAATAAAATATTTATTTAATTTTCAATTTATCTTTTTTTATTTTTTTATTTTTACACTATAAATTTTTTAGTTTGCAAATAAATTGTTAAATCATAGCCAGTTAAATTTAAAATGATAAACAAATCTTATAATCAAGTTTAAAAAAAAAGCAAGATCTCATAATCTTTTATGATTTTAAAAGCAGTGTTTTATCGTAATCTCATAATCTTTTATGATTCAGTTAATTATAAAAGTTAAAAAGTTTGTTTAACTTTAATATATGTACTAAACTGTTCGTAATAAACATTCTGAGTTTTTGAAACTACCAGCCTACGGTTATGACGTCATCGCTTTGAGCTTGGATCGCGCCGGGGCCCGTATTTTTAGTTGGCTATGTCGCTCTTTGTCGCTTGTCGCCAGCTCTTTCCCGCCGCAAATACAAGAGTGTCGCCAGCTCACCCGTCTTTTCTCCTATGGTATATACATAATGATAACTATTTAAATAAATAAATGCGGTAGTGAAATATTCATGCCTTTGGTCCTGTGAACTGATGTTAGTAATGGTTTAATTATTTTCAACTAATGTTTTTATTTATATCTCATTTTTTAAATCATAATTAATAACTAATTCAGAAAACAAAACAGGTGCAGACTATACAGGTGCTTAGAAAATATAAGCTAACATCAAAAATTCAATTATGAAAATATTGAAACCAAATGTTGTGCCTTTCATTAATTTTATGAATAAATTATGATGTAATTTAAGTATTATCTAAGTTCTTTCATATTTAAGTATTCTTGTAGGGTTGTTTAAATAATAAATCCGTATTTTACGATACCCTTGCAAATAAGATGAATTTTACGAACGTTTAGCTTCTCAGGCTAATTTAAGATGAATCATATATACTATTACATGAATTTATTTGTTCATAATAATATGAACGGATATTTATAAGAGAAAAGGACGAGACACAAAAAACCTGAGACTTCAGGATAATTCTCTAATATTTTAATTGCTTTTAGAGAATTATCCTTTTTGCTTTGATAATTCTCTATCCGAAACGTCAGCTTTTTATTTTATTTTATAATTCTAGTTTTATTTTGATTTTATTTATTATTTATAAATTATTTTGTTAATTATTATTTATTTTTCATTTTTATTTAATAACTATTATTCATTATAATATCAGTTATATCATATAATGTTTAAAACATCACTGGATATGAAACATTAACAAAAAATTAACATAAAATCAAGGAATATTTAGAATTTCTTTATCATAAAAAATATTAAAACAACACTACAAAATTACTTAAATATAAAAGTACTTAATAAATAATTAGATAACTGTTTCGAAATAAAAAAATTTTTTTAGGTAAGAAAATAAACTGAAATTTAACACGAATAATAATAATAATAATAATAATAATAATAATAATAATAATAATAA